>VWYI01041540.1:0-89548 GCA_013399455.1 Anthoscopus minutus
CATTTTGTACTGTAACCCATGACAGAGAGACTTAGAGAAAAGATTAGGGGAGACTTCTTAACAAGGTATGTTGTGACAGGATGAGGGACAATGATTTTAAATGGACAGTAGGTTTAGATTGGACTTAAGGAAGAAATTTCTGATGAGGATGGTGAGACACTAATAGTCTGCTCAGACAAGTGATGCCCCATCATAGCAGAGTTCCAGGTCATGCTGGACAGGGCTTTGAACAACCTGGTCTAGTGCCCCCTCAGCAGGGCTTTGGAGCTGGGTTGACCTTTGAAGGTTTCATCCCAGCCAGACCATGCTGTGACTTACTTAGTAGAGGAATTACTCACCAAGAACATCTTAGCTACTTGCAAAAAGGAGTATAATTGTTCCAGTTAAGTGGTCTTGTCATTAGCATTCAGTTCTTACTATTTTACTTGTATATGGCACCCCTTTTGCTTCCAAAGCAATTGAATTAATAATGTCTATATAAGTGTTTAGTTTGAAAAGACAGGTTTTGGATCCCTCATTGCAAGGACATTGAAGTGCTGTAACATGTCCAGAGAAGGGCAGTGAAGATGGTGAAGGGTCTGGAGCACAGTTCTCCTAAGGAGAGAGTTAGGAGCCAGGTTTAGCCTGGAGAGGAGGTGTGAGGAGTGACCTTATTGCTTCGTCTGTGTGAAAGGAGGTTGTAGCCAGGTGGGATCTGTCTCTTCTCCCACATAAATAGAGGTAGAACAAACTGGCCTCAAGTTATGCCAGGGGAGGTTCAGGTTGAGTATCAGGAAAAGTTTCTTGGCTGAGAGTGGTTAGTCATGGGAACAGGCTACCCAGGGAAGGGTGCAGTCACCATCCCTACAAATGTTGAGAAAATGAGTAGATGTGGCACTTGGTGATATGGTTGGAATTGATGTGGAAAGAGTTTGAAACATGAATAAAACTGATCACTGCTTAAGTTTAAGCTACTAGGAGAAAAAAACCCAAAAAAGTGAAGGAATTATTTTGTTCCTCTATACTCCTTTTCCATCCATCTGAGATGATAGTATTCTAATCATGCTGACTTTAATGATTTACATTACATTTCAGTACTCTGAGCTATTCTAGGCCATCAGATGACACATCTGGGTAACTGTTGTATGGCTAAATGGGCAGGGATATGGAATTGTCAGGAGAGCTTGTATAACTTCACCATAAGAAATCAATTGGTCAACAGGGATAGCTTGTCAGCTTTATTTTTAGTTTAATTCTTCTGTACACCTGTTTTTGGTGCTTCATATTGCCTTCCTATCATCCAGGAGCTTTATGAATCTGTCGATCTTTTACACAAGTGAATGACTGTTCATCAGAAGATGGCTTGCCAAACCATGAAGCTGTGGTTTTACTGACATAGCCTGTCATTCAGAGCAGTGGCAGCAGAATGCTGAGCTCTACTTTAAACATTGACTGCTTTTATTTTGCTTTGTTGGACTTTATAAGTCTGTATGAACTGACAAAATGTCTTAAAGTCCTGTTGTCTCTCCTGCTGTGTGAAGCAATACAGTTCCAAAGCTGTGGGATGTTATCATCCTGTAAATAAAGAAATCTTCTCTTAACAAATAGGCATTCTGATTTCTGAGGTGGGAAAGTTGTGCCTAGCTATATGTAATTCTGAAAATTATTTTAGCTGGACAGTTGCAGGAAAAATAATTTTTGGGTTTTCTCATTTATACAGTGAGTGTGTGACTGAAGATGGTTGTGAGGAAAATTTAGTCTTGGCACTGTTACAACACTTTAGTTTCTTGTATTTCTGAGATTTTAAGGTCTTCAAGCTAGCAAGTCTTTGTGAAGGTGTCACATTACCATAAAGTCATTTGCCTGCCTTTGCTGCAAGAGCAATCCAACATTTTAGCTGGGTTGATGTGATCAGTATTTGTGGGATGAGTTAATTGGTATTGCTTATTCAAATGGTTAAATAAATGCAAACTTAGTGTACAAATCTGTTGTCTTTCTTTTCAGTTTTGGAATTAATAGACTGTGATTTTTAACAATTACAACCATTGTAATTTTCTACTGCATGCAGGCGCCTTTGAATTTAAGGTAACAGTGGTTCTAGAGGCTGCTCAGGGATTAAAGTTGGGATTACATGATTACATCTGCAGCCAGGTCGTTTACTGGGCATGTTTACAAGGCTATAATTGATGTCCATTAAGTAGTAGGTATGTGTGGGATGGGATGTTTAAAACCACGTTTTTGCATAGTTAATCCTTTGTGTGAAGCAACTCTGTTTGAATTTTTATCTTCAAATGTCATGGTTCTATACAAGCTGATTTACAAAAATGTTGCTCTTCAGCAGCTTTTCTTCTGTGTGTTTGCAGTCACTGTAGGAAGTACCACAATCATTACACACCTTAACATCTACTTGACTACTGAAACACAGAAGTGGAATTGTGATGTGATGATGCAGTAATGTCTGAGATAATATTTATTTGTTAAAACGGCAATAGTAGCTAAAACCCTAAAGATACTAATACTCGGTCTAATAAAGCGCTTTCTAAATATGTTGTCTGAGCTAATTAGTCTCTTGTCTTCTCATGTGTTACTGTTGGCAAGCAGTATATGGACAGTACCCTGGCCTTTGGAAACATTTAACCAGTGCATCAGCAGAGATGTAGGGGCTGTAATCATTCTAGTTACAGAGCTGCTACCTGTAATGGGTTGGTCTGTCACAGTTTTCAGAAACAGTTTTCATAGAGGATACTGTTAGCATTGCTTGGACATTGAGCAGGTGATGGGGAGTTTGGAGTGCAGCTTCAGTTCTGACCTGGTATCTGGTGGTAGCTTCAGTGCTCAGCTGACAGGCAGCTTTCATGCAGTGCCACAGCATGGTCTCTTGTCTAACTTCAGTATTTATTGCACTTGGTAAAATCCCCATCCTGATTCAGTGCTGTTTATACAAGAACAACTTCTGCTTTTGTTATAAATCTGCTTCAGGTCAGGGTGTCTTCTTGCTACAGCTTTAACAGCTCAGAGGACTGATGTGTGCTGAAAAGAGGGAGGTGGTGTGGTGTGGTGTTCTTGGTCCTGTATCCCTTTCCCCTTTTTACCTTTTCATCTTCCTTTACGCAGTGGTGTGGTGTTCACTGGGTATGCACTGTGCAGAGAAAGCTTGTTAAACTAGTGAAAAATGGTTGGTTTGGTTTTTAAATTGTTTTAACAGATCAAGTTAGTACAGTTGAGCTGACTGAGGGTGGGAAGAAAGGTGGAGAAAGCTGTTCAGTTTAATGTGAGTTGTAATTACCAAGGAGGCTGCAAAGGTGGTGAAGGGTCTGAAGAAGCAGCTGAGGGCACTGGGTTGCTTAGCCTGGAGGAGGCTTAGGGGAGACCTCATTGCAGTCACAACTTCCTGTGAGGGGCAGAGGAGGGGCAGGCACTGATCTCTGCTCTGTGGGGACAGTGACAGAACTCGAGGGAATGGCCTGAAGTGAGTCAGGGCAGGTTTAGGCTGGGTATCAGGAAAAGGTTCTTCACACTGAGAGTGGCTGGGTACAGTGGAGAAGGCTCCCCAGGGAAGTGGTCACAGCCAGCCTGATAGAGTTTAAACTAGACTCTCAGGCACAGGGTATGCTTCTTGGGGCTGTCCTGTGCAGGGCAAGGAGCTGGACTTTAATATTCCTTGTCAATCACTTCTAACTCCATTGTATTTATGATTCTGTGAGCTGATATTTTATTATGTTCTACCTCTTGATTTTTTCCTATCATTTCAATGCTCAACTATTATAAAACTCTTCATAATTAAATTTAAATTATTAAGGCCTAAGAAACTGTCTTCCAGGTAGCATGTTTTCTGGAAATTCACTCAGGAATTACTTAATTGTTCCATACATAGTGATTGTATAAGTGCACATGAGTACATAATTTGTACATTTTCAGATAGTATGTATTGACATAATTAGGATCAAGACTGCAGTAGTTCTGCTTTTTAATGTATTCTTTCAGAAAAGAGGCATCAGTTGATTGATGGAACTGTTGGTTGTTTTCTTAACTTGTAATTTACACAAATGGCTTAAGAAAAAGATTAAGTGTAAAGATACTGTTTTCATGTACATATTATTTGGGCATATAAAAGGTGTGAAAAAACAAATTACTGTATTTCTTTAGGGCTTGAGTCATGGTTTGCATAATCTCTGAGATTCACTGAGTGGCTCCTGAGGTCAGCTCTGTGTGTTAACACAGAGGGACCAATTCTGTGACAATATGCTGTGGTTTTGCCATTACAACTGCCGTGTATTTAGCACTGTTAATTCATTCCATCTTCATGAGATACTTTTCATCTAGAGTTTGGGTACCCTCAACTCCTTCCTGTCAGCTACAGATGAAGCATCTTGTTTTCATTTTTACTTTGGGTTGGTGTTTGATGCATTTAACTTTCAGTAATTACCAGGCTGGTCATGTAAGGCACCTCAGTGTTTCCCTTAGCCTATGAATGCTGTGGAAGAAAGTCTTTGAAGGATTGCTTTCCTAGTGTGTTGTGGCTCAGCAGGAGTTCTTGTCTAAGCATCTCAACTGTGTAGCCTTTGCTGTAAGCCCTTGGCTCTCTGAATAACTTGCTTCTCTGCCTGCAGTGTGCTGTGGAGCAACATGGGAAGTGAGTATTGTATTCCAGCCAGTTTGTGCCTGCTTAGAGTGGAAAGTGTGCAGTCAGTTGTAGTCAGGTCAAGTAGAATAAGCTGAACAAAATGCTGGACAATAGGTGGGACAAAAGGCTGGGCTTGCACATAATGACAATAGTAAATTTTGTGGTAATGGCTAGGGGGGAAAAAAAACCAACAAATTTTCACAGTAGCTTAGCTATGTAATCCAAGGACTTCAGAATGATTGTGTGTCTGTTCATGCTTTCCAACAGTTATTTTGGGTTTCTTGTAGACTTTTTGAGGCTATCTGTGTAACTGTAAAGGCTGGAAGTTTCTACTCCTCAAAATGAAAATGGAACTGTGTTACCCATTGTGTTTAGAAGTCTGATAAAATTCATAGTTGGCCAGTAACTGTCAGTTGCTTTGTGTTATACCTCTACTCACCACACATATTTGGGAAATGTTAGAAAACAAGAAATTAACTTCTGTTATTTTAAAACTGGAGTAGGAAAAAATTGAATTTATTGATGATGGATCTTCAGTCCACATGTTACATTTACGCAGTCACTCATGTTACATTTAAACTTATTTGAAGAGAAAACTGATGCAAAGGCTCTTGCCTGTGCAAATGAAATTATTATAATTATTAACTTCTGTTTCGGATGCCATCATTTGTTATTCCACAGAGGTTTTAATTGCCGTTTATTCTGGTAGGATACTCCTTCATTACTGCATTTCATCCTTTGCCTCCTGGGATGAGGAGAGTTGTCTAGAAGCACACAGAGCTTGATTGCTGTCAAGTTTTCTTGGAGTATTCTTGTGATGCTCTGCCTTTCAGAGTATGATGTTTGTTCATCATTGTAAAAATAATACTAGTTTTGTAAAAGATCCCCCAGTGTGAGCATAGATAGGAATTTTCTGGTGAAAGCTCCATTTCCTTTTGCAAAAAGCATTACTGCAGTGGACAGAAATGAATTGTGATGAACAATACAAGTTTCTTGTGGTATTTCTTAAGTCACAGCAAGATAATTCACATATCTCACTGTTCTTTAGACTTGTCTCATTTATCTTGTAAGTGTTTGTGATGTGGCAGGTGTCATACTGGGTACTGGAATATATGACATGGGACAGAGTGACCCTTCCTGTGAGCACAGGTGGTGTTCAGCAAATGCTGATGGCAGCTGAGAGCCAACCATATGAAGAACCACAGATTGTGGATTGGACTTCTGCTTTTTTTACCACTAAAACTTTAACCAGACGGGTTTTTTTACCCTAAACCTGACACTTTTCTTTGAAAATATATATTTGGTTTTCTTGCCTATGAAAATGAAGAAACTTTCAGAGGGAGCTGTTGGAATTGTAGTGCCTAGAGGGATGTGTATGTGTGTTTGCCTGTCTGTTGTGCTGCTGGAGGCTGCTGCTGGAAGTTGAACTAACAAATGAAAAGCTGACTGGAATACCTGTGCCATGTGCCACCCACAGTTGTGCTGAGGTCAAGATAAGCATGATTTAAACTTGTGACTTTGGGTAGCTAATATATTATTAAACACCAGCTCTGCTAGTATCTGATTTTCCTTTCCTTTTTGAACACAGCAGTGCATTCCCTGCAGTTAAGAATTCCACTGAGCAGTATTGTTGGAAAGGCTTTTGAATCTTTGCAGTGATAGATGTGTAACAGGGGCTGTGTCATGTACCACCTCACACAGTTTTTGTGAGTCTTTACTTAGACATCAGCTTCCTTTTGGTTACTGCTGTGATCATGAGCCACAAGCACAAAAGGTGTTTGTTGACTCAGAGTGTATTTGCCTTCCAGTAGTTTTTGGGTATTGAAGTTCAGATAGAATTTTTCTGTTGTTGAATACAAGAATTTTGAAATGGAAAGAGGTGTAGGGGATTTTGTTTGGTTTTTGTCACTTACTATGTTAGCATGAATGTAACAGGTACTTCACAAAAATCTTATGTACCTGGAAAGGGCTCTTTAAATTCTGTTTAATTCTTGTTCAGTTTCACAAAAATTGCTTCTGACTGCTTGGATTTGTAGTGATGTAAAGACAAAGAGTTTGAACCCTATTAATAAAGGAGTATTTTTTTGATAATTATGCTACTTAGTTTTCCAGCCTATTATTTCTAGCATGTTGTAAATAGGACATCTGTACTTGGTGATAACTTGAGACTTTTCTGCAGACTGTTCAGAATTTCACTGGGAGTAAATATATAACAGTTCTATTATATGCAGGTCACACTAATTAAAGTTACACAGGGTGCCACAGAGGGACTGAGTAAAGACTTGAACTAGCACATCCCAGTGCAATGCCATATAGACATACCTGTGGCATGTTAAGTGTTTTAATATTACTATTTGAGACATGATTATTCCCACCCTTATATTTAGGCTATCGTCTCTCTTGGTAGTTAAAATGCATTACAGTAGTTTTTCTACACAAGCAGTTTGAGAAGCACAAAAGGTTGTGGTGGAGTAAAAGATTGTGTTTTCTTTCTTGCAGAAAATGCCAGAAGCCTCAGAAGACCACAATCATTGGAAGGCCTGTTGACTTTGGTTTTCTGGTAATCTGGAACATCCTCCATCTGGCATGGCGCAGGGCAGCCAACAGCTTGATGTGCAGGTACTCCATGATCTCCGGCAGCGTTTCCCTGAGATACCCGAAGGGGTGGTATCTCAGTGCATGCTCCAGGTATGGTGAGGAGTCTGTGTATTTTATATGGGCATGAACTATGAGTTTAGGATGAAAACCCTTTTTAGTAGTGCATGTGGAACATAGAGTTTTATTCTCCTGATTTTATTTTAAAAGTTGGAAGTGTCCACTACTTGCATTTCTGCCTTGTCTTTTAGGTACAAAAATTTTCTCATTCTTCACTTAGGTTTGTGGAGGTTATTTTGCACTGATGTTTTTTCGTTGTCTGTGTGACCTGTGACTGTGTGCATGTGGGTAATAAAGTGGCTAATGGAATATTAATTGATGATAGCTACATAAATAACATACATATATAGAAGGAGGTTTTAGTAAACAGTCACTCATCTTTCCAAGATAAGGAGCTGGACTTAGCTAGCAATCTGACAGTTTTCCCTCTTCATGGTATCTTTTTCCCATGGCTCTCCAGAGGTTTAGTTGTACTTCTCTCTTTCTAGGTCAGGCAGTGGTTCTTCCCACTGCTCTCCTTTTCCTTTCCATTTCTCTCTTCTGCCTTCATCTAAAATCAAAAATTGGAAGTGATAGTAAGTTACTACATGTAATAAATAGTGGCCATCTGGGAATGCCTTCAATTCATGGGAAGATTCAGGAATGGAATAGAGACATGCAAGATCTGGTTTGGCCATGTGTAGCCATGGCTGAGTATGAGGTACTTGGTATTCTCCCTGTCCCTGGCAGATGAGTAGGTTTACTTAGAACAGGGATTGTGATTTTTGTATTTTATCTTCTAAACCATACAAATAAAAATTAATTGCTTTCAAACAAATGTAAAGCAGGGGAAGTCCTTCAGTTTAAAGCTTTACTTATCCTGGCAGTCATATCTTCTGTAAAGTACATGATCCTTTTAATGAGCTGTGTTTGTCATAGACATTTTAAACTGATAAAATTGAAGAACCCCTAATCCTGCAGAAGCAAATGGTGCTCTGTATCTAAGCATTCTGGATAGCTAATTAACTTTACGTAGCAAATACTTGTTCTGTTTCTATGTACAGATTTTGTTTCCAATCCCACTTTATATTTAAAGGTGTGTGAGCTGGTTTCCAATAGCCATTTGTAATAAATGCTCTAGATTGAAATCAGTTTGGAGTTTCAGACCTGTCAAAATTTGAAGGACCTTTGAAATGGCAAATATATTCCATACCCTGATAAAATCAGATCAGAGCCTGTCCAATATATGTTCTCTTTACCTGCACCCTGACCAAGTGACCTAAGGAAGATGAAAGCCTAGCTGAAGGCTCTGTTCATGAAGTTCTGTGTAGGTGGCAAGTAGCTGATGGCAGTGGTTCACTTTTCTGAGACTGCTTTCTTGGCATTGTGATGGTGGTTCTTATTACAAGGTCTGGTTCCCACATATTCTGGTCTTAAATTTTTAGTGATATGTCTGGGTATTCCCACTGACCACTGATGTCTAGAAGGAGAGCCCAGCGTGAAGGGAGGTTGTCTGGGAGAATTATGCATAGAATGAGAGCTTTTCCTATTTAAGTGCTGGACTCTTCTGTCATATTTAGTAGTAACTCTTCATATGAGAAGATACAGAGTGTGTGAGTTCATCTGATAGTGAAATCATATGAAATTCTGGGAAAACCATCTTCACTCTGGTATTAAGACTGACTAGGTATCAGTCCATGAGAAAAGAAATGTAACATGACCTTTCAACCAGTGGCTGTTGAAAATTGTATTGCAAAGCAATATGTGTATATATGTAATATGTGCATACAAATTAATATAGTGATAGTGTTTAAAATGGAAGTGCAGCCATTACTAATGTATATTCCTTAGAATGGTGATTTTAGCACACTGAGGAAAGCAGGGGTGTATGTGCATATATAAATATGTACACACTTGTCATGGAAGGAGGTGCTCTGTGTCACAGAAGATATCAGTCTTGGGTCATGTTTAACAAAGTTAGGGTGCTAAGGGCCAGATTTAGTTGAAAGTGAAATTTGTTTTCTTTAGCTACTGTTGAAATTAAAATCTGAATCACAGCTGATGGAGGCTGTTACATGATAAAGTGGGGAGAAAAAGAAGTCCACCATCTGGCATGCTTTCTAGTGATTTTACTCGTTTGGAAAAGCTATCATTTGTGTTGTTCTTTTCACAGACTACATTAAGCTAAAATGAGTGGAGAGTGCAATAAAGGAAAAGGAATTCCCTATTATATTTCTCATTTGATTCATAATTTATTGTCTGTATAGTTTCAACTGCCAGCATCACAGAGCAAATCAAACATTTAAAAGGGTTATTTGGTTTCTCAGTGATGTATGAATAAACCATTTTTGCCTTAAGCTTGAAATTCTTAAAGGCAGTTAAAATTTGGTTGGAATTGTAATGCTCTTTATGGAATCCCCAGTACTTCTTCAAGCAATACTTTGACTTCACTGTTAAGGTATTAAATACTGTTCTACCAATAGAAGCCGTTTTAAAATGTTGGGTTTTTAAACTTCTGGGTGAGGAGAAATAGGTAAATGGTAAACTGAAAATGAAAACAATAAACACTCAGATAAACATTGAAATGTTATTTGCATTTTTGTTTTGCTTTTCCAGAGTTTGCAATTTTGATCTAGTTTAATTTGATTTGTGTTGTTACTAGAAGTAGTTAATTGTACATACTTGGTCCTTGAAAAGAACACGGGGACAGTTGTAACCATTGCTTTCCTAAAACGGGACTTGTTTTTTTTTAGTATGTCAAATATGAACTAGTGTAACCAGAGCATTTTTCCAGATGCAGTGTGAGCTATGTATTACTTGCATACCATGTAGCAAGTATCATCTTTTATTTCACAGTACCTGTGTATGAAATGTTATCCCTAGTTGTGTCCAGGCTAGGCCTGGTTCTTGAGGCTGACTGTTGAACACGGAGTGCTGGCTCTTTCCTGTGCTCTGGCAGTAACAGGTATCTGTTCTTGCTCCTAGAACAACAACAACCTCGATGCCTGCTGTAGAGCCCTCGCACAGGAGAGCAGCAAGTATTTGTATATGGAGTACCACAGCCCTGATGACACCAGAATGAATAGAAATAGCCTTTTGCACATTAATCTGGGTATTCATCCTCATACCAGCTATCATGCAGGGGATGGAGCTCAACTTAATGGTGGTCGTACACTGGTACACAGCTCAAGCGATGGACACATTGACCCGCAGCGCACGGCAGGTAAACAGCTGATTTGCTTAGTTCAAGAACCACATTCTGCTCCTGCCGTTGTGGCAGCTTCTCCTAGTTACAATCCGTTTTTCATGAATGACCAGAATAGAAATGCAGCTACTCCTCCTCCACAGCCACCTCCACAGCCATCTTCCATACAACCAGGAATGAACACGTCTGCTATGCAAGGCCCTCCCACGTATATGCACATACCTCGGTACAGTACAAATCCCATTACTGTTACAGTATCACAGAACCTCCCCTCTGGACAGAGTGTACCCAGAGCTCTACAAATTCTTCCACAGATTCCAAGCAATCTTTATGGGACTCCTGGCTCTATTTATATTAGACAAACATCTCAAAGTTCTTCAGGACGACAGACTCCTCAGAATACACAGTGGCATTCATCGCCACAGGGCCCAGTTCCACATTATACTCCTCGTCCTCTACCTGTATATCCACATCAACAGAACTACCAACCTTCTCAGTATTCTCCAAAACAGCCCCAGATCCCTCAGTCGGCTTTTCGATCACCACCGGCATCCCAGTGTCCCTCTCCCTTCGGCTCTCCTCAACACCAAGTTCAGCCTCCTCAGCTGAGTCACCAGAGTTCACATGTTTTCATGCCTCCTAGTCCTTCCACTGTCCCACCCCATCCATATCAGCAGGCATCCCAGACTTTTCAAAAACAAGGTGGTCACTCTGTATCGTACCTTCCTCCTTTTGCTGGACCTAGTTTATCCAAAGGTTCCATGAATAAAATAGAAATTACAGTCGAGCCACCACAGAGACCTGGGACTGCAATGAACAGAAGCCCTTCACCAATAAGTAATCAACCATCTCAACGAAACCAGCACCCGCTGTATGCAGCCACTACTCCTCCTTCAAGCTCTCCATCCAGAGGTATGTCGGGACAACCCAAACCTCCATTTAGTGTTAATCCAGTCTATATTACCTACACTCAGCCAACTGGACCTGCAGGTGCACCAACGCAGTCTCCTCGGGTAATGGTATCTCAGCCAAACCCAACCATTTTTAAAATCACAGTAGGTCGAGCACCGACTGAGAATCTTTTAAATTTAGTGGACCAAGAAGAGCGATCTGCAGCACCAGAACCTATTCAGCCCATTTCTGTAATCCCAGGATCTGGAGGAGAAAAAGGAAGCCATAAGTATCAGAGAAGTTCTAGTTCTGGATCAGACGACTATGCTTACACTCAAGGTAAATGTTTCACCCTGAAAATTCTGGTGTTGTAAAATGCATTTTCAGCTTGATTTTGCTACTTAATGAGAATTTTTGAACCTGTACAGAGGAAAATGGAAACTGTCAAAAATCAGACATTTTTTTTCTGATTTTTTTTAAATACTGCCAAATTTCAGTCTTAATGCATAAAGAATTTCTAAGGGTCTTAGCTTTGCTGTACTTTTGATGTTAGGGGACTTTTTAAAAGCACTGCAGTTGTTTTAAGTGTGTGTCAGTTTTGTCAATTCTGCATTGAAGAGCTGAGTCATAAATTTACTTGTGGATTTTTATAATGTTTTGTATTTGTTCCATATTCAAGTGTTTCAGAACACCTGAAGCACTGGCTTCTGCATTTGGTTTAGGTTGAAGAATATTAAGTGAAAGAGAAGAGAGAAAAATGAGAATGCAGCTAAAAAAACTTTCAATACAAATATTTTTTAAAGGTAATAAAATAATTATTTTGAAGAATTTAAATCAAAAGTTCACTTCTTCCACTTAGAGTTTTCAAAGAGGAAGAAGAGATTGGCAGATAAATTTTAGGATGTGTGTTCTGCTGCATAGGGATAAAACGTAGTTTTAATGCCATATAAAAATGAAGAATTTGATAATTCAATAAAGAAGAAAAATGTGAAATTAAGCCCTAAGCTGAAAACTACTTTTCTTGGAGTCATCTGCTGCATAGATTTGAAACATTTAAAATTGAACGAGTGAATCAGTCTGCAAGCATTCAAACCAGTGATTTGGGTAATGACAGAATGATAACCTGCAACAGGTATTGTCTGGATTTGTGTTTGGAAAGAAGATTTTGTTATTCCTTCTAGCCTGTTTTTTACTTAAGAGAGCTGAAGTGAGAGTTTATAGTGCTCCTTGATTTCTTATTTCGCTTACTGCCTTTTGAACTCTTCTAACTCATCAACAAAGCTGTTTTTTTCCTTGTAGACCCAATTATTTAGTAAAAATGAATGGCAGTAGGTCTGTAACTGAGGCCTTATGCTTTGTTTGGTAGTGTTACTTGCATAGCTTCAATAAAAGTTGTCATTTATGTGAGAAAAATACAAGTAGCTCCACATAGCTGTGAAAAACATATTATGAAATGTAAAACCTGGTTTTGCCTTTGTGCCTTCCACTAGATTTGCGTCTCTGAAAAGCAAACCAAATAAAACTAATTAGTATATGTTTTTTGGGGGTTTGTATTTGTAGCAATACCTACCAGAGCTTTTTTTTAATTGCTGAACTCTGAACTCTTGATAGAAATCAATTGTAGAAGAATAAGCATTTTATTCTTTACTTCCTCAAAGGAGTCTTAGAAAAGAGTATATTTAACAGCTTAATTTAGGGAACAAGTTTATTTAATTTTGCTGGAATGTGCGCCATTGTTATCAGAAATTCATTCTGGTGTCTGTACTTTGACTGCTTCTTTGTAATATGAGTCATATTTGATGAGTTGTACCAGAGTATAATGTGAAGCTCTGAAATGTAGTCACACCATATTAAATTGAAGGAATCACAGAGACAAGGTTTGGTAACAATAGTGGAAAATCATTCAGTTTTTTTCTTAATTCTGCTTCCATGACTTGCACTACTTGAAAAAGTAGAGAACAGTTCTGTTCAATAATTCTGGTGCATGTAGTGTAAAAACATCTGATGTTATTCTTGGTTAGGCTTTTTGATGTTTATTCTTTGGCCATGAATTGGTGAATCCATACAAAATACAGATTACAGTGCTACATTTTTGTGTGGAATGCTGGTATCTGCTTCTGACAGGTTGAGGTGTTTGCTTTGCAGTAAGTTATCGTGTTGTTACTTATTTTTCTAATTCTTTTTAGCTCATATTATGTACTTTGCCTTTGTTGGATGGAGTGAAGAAAAGGTCAAGTTCTGGTTGGAGCTTTTTATGAAGTAGCCTTTTTGCAGGTTCTGCAGTGTTCTTACTTTAAACAGTTTGCTGGGACATTGTTATATGAGCAGCATGTTTGTCTGAATACCCACATCAAATGTCTTATTTTTCTCTGTCCTAGCAGACTTCAATCAGGTAAAACCAGCCAGATCAGGAAAGATTAAGCATCACACTGACTTGGCCAGCTTTGCATCATGATGAAATACTGAGGAATGCTCTTTAGGAAACTGAATATTATATTCTAGCTAGTCAAAATTCTTTTCTTTGGTTCTTTGAGAGCCCAGCATGAGCTTGTGACTGAGAGTCATAAATTTCAGTACCATGATGAAAATGAGGGAGTGACTTTACAGGAAACAGAAGTTGGAGAAGTCCATCTATGATAAAATTAAGAGTTTGAAGCACCTGAACTGTCTCAACTTTTTATTTTCTGGATTCCGTAGTTTATTTTGTTGAAGCTCTATAGTTTTACCTCTGAACCCCGGGGAACTTAAAGTATTGAGGATTACGGTATTCCCTGAAAAGCTGAGAATACTTTAAAGTTATACCACAGTTTGTAATAGCAGTGGAAAAAAAAACCAATTTGGGACTGACGTTTGGCTAATATCTCAAGGCTGGAGCTGCTGTTGAGCAGCAGGTATGAAGTGTATGTTACCTTCTGATCTTACCTCTGGTTTTTGTTTTTGTTTTTTTTGTCAGTAGAGTATTAGTATAACTAGGTTGCTGTTTCATCCTGAGAAGCTGTCTCCTTGTACAGGTGCCTTTGTATTTTTGAGACGAGAAAGACCAAATGCAAAAAAGGAAGCTTTGACCAAAATGGTAATAAGAACTTCAAGTTACTGTATAAAATGTGTTTTTATTCTGGAAGAACTCTGTTCTAAATTGTAGTTCATTTGGCATGAAAGCATCTTCACACTGATATTTGGCTGCATGTCTACGATCACATTTTTTTTTCCAGAAAGGTCACTCATGAATCTTATGCATAAGTTAAGATTTCAGTGTTACAGGGTTTTTTTTGGCTAGTAACTATTTCTTCTGTGTAAAACATTAGCCTTGCTGTTGCATCAGCGAGCAAGGATGGAGAGATTAGCAAAGGAGCTGAAGCTTGAGAAAGAAGAGCTTGAGCACCTGAAGACTGAAGTCAATGGTATGGAGCATGATCTGATGCAGAGGCGGCTTCGAAGAGTCAGCTGTACAACTGCAATTCCAACAGTAAGCAATTTGTTAGTATTTTACTTCAACATACACATTTATTTTTCGTGTTTTGATGAAAATAAAGTACTGTTCAAAAAGTACTTCTTAGTATAAAATCTTCAGTCTTTGGAGACACTTTAAGTACTTGACTTGTCATAAGCTAATTCTTGTGGTTAGTCATGGGAACAGGCTACCCGGGGAAGGGTGCAATCGCCAGCCCTAGAAGTGTTCAGAAAATGAGTAGATGTGGCACTTGGTGAATATATTTGGTTTACTAACAACCAGTAAAAGTATGTCCAAGTCTATTCAACAAGCTTTAGCCATACAGAGCTTAATGTTCATGCAGGAAGGTTTAACTTTTGTTTTTAAAAAGTGGTTTTATTGTTTGAGTCGTTGTTTCTCATAAACAATACTTGTTTGGTATGTGCAGGATGTGCCAAATAACTTTTCAGTGGCAGTGTTGCCTGAAATAGTTGGAATTCTTCTATTTTTCCTTGTTCATTCTTCTAATCAATGTGACTTCCACCTGTAAGTGACTCCTGCCCAAACATGTGTGAGGCTCCGATAAGGGAATTCATCTGGCTGAAAAATATCTTCGACTGTGTGCAGTTAAGCAATTCATTACTGTCTGTATTGACACAAACAATGCACACAGGTGTAGGCTGGAAGGCACAGAAGGGCTGTTGGCTGCTTAGCTGCTATGGCTGTTCTGTGTCTCACCTGTTTCAGGGCAGCATTTGGCAAAGATGTACCTGGGAGAGCTACAGAGTCACTGAGCGCCAGGATGAGGTTAGGAAAGCCAGAGACCAGCTGGAGGTGAATCTGGCACAAAGACCAAGAGACAGGTTTCTGTTACTACCTAGGTGACAGCAGGAAGACTAGTGAAAATGTGGGCTCAGCAGTTTGGGGGACGTGATTATGCAGGACTTAGAATTGAGACACTGAATGAACTTCTTGGTTCAGTCTTTACAGTCCTTCAGGAATCCCAGGTCGCAGGGAAAAGTGAGAAGCAAGGAAGGTACACCCTTACTGAAAGAGAATCAGGTCAGGGAATGCCTAGGCAAAGCAGGTCATATTCCTGATGAGATGCACCTCTGAGTGCTGAGGGAGCTGGCAGGTATCATTGCAAGGCCACTCCAGATAATCTTTGGTTGATTAATTGTGTTTGGGAAAGTTCCCAAAGACTAGAGGAGCACAAATATATCACTGCTGTCTTCAAGAAGGGGAGAACCCAGGGAACTACAGGCTAGTCAGCCTTACCCTGATCCTCGGGAGAGTGATTGAGCAGTTACTGCTGCTGACCATTTCCAGTCACCTGAAGGACAAGAATGTGGTCAGCAGTAGTCACATAGATTCACCACGGGGAAGCCAAGCTTGACCAACTTGTTAAACCTCTAGGATGCAAACTCTGTCCTGTAACAGTGGTTATTGTGTAACAGTAACTATGGTTATCGTCTGTCTGGGTTTTGGCAAGACTTTCAGCCTGCAAGATCTTGTCTCCTGCAAGATCTTCTTAGAGAAACTGATGAAGTATGGGCTAGATGAGGACTTAGGTTCATTGAAAACTGGACAAACAGCCAGGCCAAGAGTGTGGCAATTAGTGGCACAAAGTCTATTTGGAGGCTTGGCAAAGGAGTTGGACCAGATGACCTCCAGAGGTTCCTTGCAACCTCAAGTATTCTGTGGTTTTGTGACTGTGATGCTGGAATGTATTTTGGGATAAAATGTGTTAGTGGTTGATGCTGCTAGCATTAAGAAAGCTTTTCATTTCAGTAGCTTAAGAGTTTCTTAATGATATGCAAATATGTGCATTTAAATAACTGATTATGCTGTTAAGAATAATTACAATCTTTCATCGTTGAATGATTTAAACATATTGGGCTCGAAGATACGGCTTCTTGGAGCTCCTTGGGTTGATGCAAATGAATAAACTTTCGACCTCATTCAGTTATAATCAAGTAATAGTTAATGTGGACTGCAGCTTGTATTCTGTGTTTGATTATCTTGATGCAAACTCGGGTAGCAAGTCTTATTTCAGTGTCTTATCTATAGTCAGTTTTTAATAAAGCTGTTAACAAAGATATAGCCATGTTACTTCTATTTCAAATAAGATGCTGACTTTCCCACAATTACTATTTTGGGATGTTTCTTTCTAGCCTGAGGAAATGACCAGATTGAGAAGCCTCAACAGACAACTCCAGATAAATGTTGACTGTACACTGAAAGAAGTTGATCTCCTTCAATCTAGAGGTATTGATACTTTTTAAAAAACACCATTTGGTTATGGGCATGAATGTTAATCTGCGGGAGGGCAGGAAGGCTCTGCAGAGGGTTCTGGCCAGGTTGGACCTATGGAATGAGGTCAGTTTTATGAGGTTCAACAAGGCCAGGTACTGGGTCCTGCACTTCTGTCGCAACAACCCCCAGCAGAACTGCAGGCTGAGGGAAGAGTGGCTGGAAATGTGCCCAAAGGAAAAGGACCTGGGGGTGCTGCTCAACAGCAGCTGAACACGAGCCAGCTGTGCCCAGGGGGCCAGGAAGGCCAGAGGCACCTGGGCTGGATCAGCAATAGGGTGGCAGCAGGAGCAGGGCAGGGATTGTCCCCCTGTGCTCAGCACTGGTGAGGCCACACCTCAAATCCTGTGTCCAGTTCTGGGCCTCTCACTACAGGAAAGGCACTGAGGGGCTGGAGCGAGTGCAGAGAAGGGCAGCAGAGCTGGGGAAGGGTCTGGAGCACAGGGCTGATGGGGAGCAGCTGGGGGAGCTGGGGGGTTTGGCCTGGAGAAAAGGAAGGGGACCTTATTGCTCTTTACAGTAATGCAGAAGGAGAGGCTGTGGTGAAGTGGAGCCTCTTCGCCCAGGTAACAAGTGACAGATGAGAGGAAACAGCCTCAGGTTACACCAGAGCGGATTTAGATTGGATATTAAGGAAAATGTCTTCAGGGCAAGAGTTGTCAGGCATTGGAACAGGCTGCCTAGGGAAGTGGTGGAGTTGCCATCCCTGGAGGTATTTAAAGAACCTGTAGATGCAGAGCCTGAGGACATGGGTTAGTGATTGGCTTGGCAGTGCTGGGGTAGTGGTTGGGCTCAATGATCTTTGATGTCTTTTCCAATCTAAATGAAACGATGGCTCTAATATGGCCTCTGATCAAATGTGAATATTTGGAGTTTTTAGAGTTCAATTCATATTAGCAATGACAACTTACCTCTAAAAGGTGGGTATTTCTTCAGTTGCAGCCTAATAAACTTGACTTGCTAATAATTCTGTTGGCCAAATTAAATCCCATTAGCAAGAAAGTGTTAATATAAAATGACTATTGGGAGCATATTAAAAAAAAGACTTTTTTGTGAAAATCCTTTACTTAAGATTTTAACTTTTTGCTGACAAAGGTTGTGGCCAGGTAATACAGAACTGAACAGCACATTGCAACCAAGAGGCTGGGAAACAGAATTTTACTAGAGTTTTTGAAAGTCCTTTTTGCAATGGAAACTTGTCTTAGAATCAAACAGATTAGGTTATGCACAGTCCTTTTTTATCAAGGACATACCCTGTGGGAAGACATACATTTCACATGTTTTCACAGCAATACAAAATGTTGAGCTATGGAGTTGATTTTCCAGTATGGGATTGCCCTGCTAAAAATTACCATGATTGACAGAAAACTAAAAATATGTGACAAAACTTGTGAAAAAGCTAAGATATAGTGTCATAATAAAAAGATGCATAAAATAAGAAGCCTTTGGATGTTCATATCACTGGCACAGGCCTTCAAGTTACTCTTTCTTTCTTTTCTTTTCTGACAGGAAACTTTGATCCAAAAGCCGCATGTAACTTCTATGATAACATAGAGCCTGGTCCTGTTGTGCCACCAAAGCCATATAAAAAAGGTAGGTGAACAAACAGGCATCATCACCAAATCTGCATTGAGTGAGGTTTGGTTTTTTTCTTTCTTATACAATCCCTGTGGTGACAGGAAGCAGCTCTACTTATTTAACTTTTCTCTCTATAATTCAAGCCAGAATATTTTTCTATAAGTGCAGTAATCCTGGCTACAACTTCTTATCCTCAGGTAGATTGTTTCAAATGGATGTTCTGTTAATATCACCTTGATTATCATTAGTTATTCTCTACTAGAAAAAAGATCTGAAACAGCCAAGGTGGGATCCTATGCTCTGATATAGAAAAACCAGTGATCTTTTCCCTGAAAACGTTACATGGGATAAGATTTATAATATTGTGTCTCCTCTTGTTGTAAACTAGCATGTAATTCACTTGTTAGTGGAAAAGAAGTAGCTCTTCTTAATCAGTAATCCTATAGTCTCCCTGACACTCCAAAGCTTGTAAATGAATTTTGGTTACTGATAACACTCCACAAGGTTTTCTTCAGGTGAATTTTGAATTCATATTAGGAAATTTTCCCCCTCTTTTGAAGCAAATATTTTGCCCCTCAATGTAATAAAATTATTACTGTGTGGAAATTTAAAGGAGAGAAGGCCTAGAAGTACTGCTTGTGGCTCAAATAAAAGATAATACTGGGAGAAGTTCCCTGCATTAGATGGCAGTGTCCAGGAAAGCGGTAGCATCAGGTGAGCCATGGTGTGCAGGCAGCTGCCTGGAGTCACCTTAAATTGCAGTGATCATGCCGTTGATTAAGGAATTGTTAACTTGGTGGTGCTTGAAGACATTCTCTTAATTACACTACCATATTTCATGTATTATTTCAGAGCAAAATAATGTACAAAACACATGAAATAAGTTATTTTATTTGGCAGTTAGGAAAACAGTGCCTTGTAAGGATTTGTACAACCGGCTTCCAGGTTTTGTCTGCCAGCTTATTAGATATCATTTGTAGGGATGCTGTACTATATTCAGAGTTTGGATTTTTACATGGAGACATAAGGGTTTTTATTCTTAAATAATAATAATAAATACTGTTTAATATTGAGCTGTTGAAAGCGTGGGCAGACAGACGGATGTGGGCAGACAAGGGTGTGCTCTGTGCTGCCATCTGGCTAGTCAGGGGAACACAGTGAGTGCCCACACTGCCTGGCTTAGGAATAAGGAATTTGTTGAGGTCAAGCACTGCTGATGTGACTGTGCAGCCTCTGGGCTGGAGACTGTTTGCAACTAAGCAAAGAGGTTACTTTTATTTCCTTTGTTGGTCTCTGAAGACTTAAGTACTGTTTGCACTAAGGTTGTCATCAGCAGTCTGCTTTGTTTCTCAGCAGGTGGGGCAGCAACTGCAAATTACTTTGTGTGCAGTTACAGATTGCAGGCCTTTGTTACACATAAGTTCACAGATGTTTAGCAGCTGGGTATCCTAGCCATACCTACTAGATATGTGTTAATGTTAATAAATATTAACATTTTCTAACTTCTTGTGTTCCCACATCCTGGGAGAGTATTCCTTACTTATAGTAGATTGCCTGAGGTGTTGTCAGGAGACAAGGAAAACTGAGTGTTTCTGTGGGTTAAGGCCTAATGTGTGATCTACATACATACAGGTTTTGTGTGAAAACAGACTTAAATGCTGCCTCACATACATATATGCTTGCTTCAAGGCATGAGGAAGAACCATCTTGTTTTGAAATAGGCCTGTCATTTTATTTTTAGATTGTATTCTTTTTCAGCCTGAATAAATGCTAGAAAAATGTCTTTTGTCAGACTGTTTGAAGCAACTAAGTTAGAAGTAGTTTCCCCCTCCAGGTAAAAAGCAGGGTTATTGTCGTTTAAAATTTAGAAATAGATTGCTGTGTGTAAACCTTAACAGGATGGTGCTGAAGTGCCAGTAACAAACTTGTATGTTTTAAGCTATTAAACCTTTAGCAGTATCAGTGACCTGACAGTGGTGAGTGTTCTTCTTGGTTTTAAGGTGTTACTGTTAACTGACTCTTTACAGTAAAAGACTTTAAATATTCCGATTTCACAAACAAAATTAGAAGTGCTTTAAAAGGTTTCCATGTTCATTTTAAGACAGACTGATTAGGTGACCTTTCAGCAGTGTGATCTTGACTATTAATCCTTCTCTTCTGAAATAAAGTATTTTCTTTTGGCTTTTCTTTAGAGCATCAAAACAGCTCCAAACAGACTCCACGAACTCAGCCAAGAGATGAAGACTTTGAAGGGGCCCCATGGAATTGTGGTAGCTGCACCTTTCTAAATCACCCAGCACTAAATCGCTGTGAACAATGTGAAATGCCACGATACACCTGAAATTCAGGAAGGGGCTGCACTGGGTTGAACATAGGCTCTCAAGCCAACAGCTGTAAGAGAAGAAACATGGGGAACCTTTCAGTCCATCTGCCCGGCCTTTGCCAGTCAACAATCTTCATATTGCAAGGGGTGGAAGTAATGTGTTAGGATGTTTCTGCTTCTGCTGCACTAGAAAATAAATATATTAAGGGTTAAGTTCCTTCCCATTGCAGTGAGCAAAGCAGAAAATGAAACCTGAAAATGTAAAAGGATTAATTTTGAGAAGAATGTATGCAGGAAAGCAAATAACTACTGGTGTTTATTCCTGTGGTTATAGTTACTGCTTAGTGGCTCTAAAAAAACCAACCCAAAACTACTGTTTTTTAAAAGAAAATTATAGGACTCTTAGTAATGGTGTGAAGTGTTCTACTTAATCAGAGAAACTGAAGAGCCAGAGCTGACTTAACCTGGCCACAGCTAGCTGGAAAACAAAGGCTCCCTGTGCTTCTAGATTGTAAGCTACTGAAAAAGAAGACAGGTAAATGCAATGATAAATTTTGCAATGTATAAAAAAAAAAGGAGAAGGGTATTTGTAATTGCTGCTTTTTTCAGGGTAACTTATGTCTACAAAAAATTGCTGTTTGAAATAGTGACCTGAGGTGACTAAATGAGGAACTGTGTGAGTGTTACAGAGAGTGTAATCAGAGGTAATTTTTTACAATCCGTTTGCTTGTACAGTGCTCACCTGGCTGTGTCAACACTGGTAATAAACCAAGACTGAATTCTACCACGTTGCAGATGAAAATCCTGCTGCATGCTTTCATTGGGCCGCTGTGTTTCCAAGCTCAAATTTGGGATGCTTTTCTATACAACCTTCTGAGCCTGTGCTCTGCAGCAGCACAGTGACATATGCCAAACACAGGCTATTCCAAATTCCATTTGGAAGACTTGGGCTCAGCCATGGTTGTGTTTGAGAAGAGTTTGTACCCAGTTCCTTAGGCCTTCTCAGCTTCCAATTTGTGAAGAATTCATGGTGTTTACAGCACAGAAGGTACTTTGTGCCCCAGTGTAAAGTTAGCTGAAAGATAATTAATCAGCTCTTCAGTAAAGGTTTATTTGCACATTATTAATAAACCAGCCTGTACAAAATAGCAGATGCCAGATCCTGAAGAATTACACACTGCATTCTTTCTATTTTGGTCAGGAAATATTTGTCATAGGTTAAAGAACACAAGACTTGCAATTGAAAATCCTACTGGTACTTACCTGCCTATTCTAAAGGTGATACTCAATCTGTGTGAATGCTTCAGGCTGCTGGAATAAAGCACTCGATACTTTGAGGTTGAACTTGGGTTTGGGCAGCTGAATGATTCTGTGACACAACTGTGTGACTTAGTAACGTGTTCTGTGTACTGGTCAGAGGCTGGTACAGTGCATTTGAGTTTGTATGGTATAATTTCTTCACAATTCAGAGATGCAGCCAAACACTTCATCTGAATTATGGTAATTGACTTGGTAAAGCAAAATTCACTATAACTTTACCATGAAAGTTTTAAACTACTTCATTTTAAGCTGTTCTTAGCTAATGACAGCCACATCCATATTGTCAATTACCACAGTTCTCTTGATGTGTGATAACATGCTAAGCTGTGGTAGAACAATCATATGTCTGAATCCTTATTTTAAAATAAAGCAGCATTTGCAAGGGGTGGGTGGAGATAAACTCTACTGCATTGCTCAATCTGGTTTCTTCTCTCCTCAGTTTATAAAGACAACAGTAAGAACCGAACTGTTGATCTTAGATGAGGAACCAATATTTTATCTGGCATTTTTCAATATGTTCTTGCACTAACTAAATCTTCAGGATAATTTTAAATAAGCTAAGAGGTCTCCAGCAATCAGTGTGCACCACTGATGAGTAAAACTCAGTCAAAGGCATCAGAGATAGTTTCCACCTTCCTAGTGCTTTACAGTGCTGTGAGGGGAGCTCATCACGGGTGGAACGGGGTAAGGAAGTTACTGTCAGTTACTGTCAGCTGAAATTAAAAGGCAGATATTAATTTTGTGCATGTCAGTAGAGAGTGACAAAACTGAGAACTTGAAAGCAGATGAGCAGAAGCATTCCTGTTATCAGTGTATAATGAATGACTTCAAACAATACCAGTAACTTCATGGCTTTTCTATCCTGATGCCTTTGCCATTGTATTATTTCAATTTTCTGTTCCTTTGTACTTCTGGTGAAGTTCTAGAAGCATTTGTTTTTGCTGGAATTACAAAAAGATAGCAACTGAAGTGACAGCAAATGAGAGTGGGGGTGTCATGCAAAAATACCTTGTGCCATTTTCAGACAGAATAGATGCTACTTTTGAAGGAGGAGGTGCAAATATGCATTCAGTCCAAAAATGCCCTGAACTGCAATAACCATACATGGAGACTTGCAAATCTGAGTCCCAGCTTCACCAGAGGAAGAGAAGGAAGGCTGCCACCACAGCACGATATTTATTGGAAGAGTGAGTGAGCACCATTAAATTGAGAAATAAGTCCTTTGTACCAATGATTTTACTTGTTTTTTTCAATTACTCTCATTTGTTGCTTGTACAAACAAACAAAACCACCACACTTTCTGTTTTTTTCTTTTACTTGTAAATGCCCATACTCAAACATTAATAGTAAAGACTTGCCATGGTGCTTGAATATTTCTAGTTTGTTAGAATGTAATTGTATTTTGAATATTGGAAGATCCATTTTCCTTCTGAAAGCAGGTGATGATGCCATTCAAACCCCAACTGAATTGTAGATTATACCAAAAAGATTGGTTTATGGAATATTTATTGAATGCACATAAAACCCTAATGTCAGCTGGCATACAAAATGCACTGTATTGTATAAAACTTGTGTGTGTGTGAGAATGTTGGGATGCTGATGCTGTTGTGTTGAGTTAATGCACTACGTGTGTTTTCTTTTTTCCTTAATGACTGAGCTTTCCCTCAATCATGCTACTAGATTGGTAGAATTGTAACTGACTTGGACATTCAGTTATTCAAAATGATCTCACTGTTCATTGAAATTTTATAAAGCTTATTTTATATTTACTGTGCTATTAAGATGAATTCCCTTTAATTATAGGATACTACTGTAGTTCTTTAAAAGTTTATTTAGAGTGGGGCTTGTGGAAAATTATTCAGAACATAGTAAACCAAAAGAAATCCTGAACTTTGGATCTACTTTTAATTTGATGTAATTATTAGTCTTGTGTGGGTGAAGAGGAAAGGGGTGGGAAGTCAAGCAAAAGGAAGTACTTTGTAAAATGTAGTCTTAGATCAGACTGAATTGTGTATCTGTGTGTCTGTGGTATGTGTGTTTCCCTTGAAAAATGGGAGGTGTGGTGAAAAGGTGTAATAATTCTTAAAAGAGCTGGTCTCAGTACTTTCTGATTATGATACGCTACTGAATCACGTTTTTTTTTTTAAAAAAAACCCCAACTTCTCTCTCAGTTACTCTATCTCTCCCAGCTATACATCTCTCACTTCAATTTCTAAATACTTTTACATTTAATATTGATTGTAAAATCCCTTGAAACAGAAATAGAAATACTTGAGTTGAAATGGGGACAAAATAAAACCAATAAAGAATGTTTTAAAAAAGAATGTGAGAATATTAAATATGTTAAAAACAAGCTTGTCATCAGGATGATAGTTCTTTTAGAATCCAGTGGTGTACCCTAGAATGTGAACATGACTGTCCTGATGAGAAGTGGATGTTGGACATAGACAATTCAACAGCCAATTTGGTACCACAGAATTGATGTGCTCTGTACTACAGTGACTCCAAATCCCACAAGGGAGGAAGACATGCACAGATATCACATCTCACAGTCAGTAATGTCTCTGTGTGCAGCTGCATTTGTTTTCGTTTCAAAATATCAATCTTACATGAACCCAGACATGACTGAGTTTTGCCACATTTCAGTTGGGGCTTTCATTGCTGTTTATGTCCATAAATGCAAATGTCCATAAATGCAAAAAAAAACACAGAAATAATCAGAAATCAATGGAGTTCATGCAATATTATAATCCTGGATTTCCAGTATCTTTGAAACCAATTTTAAAAAACTGTGTTCTTGAAACTTATTTATTTATGGTGGCACCAGTGTATCTAATCCATACTTCCTGCTGTGTGAAACCCTGTTAAATTTTTTCATTAAAAAAGAGATGACACGATCTTGTTTAATCCTGTATATATGGTGTCTACATTCTAGATTTGTGTATGCTGTGAATGAACTTATTACTAAGAGATGAAATTGTATAAAAGCATTCAGAGGCTGTGCATGCATGGTACCTCCAGAAAGTGCATACTCCAAGTTGCAGATTCCTGCAAAAATAAATTAATAAAACTAAGCGAACATCACATCCTGCATTTGTTCTTGTATGTAGTAGGAAACATTTTAAAAGTACAGTCTTTTTTGGCCTTCATAGCCTGATTGTTTCAGGTCTCCCACTTGGACCTCTAGCTACAGCAAGTTTGTTTCAGGACTTTTGGGGATTTTGTTTTGGTGTGATCATTAGGCATTTGGTGAATATTGAACTGGGGTCCAGATCCTGTTCCGATGGATGTGAATGAGCAGGAATCCCATTTAGATGGATATTCTGTGCAGCTTCTGATGTGGAAACAGGACATAGCATGTTCAGATGTGAGGCTGACCTTAGCACTTCTCTCTTACCTTTGAGGGGGAGGTTGTTGCTGAGGCAGTAGCTTTACCTGCTGTAGCAGCTCTGGGCTGTGGCCTGGATAACAGGCTGGATCCCTGCTTAGCAGCAGTACCCAGTGTCTGCATCACAGAAGTCCCTCTGCTGCTTTAACCCCTTGGAAAGGCACTGGGAGAGGGTGGAGAGGTGGAAGTGCACAAATCCAAGTGCAGGCACTTTGTAGGGCTGTGTTCTCCATCTCCTCGATGGCATCAGCTGCCCACAGCTGGAACCTCAAGGGTGGTGGAGCTGTGCCCCTGCTGGGTTCTGCTCACACACCCTGAAGGTCCTTCAGCACCTTCCCACTGCACTTCAGTCAGCAAACAGGTAAGAATTTCATTTTGCATTCCTTTTGCTAAGCTGGTTATCACAGTGTCTGGAGAGGTTTGTATTTTAATTAAGCACTTGATTTTTGTCACTTCAGAAGTCATTGCAGTTGAAGCTGATTTTAAAAAATAAAAACATACAGACATTATGGTTCCTGTTGAGTATATTGTGCTAATGGAGACCATATAGAGCTGAAAGACACCAGTCTCACAACAAATGGTCACCATTTTTTGTTGTTTCCCTGAAGTCACGAGGAGGAGGATCTGCTGGAATTGCATAAAACTGGTTCATTGATTCCTCATAATTATTTTGTTTTGGCAGCAGTGAACCATGTCTTAAACCTGTGGCTCTTTGAGACATGGTTTGTCCTGTGGTCTGGTAAGTACTCCTGGAATTTAGTGCTGCTGCTTTTAGTCAGGATATTGATGGGTGGGTGCTGTGTATTTATTGCACCATCTCTGGTTGTAAATTTTGTTCTGGTTGTACTTTTTGGAAAGGGGTGATTGATACCTGATTTTGTCTGAACAGCTGGACTCAAAGTGTTACTTACTTAATGGGTCACCTGATTTTTTGGGGAACCCTTGTGAAGTTGTTAAAGAAGGGACTTTGTTATTTTTTAGCTAAAACATCTGATGTCTGATTGTGACGTGTTCTAGTCTTGACAGTAGAGCCAGGCCAGACCTGTAAAGGCCTCTTTCAGGGGTGCCACTCTGCTTCAGAAAGTATTTTTTCTCTAGAAGTAATGTATTGAGTTAAACCAACCAAATAAACAAGCAAACAAAAAAAAAAAAAAAAAAAAAAAAAACACAGACAACTCTTCAGGTAATTTTCTAGATAGGCAACACTTATAACGTTGCATGCATTTGCTGCTTTTGCAAGTTCCATTTTGAAGATACAAATTTATTGTCCATTTTTCCTTCTTGAAGTTAACAAAATCTCTCTTGCCAGGTGTCCTGGTTTAGGGCAAATTTGTGAGAAAATGCTTTTTTGCATTTTTTGAGGGGAAGAATATTGCTTAAAAATGAAGTCAATATGGTTCCATTACTGTTTAGAAAATAAACCACAAAGCCTAGGACTGAAAGATGTGTAATGCAGGTGCTGTGCTTTTGACTAAAGATTTCTTACTGTTTTGGAAGAGTTTTAAGAAAACAAGTTTAGGGAAAATATGGAATACTTCAGGAAAAAAGCTGTTAGGTGAGGATGGTTTTCATAGGTTTGAATGTGATGTTCTGATTGCAGGCTGGTGCAGCCCAAGAGTGTTGTGCAATTGGTGCCAGATTCTGGTTGCAGTGACAGAATAGTCACAGCTCAAATTTTCATCCCAAACTCTCAGTGGCTCTCTGCTGCATTGGTCTAAAGCATCCTGAACTAGTTTGCACATTTCAGGCTTGTGGGGATTGCATTTCATTTCACTTGAAAGAATTGCTCTCTACATTTGAGCTATTCAGTTAAATCTGATGATTTTGCAGAACAGAAGTTGCTTTTGGAATACCCTGTGTGCTGGAGGGTGTTGTGACTGCACACAGTCAGGTCCTTGTGGAGGAGCCCCCTGACCCCCCAAGGATGGGGAGAGTGACAGTCAAGCACACTTTCCAGGTGGGTGATGGGAGTAAGCAGGGTCTGACAAAACTTTGCAGAGAAGGACTTGAGCTTTTGTGAGAGCTTGTTAATCCTTCCCTCGAATTAAGTTTCTGTATATGCCTTGATTTGCTTCATGGTGAGAGCTGTGGTGGTGGAGAGCCTTGGGTGACCTTCATCACCACAGATCCTGAAGCCTCATGGCTTGGTTGCTGTTCCAGGTAACTGATTTTACATTTCCCCAAACCCCCATTTGTCTCAAAACTGATTGTTCATAAGCCAAACAATCATCCTTTTAGCTTTGTATTTGACCAATAATGTTATATGACCCTGAAGCTGTCCCTGATGATCATTCTTCACCCTCTGAAAATTTCAAAGCTGCAGTGAGTAGGTAATGAGCTGTGTGTATGTTTACATTCTTCCTCACAACACTGGTACCTCAGGTCAGTGTTGTATCACACAGAAAGAACTGGATAAATATGAATCAATAAAGCAAACCTTTAAAAAACCACATCATTTTGAAACTTACTGTAGGCTTTAGTGTTCTTTTCAATGAAACTGAGAAGCAGACTGGCTGTCTTGATCCTGGTGCCCTTTTAAGAAAGCCAAGCCAATGCTAGTAGTAAGAATTGTTACCTCCAGTGAAACAGCAACTGCCAGCAAAATTTACATACCTTGTGTTGTACGCTGGAGTGAGATATTTTAAATAGATTTTGGTTTTAAAATACACAAGGTGGACTTTTTATTTGATCAATCATGTGATTACTGATTTGCATGCACAACATTAATCTAGCAGTCTATGTATCACTGAGGTCCGTGATTCAAGAGAATGATAGCAAAATCATTTATATTTTCCACTACAGCACTATTAAACTTGCCAGACAAGTGGTGCTAGTTAATTCCTAATTTTGGATTTTTCCTCTTCAGTGAGGCTGAGATGCAAAGCCCTAGCATTTCTGATTTGTTATGATATCTGGTTTTTTTAATAATCAATTCTTGGTTGGAATTCAGGTCTCTTTCTCATGAGAGGTTGACTGTTTTGAAGTCCAGCTGTATTCAGGATGTGTGGGGCTGAGAAGCCATGGTCATTGTGCCTTTTTGTCTTTCTGATCTGCCCAGGTCAGTGGTTATGCTGAGACTCACTCCAGGCCTGGTCATCAATCTCTGTAAGAACTCCCATGGCCTGGTGCCCTCTCCAAATAAACTTTCCCTCACTGGGAATGAACTGGGATTGTCTTACTGCGTTGACAGGGTGTCCACCCTACAGGGGCTATGGAAGATGAGATTATGGGGATCCAAGCTGTACTCCTAGATAGGAGTGGATAGGGTGGATTCCATAGCAGGGTCCAGGAGGCCAGAAACCCTTCAGAGGAGAAGCCAAGTGCACACAAGCAGAGGTGCCAGCAGCAGGGGAAAGGGAGAGGCTGGGCTGCTCCCTGAGAGACTCCATGTCAGCCCTGCTGGATGTGTTTGTGTGCTCCCAGCGGTGCAGGAGCTGGTGTGAGGATCATACCCACAGCAGCACAGCCATAGCAGGGAGTTACTTGCATAATGGCTGCACTATTGAAGTATTCTGGGTGAGACTCAAATCATCTCTACACCAGAAGGGGAAATACAGATGTTTTCATGAGCTATAAAAACCACCAAGTGTGTGGAATTCCCACATGGTGATGCTTGGCTTTAAAAATTAAAGCGAGTTTATTGCAGCAATAAATGCAGAGTGTGTAAATGTTTCCCAGTAGTTTTCAAAGCTGTTCCTTGAAACTGGAAGTGAAAGATAACTACTTTGCTCATTTTCCAGCTTGCAAATTCTACTGGCATCAAATTTGTTCTAGATAAGAAACTGTTTTAAAAGAAATTCTCTGCCCTGACAAGCAAGCGACCTCTTCCATATCCAGAGGAATAACTTACTGTCTCCCAGATACTAATTTTGTCTTGTCTGGGTTTTTGTACCTTCTGCAGATGTGCAGATGGTTATAAAGTCATGTTCTTTTTCAGCTATCAGGTTTTTCCACCTACCTTTGCCAGTTGCAGGCAGGGGCCTCTCTGGGCTCCTGCAGGTCACTGCCCTGTGACAGACACACGTGTGTGACCTAGGTGTGTGTGATACACTGCCGTGCCACTGTCTTACGGGAAGAGGTCAACACTTGTGCAGTGCCATTAGGATTCAGGAATCCCAGCATCCTCAAACATGGGCTCTTCTCGTGGTCCTGGTCACTTCTCAGAGCCTCTGCTTCTCTGTCTCAGATCTTGGGGCAGCCAATCTGAACTACTGCGATCTGAAACTGTGCAGATTTAAGAGTTTGGTGACAGAATTTGTGAAGAACTACAGACAGCTGCTATTTTTATTTATAATATTCAGTATTCAGGTATGAAAAGAGTAAGGTGATGGTGAGGAACATCAAGGGAAAGATATGTTGGTACCTTGGTGTAGTTATTTACATGAAATACCGTGTTCAAGACATTGGGATGAACTTCTGCTAGCAGTGGTTATCTTTCTGGGTGGGTCTTAGGAAAGCAGAGTAGAAGGGAAACCATCAGTTCCCTGGACCTGCTGGCCACTCCTCTTCAATACAGCCCAGGAACCATTTGTTTTCTGGGCTACAAGTGCTCAAGGCCAGCCCCTCAGCCAGCAGCAGCCCCAAGTCCCTCTCTGCAGTGCTGCTCTCAGTGTCTCTTCTCCCAGTCTGTGCTCCTGCCTGGGATTGCCCAGGCCAGTGCAGCACCAGCACTTGTTAAACTGCATGACATTCCCATGGTCCCGCTTCTCAAACTTCTCCAGGTCCCCTTGGATGCCCTCCTGTCCTTCAGCTGTGTCACCTGCATCACTCATCTTGGTGTGATATGCTGGGGGGGCCACTCCATCACCAAGTCTGCCATTATTGTCACTGTGGCAATGGTGCCCTTATTGCCCTCTTCCCAAAAGCCATGAAAAAGGGTCAGATAAAATATAGATGATACTTTCAATATTATTTTGTAATAATTAAATAGCCTAACTTTCTGTCTGATTTTTCTTTCCTACTCAAGGGGGTGCACAGCACAATGCAGTTCATTAGCTCAGGGATGATTCTCAGGAATGCACCAACATAAAAATTCTAGCAAGTAGTGTGTTCAGTTTGCCACCATTTCAAATATCAGGAATGAAAAATCTGCAGCAGATTAAGCCCCTTCATGTGCTGTAGGGAGAGATATAATCTAGATTAAGGCTCTAAATGTCACACCTTCACTGAAAACCTTATTTTTTTCTTTTTCCTTTTTTTTCCTCCCCCTTTTTTTTTAAGGTAAGGCTGCCAGATGTGCTGCACTAATTCTGAAAGGTGCACTAGTAGCACTAAGTCTGTATGACTTAGTTTTGCTCATTAGCTTTGACAGGAGAAGATGCTGATAAAATATAGTATTTCTTCAAGACAAACTTCTTAGTCTTAAGGTCACATTTATTCCCACACTGCAGTAGTTCAGGATTTCTGACAGGTTAATCCCAAAGCCCTTTTCTAAGATTTCAGATATTCCCTACAATGAACAATTTAAGCACTCAAACAGTGCCCTGTTCCTCCCAGGAGGAGGAATGGGAGGAGTAGGAGGCAAGATCTCCAGCTCTGTGGGCATGGGAGCAGTTGGAACCTGCTCTGCTTCCATCAGTTTTATCATCCCTGACAGATTTTGAAAGCAAAACCAATATGAATTAGTCTCAATTTACATTGGTGTGATGCATGGGCCTCTCCAAGGTAATTTTTTCTTTTGTTTCTCACTTTCCAATATACAGTTTTGTAATTGCTGTGGTGGTGTTCCACTGCAGTTGGATCACTGAATTTAACAAAGTTCCTTACAAAGGGAGTATCTATTGCAGGAACCACAAGATGGGTGTTCATACCTGTTTTGGTTTTCTTTCCATCTGATAATAATATATTGATAATTTTACCTTATATTTACCTGCCCTGCCAGCAGGATGTTTGGAAATATAGATGTGTGTGTACACAAACATAAAATAATCCAGTTTTCTGGTGGTTTGGAGCTGATCCCTTGCATACCCCCTTCAGAGCTGGCCAGGTTAAAGCACATTGTTTTGGGCATTGTCCAAATGCCTGTGAAACACTGACATCCCAGGGGCATCCATCACCCCTCCTGGTCCAGGTTTTGACCACCCTTTTCAGTAAAGAAATGCTTCCTAATACCCAGTCTAAATCTGCCCTAGTGCAGTTTTGAACCATTTCCACTGACATGTCAGTGTCCACAGTGAGCTGCAGGACCTAAGTAGGTATCAGTAAAAGATTTCTTGAGTTGGAAAGGGCTTTGCAAGATTTACCTGGACAAAGCAATTTAAAGGAATTGAAGCCCCAGAGATGAACTCATACAATCTGCTCTGCAGAATCCCCTGGCTTCTGAAGGTGTCTAAAACCAATCAGCACATCTACTTGTGCCCAAGCACTTGATCCTACATCCAAATAAACCAGAATGGCCTGGAAAAATTGGTAAAAGGTGGTGTGAGTGCCTAGAGAAACCTGATCACTGTGATGCTTGTGCAACAGCCTAAAAGTCAGGTAAAGGAGGATACAGCAACTGCACTTCTTAACTTCTTGTTCAGTTCTAACTACAGAGAAACCAACATTTTACCTTCTGGGAACTGACTGCTGATGCTTATAGTGTGTGTAGTGTTTGTGTTCTCAGCATCTGAGACTGCAGTGGGCATTAATCTGTGAGCCGCACCCAGCCACTGCTAAGGCATTTACCAATATTTTCTTTTAACACCAAGGCTGCCACTCAGCCAAAGTTTTCCATTCCAAATCCTGGCAAAACCACACATTACAAGGGTAAATTTCTGGAAAAGGACAAAGTTCACCTTGATCATGTAATTGTATGGAATAAATTAGATTCAGAGACAGGCGTTGGTTGTATCTGTATGGGGCTCTCAGGGTGATGTCTTCCTAGGGGCTTAGTGGTCAGTTTTACTGAGTTTCATGAAGATCCACATGCCACAGTCCCTGTACTGAGCAAACCTGCTGATACCATCACTCCTTTGCTGGAGGCAATAAAATCACCAGGTTCAAACATGCTCAGCACCCTTCTCTGGAGGTCAGCACGGTGCTGCTGTGTCACTTGCTAAAGCTAAGCCACAAGCCAAAGAAATGCCTGGAAATCTTTTCTTTCCCTCTCTCCCAAGCAGACCCATCAAACAGTTCCATTAATTCTGAGCTGGGATAATGAAAGAGTTGCTTTCCTAACAAAACAAGGGAAGGAAGCTATTTTTGAGTGGTTGAGCAGCTGACCTTCAAGAGGACAGCACTGAAGCCAACACATCCCCACAAAATCCTCTGCCAGCAGCAGAGTTGCTGGTGAACCACAGGAGCAAACACTGCACTGGCCCAGTGTCACACACCATGAGCTGAACCCAAACCTGTCACACCCTGGTGTGACCCCAGCCATGGCATTGGGCACCTGGCCAGAAAACACCATCACTGCTTTCCTGAGCAGTTCTATACAGCAAAATTCAAACTGCACAATCTTCATCTCAGTACAAACTATCAGACAGCTGCTGAAGGAAATCTTTGTGAACAAGTCATAGTTCATGGTTAGAAACACCTACATCAACTTCTAGGTGGTATTAGAAAAATTAACTTTAAGGAACACCAATGTAATGTGAATTAACTACTTTATAGAATTAATCATAGAATATCCTGAGTGGGAAGGGACTCACAAGGGTCATCCAAGTCCAGTTCCTTATGATTTACATATGTTAACTGATTAAAGAAAAGGTTCAGTATACATAATACAAGCCTTGAAGATAAAGGAGAACATCCTTTGCTCCATCAAAACTAGAAACAAGTTACCATTATTAATGTACTGAGGTAAAAGAAAACATGACCTCCTCTGTGGACAGATAAAATATACTTGTCATTACCATTTTCTTGAAATTAAAATAGGTAAATGAAAAGTCTTAAGAAACACAGAAAAGCAAGGTAAAAGATGATTGCCTTCTCCACTCAAATTGAGTTAACCCTACACTGGATATGCAGCAACTCAGCCAAAAACAGCTGTGAAATTGCTGGGGCTGAGCCCACATGGAGTAGCTCCAACTGAGCTATTACTTTATTAGTGCATGAGTTTATGCTCACAGGAAATAATGTCTTCAGTATCAAGACTGCAATGGCATTTTTCACACTGAAACAGAGCCTCCTGCACAAAATTGATTTCATTAAAATTCTCAGGGTTAAGATACAAGGAGAAGGTTTCAAAACCAAGCTATAAAGGGAAATAAATATCTACGTCCCTCCAAAACTTCTGCAAGAATCCAGTTTGTCACAGGCATGCCCTCCATATTACTGCCCCAAATCAGAACCTTGGGGTAAATAAAACAACAATCTCACAGGTTTTAATAGTATTTTATTTCATGTTGTCTGGAGATATTTGAATTTAGGATATACATGTCTGCAACAACTTAGAACACAAGCAAAACATTTCCTGAGAGCTGCCCAGTGCTGATTTGGATGTGTGACAACTCCTAACATGCTTTACAGGAATATTTGTGAGAATGCAACAAGCACAGTGTCGAGCAGTCTGTGTTCTGTGTGCATTCCTGGGATCTCTGAACTGCAGCACTTCCTGAGATTACAACACAGAGTAAAAAGGTATTAACCTGAAAGAAACGTGGGTCTTTCTGTGTAGAAGCCAATTTTATTTAACAGGAAAATGTGGAATAAATCAGCTCCAATATTAATGCAAGTTCTGAGTTTCAGCTCTGAAGCACCTTTGCGATAACAGAAGTTCAGAGAAGAGTATTAATGGAAAAAGATTCCTTGGTTCATGTTCTCAGTTCTCTTTTCAATAAGAAAAAGTTTTTTGTCCACATCTTCTACAGATTCCAGTGCTTTCTTTTCATTCTACTTGTTACTTGTTTAGACAGCTTGGACTGAGTACATTAAGAAAGGCAGCAAAATTTGGTGCCAAAACACAGAGGTTACTTTATCTTGTAAATATAATGACAAGACATTTAGAGCAAGGCTGAATATCATCAGTGTAAATAGGAAATACCTACAAGTCCTCCTTTCATCCTGACAGGAATAATTACTGTTTAAAGCTCTCTGTAATCTTTAGAAAAATCAACAGAAATAATCACATCTTTCAAAACTGAGAAGAAATTAAACTGTACAACTTAAATCTTTCATGCCTTGTCTGGTAAAACCTGTCAATAATACAAGATGCAGCAGTTGTATGATTAAAAGAGCAAAAGAAGCATTTTTTTCACAAAGAGAAAAAATCTTCAGAGCAGATTCTATGTATATTACAGGCATTAGACACTGGAAGAACATAAAAGATGCTGGGGCTCAGTTTTCTCTTTTCTCAAAAGAGAGTTTCACTGTAACTCTCTTTTACTGCAGTTCACAGATTTATTAAAGCAGATACTCAGCCCTTGTCAAAAAATCCTTATCTGCAGGGAAAGTTTGAATATTTTTTTTCAAAGAAAGCCTGAATACCATATCTATTAACTGGGGCACCAAAACCTGAAATAAAAACAACCGAATAAATTATAGACACCATGCTATTTTTAACATCCTGATCATCTTTTACCTGCAAAAAAGAAGAACCAATGGGGGCAGGGGTTTTGGGGCACTGGAGTTTTATTTCTTTTATTTTTTCTGATCTTCACAACTCCTCAGAATAACACAGAATTAGTTTAGCCAGTTTAGTCTTGCTTTATTCACAGGATCCAGGTGGAGCTGTTTGCTGGTGCCTCACCAGGTACAGCCAGGCAGAGTTAGGGATCTGGCCCACTGTGGTGCTGCTCAGCCCCTCACAGCACATTCCCCTTAATCTCATTCTCAGAGTCAGCTTTTCTAGGAAATTTATTATGAACCATCATGGTGTTCATTTATCATTCTCTAAACAACTCCTGTTTTTTTACCTCAACAAAATCATTTGATCTCTGCTGAGGGAAAAGAGTTGTCTGGAGCAGTTTATCAAAATCTTGGTAGGTTATTAGAGGAAAAACACTGAAATGAAGTTGTAAAGCATAATGAGATAGAAGGCTTAACTTGGAGATTTCTTTGTTCTTTATATCCTACTGGACATTAAATATGCAAAGAAAATATTGTCTTCCTCAGGAAGCAATAGAAGAAAAGAGCTAAGAAAAAGCACTCAGAAAGCAGAGAGGGCCCTGAAACGAGATACTGGAAAAGAGGTAGAACTGTTTGGGTTTTTTTAAAGCATTTAAGTTTAAACTGTAATTAAACAGAAGGCTGACTGGCAAGCTAATGTAGAGAAGTTGTAAAATAAACATTGCACAACAGGCATTTTGGCTGCTGCTGCTACAACAGGGCTGCACATTGTCCTTTGGCAGGAGGATCTGTGTGGGAAGCCCAGGAGTGAACATCCAAGCCCTGAAAACCCTCACACAAATGCAGAGCTTGTCAAGTTTTCTCAGGGGAGGGGGAAATTTTTAGCCTTTGGGATGGTATTTGTTTTCTCTTACAGAGCCTCTGGTTAGTCCAGAGTTTATTTATACAAAGTCTAAGTGCCACAGGTTTTACATAAAATTGCAATAAAGAGGTCACAAATCTGCTAATGGTGCAATGCTGGGTAATGATTAACTGAAAAGCCAAAGTAAATTAATAAATTATTTGTTAGGCTAGAAAAGTGATCTTTTCAAACATAAAGGATGATGTATGAACCCTCACAGACAGCAACAGAAACATCAGGCTTGTCTGACAGCTGGGACTGTTCTCCCTTATGTACTAGGCGGGACTAATGGTTCTCCAAAACTAAATGCTCACTGTGATCTTGAATAAGAAATATGTAGATTTGGAGGGTGATAGAAGTCCTCAGCTTTTCAGGGCTCCTCTAGCTGATTTAGTAACGACTTGCTTGTGCCTTTCAAAGGATAAATATAGCATAAAAATCAATACTGAGATACAGCAATTGTTGGTACTTCTCCCATTATTGATTAAACTCCTTTCAGAATTAAAGGCAATGAAACATTTATTACTTTTTCAGATTTCTTTTTCTTTTCCCTGAAAGATTCTTACTCTAGTTTTGCCATCCTGTCCTTATATTTACTGGTTTCACTTTGCTTCAGGCGCTCTGTATTTCAAAGAGCCAGTGATGTGAGATACACACCAAGATTTCCCCTGCTTCTATTTGATCTGTCTATTTTTACCTGGTGTCCTGAAAGGACTTAAGAGGCTGCTGTACTGGATCTGCATATTCATTGTTCCCATTCATCAAGGAACTCAGACCTCCCATCCCTCCTAGAGAGAAGGATGAAGCATGCAAATTGTTCAGAGCTAATTTTTTATTCTAGGAACACACACCTTGTTCTTTCTCACTGAAGCTGATGGTAATGTTAAAACACAGTTAAAATCATTTTCTGAAGGAAGGCATTTCCCTGGATCAGAGCTATTAGATCCAGCACTTTGTCCTGGGTATCTTTTTTTTTTTTCATTTGCCTGTCCTTAAAGAAAAAAAGCACTGTCAGGGAAAACTAAAATACTTTCCTGTCCTTCAGCTAAAAGACGGGAAAAGCACAAGATGAAATGCAACAAAAATAATGACAAGGCATCTTTTGATTTACAGATATTTATCTTAAATCATGATTAAATTATAAATAAAATAATAATAAACTATTCCTTTATAGGTTTTTTATGAGGTTCTTAAGCTATCAAATGACATCAATAATCTTGTTTAGCTGCAAATTCAAATTTCAAATAGAGGTGCAGAAGCAGATACCAACAAATATCTGCCTTTGCTTTAAACTCCAGCTTCATTCCATAGAACAGATGCATCAATGTTTCAGTGCTGAGGGAAAGGAACTTACAAATTGTCAGGAAATCTTTGATGTATCTTGTATAATTTAAAGATGTGGAAACATAGAATGGTTTAGGTTGGAAGGGGTCTTAAAGGTCACCCACTTCCAAGCCCCCTGCCCTGGGCAGGGATGCCACTCACTTTCCCAGGTTGCTCAGAGCCCCATCCAGCCTGGCCTTGGACACTTCCAGGGATGTGGCATCCACAGCTTCTCTGGGCAACCTGTGCTAGGGCCTCACCACCCTCACCATGAAGAACTTCTTCCTAACATCTGTTCTAAATCTGCCTTTTTTCACTTTAAAACCACTGCCCTTTGTCTTATTGCTCAGTTTGCATATATAAAGTTCCAGCCCCTCCTTTTCATAAGCCCACTTAAGATACTGAAATGCCACACTGAAGCCTCTCTGATCCTTTTCTTCCCCAGGCTGAAAAGCCAAAAACTTTCTTCCTCTTAAAATCAAAGTAAAACTCTGAGTTGCATTTACTAGAATGCAACAAGAAACAAATTCCCCTGAGCAAGTTAATATAAGAATAGAACAATTTTCTAATAAATGCAGAATTTGTAGCATTGTTTGAGGCTTGTGCTTGGGCAGGAGCAGGGTAAGCCCTGTGTGCACCACTGCTGTGGGAGGTTCATGTCAGGCAGAAGGGGTGGAGTGATGGATTGACAGCTTCTTCTTCATTCCAGTCACCAGAGCATCCATCATCGTCCTCCCACCAGCAGCCCTCAGCTCTGCCTTGCCAGCACACCTGAAACAAGTGGTGCAATGGGGTGTACACACACCCTCACCAGCGACAGCCCCAGCCTGCTGAACCCTGTGGGGTGGCTGTGAAATGAATAAAACCCAAGAGACTCCAAGTTATGCATTGTATGTTGTATGTTGCATCGTTACACTGTTTGTCGTTATGTATTGTTTGAGGTTATGCTGTCACTTACCTGTTGTTTCAGACTATTTGTGCCAAATCTGTACCCTTACATCATCTCAGCCCCCTGTATTCCAAGTTGTATATTCCCTTCTCCCCCGAATCCCAAATTTCCCTTCCCTTCTGTCGGGCTAGGGCTCCGCTGCTCCCCGCCTGCCCGTCAAACAACGAGACACCGCCCAATATAGAAATCAAGCGGACTTCCATAATGCTGGGCTCCAAGTGGAAATCCAGTTAACACCAAAAGGGCCCTAGAACAACGAGCTCACCGAATTCAAGGCCTGTGAAGGACACTGCTGTAGGGGCGGGACACCCAGCTACCCGGGGATAGTCTCCAACTTGTTGGCGCATTCTCGCCGAGACCTAAGGTGACCAAAAAGGAGAACACCCCCCAGACCAAGCCACGCAGACCGAGTTTCTGGGAATCCCCGTGAGACAGGAATCCCGACTCCGCAGCGTGAGCGGCAGAACTGACTTGCAGCTCCTCCTCAGTGGTGACCAGAGGGAGCAGCGGCGTACGCGACCCCTCCCCGAGCTCCCCACCCAACAGAGCTGCTTAATAAAGGCACTAAAAGGAGTTAAACCGATCTCCTGCCCTGTGTTTCCTTCAGCTGGACGCTGGTGCCAGCAGTGGGAAGTGCCAGCAGTGGGAAGTGCCACCAGGGTCAGCCCCCGCAGCGTGGGCAGCCAGGAGTGCCCCAGTGCCGCACAAAAGCCACGCAGCGCATCCATAGTACCTGTGGCCACTGCACAGGAGTTTCTGGGAACAGAGTTACTAAAAGCCCCAGTGGGGAGTCTTCTCACTTCTGCTCTCTGCACTTAATCTGTTGTTTGGCGTGCTGGGTTACAGCGTGGGATGTACCCAGACTGTGGCTTCTCTCACTGCATTATTCCCGATGGACTTTTAGTGGCGGGATGTCTCCAGCAGCGGCGCAGGGCGCACCCGACCCCCAGGCTGCAAGCAGCGTGTCAGAAGAGGGAAAGAGGCAAACCCTGCGGCAGGGCAACGTTCTTTGTCTTCACAAATTGTTCAGCTGTGATAGCTGCACCCAGCCCAAAGGGTTTCTCTCTGCCTGTGGTCCATAATGCCCATGAGCCCAGTGGGCAGCCGTGACCACAAAGTCCGCAGAATATCCTGTGACTTATAGAGTTACATCATTCCATTGTGAAATTCCCTGCTCTGGGGGAGATACTGAACCTTTCTGCCTCAATCTGACCATGTATTATCTGGGTGCTTAGGGGACTTGGAACAGCCACAGCCATTGGACAGATCCAGAGGATGACTGGTCCTTCCACAGGACCACTGCTTCTGACAAGACTGCAACCATCGCTCAACCAGGCCTGCAACCAGTGCTCAGTCATCCTTCCCCTGTACCTGGCACTGGTGAGGCCTCACCTCGAGTGCTGTGCCCAGTCCTGGCCCCTCAGTTTGGGAAGGACCTTGAGAGCTTGAGCGCGTCCAGAGGAGGCAACGAGGCTGGAGAGGGGCTGGGAACACAAACCCTGTGAGGAACTGAGGGAGCTGGGGCTGTTCAGCCTGGAGAAAAGGAGACTCAGGGGTGACCTCATCACTCTCTACAGCTCCCTGAAAGGTGCCTGCAGGCAGCTGGGGTCGGCCTCTTTCTCCAGGCAGCAGCTGACAGAACCAGAGGTCACAGTCTCAAGCTGTGCCAAGGGAAATATGGGTTGGATATTAAGAAAAAGATTTTATGGAAAGAGTGATAAAGTACTGGCATGGTCTGCTGGGGGAGGTGGTGGAGTCACCATCCCTAGATGTGTTTAAAAAAAGACTGGATGTGGCACTCAGTGCCATGGTTTAGTTGTGGTGTTAGGGCTGGGTTGGACTCAATGATCTTGGAGGTCTCTTCTCACCCAGTGATTCCGTTGTTGAATCCTGTTCTGTTAATCAGATTGTGACCATTTCCCTCATCCTGATCAAGAGGGTGCCATACTGTACCCTGACTTTATGGGTTTAAACCAGCTTTTCTGTATCACTGTGTTTATTGTAATTCTATTATATTATAATGCTGACCTGAAATATCTCTCAAGGTATTTGTGTGGTGTCCATTTCTCCCCGTCGTTTACTTTGAAACCAGCACATTTAGTTATGGGAAGGAGAAAAAAAATGTCCTTGAGGACTGCCAAACTGCTCCTGCTATTGAGGAAGTTAAGAACACATTCATCTTGATCCCAATTCATAGTCTTGGTAACTACTGGGGTGAACATTTCATTAGATCCACTCATGACCCAGTCAAAACCTAGGCATGTGCCCACATCCCCAAAACTTCCTCACTTATTCCCACTTTCTCTAATGAAATTTCAGTGTTTGAAAATGAGCAAAGAAGTTATTCAGACATAAATTTGGTTACTCATGAGCAAAGACCTGAGCAAACCCCAAAGACATTTAGAGACTCAATCAACAGCCCACTACAAAATATTTATCCTGAAGGAGCTATGAAAACAGCACTTGGGTGATTTTAAGTGACTCTTCAGGGATTGGAATAGAAATGTTCTCAGCAAAAGTTTTTTCTAACCAGCAATTAAATTCTGAGGTTTTAACTGCCTTTGGGGTATTTTAGACAAGGTTTGCTCATTAGCCCCATCAGGAGCAGCAGGAAGAGAATGAAGGTTATTTTGAAACCAAAATGATCATGCAATGAAAAGCACACTGGCTCAAAACTTAATCTGAAGCTGATGGCTCATCACAGTTAGTAGGTAATAGATCTGTGAGAGAACATAAATTATACAAGTCCCACCATGCAGTCTAGAAAGCACAATAATTGCCAGGAGTTTATGTATTCATCCACCTACTCACAATTTGATTTTAGAATGATTTGTGAACTTCTTGCATTCTAATAATGAACTGCTGTATTCACTTTTCTGTGCCACCACCAGAAAAAAAATAAATCAAGCTACAATTTTTCAATGATTCATCATGATACAGATCAAATCTTAAAAAGAAGAAAATACCATTTCATTTTAAAAGGGAGTCAAAAATAAAAATTACCTATTTGATATATTACAACTGTATGAAGCACTATAACTTTAGGATTGCCTCTTCACAAAGAGAGGCAATGAAAAATAATAGAAAAATAATGGAAAAATATTCTTCAAGTAGAATAATTCTGATGTACTCACACTACATCACAGAGAAAAAGATACATAAAGAGAAGATAATCTCTTGAAACCCAATAGACCTATCTAAGAGCTGTCTTCCAAAGTCCAAATAGAGGACATAAACATGCTGTCAACTCCAACAACACAAACACTACATGATTTGAAATATAGAATTATATAAATCTTCTCCTTGAAGCTTGAGAAGAGGTAGAAAGTGGAAACTATAAAATTCTTACATATACATATTATTACACTTGCAACTGATATCTTTAATCCAGAGCTCTAAGCACCGAGAAGCTCATATCAAAACAATTAAAGTTAACAATGGTGATCTCCTCAAGTAGTAAAATGAGCCCTAGGGAAGAAGAAAGTGGAAAAGCAAAAAAATCAGTGGCTGAGAAACCAGTTGTAGTCCCCTGGAGGAAGGGAATAAACCCTTTATCCTGCCTGTGTTCCTTGGGATATGCACCTACCTCATTTTGTAAATGCACCATGCCTGGGGCAGTGGTGGGACCTTGTGACTTTTCTCACCAATTAAATGTTGGCAGTAATGGAGGGGCTGGTGGCAGTGAAAAACATCCACCCCCATCCCTCTGGGATAAGCAATTTATTAATTAAGAACTTTACCTTCCACCACAGAACCACAGCTCTATCTCTGAAACCTGTTTGGGGCACAGCTGTAAATAATTAAATGCCACAGGCTGTGACTCTTTTATTGCTCATCCAGGAGTGACACCAGGGCTTTTCCTAACACATAAAACAAAGAGCAGCAGGCTTTGCTGTTGCCGAAAGGATAAGCAGTAATCAGGGGAAAAGCATGTATCAGGTGAAGGAGTATGGGAGAACAGGGAAGTTCATCTTTAATATAAGACTGGGGACAGTAATACCCAGATAATGCTGGATCCTGGCCATAGGAGAGAACAAATGGAGACAGGTTGACAATTCTTCTGTTTTGTGACCTTTTCCAGATGTATCCTTTGTATCACTTTGTCTCTGACCGGAGCTAATCCTGCAAAATCTGGTCTTCAGCTATTGGACTGCCCCAAAGAAATTCCTCTTTGCTTGGCAACAACTCCTGAGCTTCTTCCTGGGGAGAGCAACAAGCAGCAGCTGCTGCAGAAGGCAGAGCCTTTCCCTTTCTTACTTCTCAGAAACCATCAAAAATTCTTTTTTGGTAAAGACAAGCACAAAAATGCTGTAGATAGAAAGACTAAGCCACATAAAAAACCATTTCTGTTTGTCCTTCCTCCTGCCAATGGATCACAGAAAGGAAGACAAACAGATCTGGGATGAGGAGGAAAATGTCTCCTTGGATGTACAGCACACAGCCTGCCTCCTGCTCCAGCTGTGGCTTTGGGGCAGGGAAGGAGAGAACAAGGCTCTCCAGAGCAGAATGCACAGAGGACTGCAGCCACCATTGTGGAGGCAAGAGTCATTGATGGGAAAAGAGGGAAACTAATAAAGTTGTCAGTCCTTTGGAAAACAAAGTTACAGCTCCACTTGCGGAGGTGTCAGGAGTGAGGGGGTTTGAGCACATGAGATATAGGAGAGCTTCTGTCACGTTTTTTTTTTTGTCAGGTGGTTCAGACAACAAAAAAACCATAACCCAGAGGAAAAGCAAATCTGTTGAAGACAATGCACCAGTGTCTTGCTTGACAAGATAGAGAAGGAAACCTCCAAAAATCCAGCTTCATTTTGCCAGAAAGCTGTAATTGGGAGTCAGTTAAGTGAGAACAGGGAAAATAAAGCTATGGCTCTGAAAAGAAGGCAGAAGGGAGAAGGAAGTGAAATGGAAGTGATGAAAGCACCACCTCCACTTTCAAGCCATTAATGATACCCAGCTGTTTTTCACCACTGAGAATATTACTTTCCTCCCTCTGAAAGTTAAGCTAATGCATTCTATCAAACAGGAAAGAATTTGAAGTGACTAATATCCACTCTTGTGCAGAGAGGTTTTGGCACTGTGCTTTCATCTTTCTTCCTACTCTATCAGCAAAGCAGCAGAGAAAGCCATATTGAGTAGCTTTACACAATTGATGCAATTTGAGCACTGGCATTTACATTAAAATCCTTTTGCCAAGATTTAATTTTAAAAGTTGGTGGTTTCCTTTTACATACTGAAATAAATTTTAATTAAAACTTTTGTAGTGGTTTAAGTCCACTTCCTTTACACAATTTATTTGATTAATTTGATAAACCTGTGCAATTACAGTACTCTGGATTTTTAAATTGGCTTTGTTTTTGTCAAAGACCCTGGCAGGTTTCTAAATGTCACCTGGGCAAAGCTGACATGATGTGAATGGCTGAGTGGGAGCTGCTTGTGGCTGCCATCTGGCTAAGGACCTGGTCTTTGATCAGACTACACCTATCTGCTTAGGTCCTGCTGTTTGAGAGTGACAACCTTGACACCCTGGTGTGACCCCAGGTAAATTCTTCAGTCTTATTGGAAGCCCAGAGCCTGGCTGCCTTTGGAGGTCCAAAATCATTCCTCAAAGAGCCTGAAGTCCTCCCAAAGTACCAGCTTGTGGTGCATGCTGGGCATGAGTTTAGGGCCAGGTGCTGGTCCCACTGATGTTAGTCTTGAGTAATTTAAACAGTGTGTGCTGGAGAGGAGAAGGAGAGGGAGAGGGAGAGGGAGAGGGAGAGGATGAGGATGAGGATGAGGATGAGGATGAGGATGAGGATGAGGATGAGGATGAGGATGAGGATGAGGATGAGGATGAGGATGCCAGTTTGTTGCCTGACAAATCCTGCCACAGGGTGCTGACACAAAGCCAGTGGTGTTTGCCCACCTGCTGATGATGGTGTTAAACACTCCTCTGTATCCATCCAACAAGGACCTACACAGGGACAAAGTGTAATCCATACCTCCTCTGCCCAAAAAGGTGGCCCAGATTTAATTGGCAGCAAGAATCTGCTTGGGTTTGTGATGCACGAGGGTAAGAGAGCAAGACTTAGGGTGCTGCCTGCACAGGACTTGCTTTGTGAATAAACAAAGGACTTCTGTTTGTCAAACTGCCAAGTGAATGCCGTTAATTATAAGTGAATTGAGCTTTATTGAGAAATTAACACAGTCAACAAGTGTCTTTTCTTAAATTATAAACAGATGGTACTTTTCAGAAAAGGCAAAAGGCAAAATGTGATTTAGAAAGCTCCGCTGTTCAGAAAATACAATTAGTGCTTTAAACTTTTAATTGGTCAAAAGCTTCAGATTTAAAGCAGAACTTACCATAACCATGTGGACATGTTTTGTTTTGTTTATATTGAAGTTTATAGATTGCACAATTATTTACTATTTCAAGTCACTTGTGGTATTAACTGAGTGTTAACCCAGGTGGCACTAGCAAATGATGAAAATGTCAAAGCAAAACAAATATAGGCTTGTTGAAAATGAGCATAACATAATAAATATCTATGCAAATGACTTCTGTGTATTAAATATGCACTGCTAAATGATAAGCCCCACACATGGGGCCAGGAATGTAGTTACTTGACTGATCAATCAGTATTTTCATATTTACAGTCTGTACCACATTTCCTTCACATCTGCTCTGGTAAGAAAATGACAGTGGTGACAAATCTACTTTTTGTTCCCTGGAGAATTTCCACCATGTGGGACATTACTTAAACTCAATGTTAGGACAAAGGGGACTGAAAAATCGATCGATCTTACCTGTGCACACACCCAAAATGATGGGATTCTGTCATTGGGGGCTTTTGTAAATTCTCACCATTAGTTCTTTTCTTGCATGATTTGGCAATTTGTCTTCACTGAAGACTATTAATTTTGAATAGACTCTGTTTGTTCTTATTTGTTTATTTTAGAAGCATTATGTGACTTGCCCTGAAATATGAGCTGTTGAAATTGCTCTGATAACAGCCTGGCCCAACAGTTCAGGCCCAAGATGCCAAGGGGAGCTCTGCAAAAGCCTTTTTAAATGCAGAGAAACAAGATAGCAGTAGAACAATTTTGTGGTGCTGATACAGAGATTTTAGATCAGTCTCCACCCCAAAGCCCAAAAAGCCAGTGGTGCCATTACGTGTGGGGTGTGCAGACACCATATCAGCAACACAGCAGAGCATCCTTCTGGCCATGGGCAGCACAGCTCTGCTGGCCAGAGTCTGCTGCATGGGTCTGGCTTCTGCACTGAAAAAAGAGAGGGAGTGATTGAATTTATACAAATGCAGTGCATCAAACACTTAATTTTTTTGCTCCCAAATGCTATTTTCCAGAAGCAGTACTCTGTTCTTGACATGATGTAAGCCAGACCTATCAAAAGTCCCTAAGATACTACCCTGAACCCCAACAACCACTCAGTGTGTGGACTTTGGCAGAACTCCTGTTTGGCTCTTCCCTCTGTATAGTGTTTCTGTTGGGCTGGAGTTGCACAGCCATCCAGGAAGAGAAGAGAAGAGAAGAGAAGAGAAGAGAAGAGAAGAGAAGAGAAGAGAAGAGAAGAGAAGAGAAGAGAAGAGAAGAGAAGAGAAAAGAGAAGAGAAGGTGGAAAAAGGAGTACATGGTCTGACAATGTGCTCTGAAAGTAGGATGTTTCCTGGCATCTGTGTGTGACTCCATATACCCTAAGACTGCCATACATTATGTCAATACAGTAGCAGGGTGAGGGGATAGATAGAGAAACCCCAGCTCCTTGTTCTGGCTCTGAAACAGGAATGCTTTTACTGACACCATGTTCAGAGTGATGGAGTAGATAAGCAAACCCGAAAAAATAAACCAACTGCTAGCAGCCTTCTGAACATGTCTGTGTGTTGTTTACAGTGCCAGAAGAGAACGAGAGATACTTTGGAGGTCTGTCTGCAAAGGTTGTGGCTCAGTGTAATTTCAGTCCCATGCCTTAAGCTCTACAAAACCTTTAACTTCAAAATAAAAGAGAAACAAGAGATCCATGGATCTTACCTACATCCATTTTCTTCATTATGGAACATCAGTCATTTCAAATTCTAGGCAGTGTCCAAAATGAAATACCCACTGAGAGAAAGAAATCACTAGGTCTGTGTGTAACCTTGGTGCTGGAACTTCCTGACTTTTAGGTGGAAATTCATAATATGAACAATCTTAAGGGAAAATCTGTAAACAAGAATTACCACACCACTTTTTTTTTTAAACTTTATTATGAAAGACCTCACTGTATTTCCTCCTAAGTGTTTAGTACCACACTTTTAGGGCAAACTAGTTTGGCAGTACTGAGCTACAGCATGTAAGTGAGCTGCCCGCATGCTGATGTTATCTTTGTTTCTATTGTAAGGTAGTACAGCTGTGACTCATGTTTCTGCATAAATATTTAAATTGTGATTTCAACATTTTCATTTTGACAATACCGTGCCAGATGCTGCTGTGATAGTTTCAACAGATTTTGAAAAGCAAGTGGGAATAACTGATAGGCTTTCTTTAATGAAGGGATAATGAACTCTTCCAATGATTTCAGATATATCAAGGATATTCTGTAAACAAGCGCCATCCTACTGTTATGACCTTTAACCATCCTGTTCCTTGTTATATTGATCTACTATTGTGTTACACTGTGTTCTGAACTGCTAAAATTCAGGTATGTTTTTTTCTACCTTTCCTAAGTGCTTACCTCAAGACAGCGTAGCTCATCTGCACATCAACTGTGACTCAGTGTTTCACATCCTCATGAATAAGCAAACAACCTATTTCAAGATTAGTAAATAAAATCTTTCAGCACAATTATGTTTCATGTAATTTAATCATTAATTATATTAACATGAATTGTGCTTAGCATTTCTCAGCATTACTTAACATTTCAAAGTTTTACAAACCCTGCCTTGTGTGCACTTGTTTGTTGGTGTGATATCAGAAGTCAAACAAAAAGTCTGGTAAGAGTCAAAGTAATGATGGCATGGTCCAAAATGTGTTGCTGGGTATGGCAGCCCCTGACTTGAGCTGGAAGTTCATCAATGAGCTGAAATCCAAAGCAAGACAAGTTGAAATTTGTTTTCTTTATGGTTTATGTATTAGAGTCACAGGATAGAGGCATCATATTGCACTTGAAGTGGTCTGCACATTTTAGAGGCCTATAGTCCACATAAAAATAGCTTGTGTTGGGGATACATACCTATGTCCTGGGGGAGACACTTGAAAATACATGTCGTGAAGTTTAGCTGAGAACAATATTATAGTTACCATCTTGTATTTTGCTTCACAGTGACAACATGGTTCTTACACATTCCTCCCCTTTTCATCATTTTCTTTAAAAAAAACCCAAAAATGAAGAATATCTGATACCTCCAATATTTCTACTGTGAGATCTCAAAAAGCATTTTATTTTAAAGCACTTTCTTCTGCTGAAGAGTCAGTTCTTCAGAACTGTACAACTGAAGAATCAATTGTCCTTGAGAAATCAAGGTTGACAAGCTACACTGGTACATTCATTTCCCAAAAATGCTGTCCACAGAAGACTTGGATTTAGATTCTAGTTATAAGCTGCTAGAGATTGAAGCAGTTTACATAGTTTTTTAAGTAACCTCCATATTGGGGCAGCACTTGGCTTTAGTGTTTGTGGAAGGAAGTGATTTTAATACTGAAATATCATGCAGGGAAGGGCATTAATATTTGTGTTATGTATCTTCTCAACTGACTCTTGGTGTTGAAGACTGGGTAGTAATAAAGGGATTTCTGTGCTCATAAAAGCTAAAGGCAGAGAGTTCATGGATCTGTCTCAGAAACATTAAGCTCTGCGGCAATTTTTTAGCAATGGCTCCACCTGCAAGACAACCTATGCAAGAAGGAGGGAGAGGACTGAAAGCTTAGCAAAAACAAGTAGCTGAAGTGATATACCCCCAACTCCTGAAGCTGTTTATGAAGTAGCAAAGGAAATGTGGGTGCTGTTGAGCACACTAACTCATCCACTTGCCAAAACAAACAGAATACAACTGCAACTGGCTCTAGTGGTGGGAGGGAAAATTCTTGCTCTAGACACTGACAACTGATGGCCAGTGCCATCCTGTCTGTTTTCCAGTTGCACAGGAACTGGGAACTGTGTCAGGTGATCAGGAAGCTAGAGCTGCTGGATGCTCAGTTCTCAGAGTGCCCCTGCAGAACTGAAAAGGAACAGTGTGAGAGATCCTTCCAGCTGAAGAGGATGTACTTTGAAGGACAGTCAGAGATAAAACTCCCAGACCATTAGCCCATAGATCTGAAGAAAAAGAACACTACAGAAAAAAATATTAATTACTCCCAAACCAATGTCTTCCCATTGCAAAAACTTAAGGAACTCATACTTTTAGGTTTTGCTAACTGCAATTTAACTGTGATGTCTTTGGAAACATTATCCCGTGCTTGCCTTCTAGGCTCCTGTGAACCACCTGGTGGTGTAACTCCCTATTGTTAGATTAAGCAATCAGGAATCTGGAAAAGAGTAATTTTACTTAAAGTTCCACTGCAACTGCTGAAGAGATTATCTCTCAGGACTAAACCAAGCAAGATAACCAGCCCACACAGTAGGCTGACTCTTCCAAAGCACACAGGGTCACACAGTAAGACTGCCAGCTGAAGAATGTTGAAATACAACAATGGGTAAAAGCTGGTTCATACAAACTGAACTGGTTTTGTCCAAATAAGCCAGCATGGACTTTCTTCTGAGCTGGCTCAAGCCTTCAGCCTGTGCTGGGGTCTGGCATGATCTAACCAGTCCCGCAGGTGGACCAAGGCAGGAGGGCACCTCTGTCTGAGCCAACCCTCTGCTCAGAGCAGGGTCAGTGAGATCAGGGCTGTGTCCCATCAGGTTTTGAGTATCTTGGATGGAGATCCCATCTTTCTGAGCAACCTACTCCCTGTGACAACCCTCAGAGTAAAACACTGTTTTATTTTGTTCGAATGAGAATTCCTGTGCTCACTTGTGTCCTTTGTCTCTTGTTCTGTCACTGGGCACCACTGAGAAGGGTCTGGTTTTTAGTCCTTGTGTCAGGAATTTATATCTGAGCTCTCTTCAAGTAGAATATGCCCAGATGTCTCAACATCTCATCCATGACAAATGCTCTAACACTTCATCTGTCTTTGTGGCCACAGGTCTCACTCTGTTATGTCTGCATGTCTCTCATCCTGGAAATCCCAGAGCAGGATGCAGCACTCCAGGTATCACCGAATCATGGAATGCTTTGGGCTGGAAGGGATCTTAAAGATGATGTAGTTCCAGCTGCTCTGCCACAGGCAGTACCATTTTTCACTAGGCCAGGTTCCTGAAAGCCCCATCCAACATGGTATTGAACATTTCTGGGGTGGGGCACCCACAGCTTCTGTGGGCAGCAGGTGTGACTGAGCAGGGCTGAGTGCAGGATGGCATCCCCTGACCCAGCCCGAGGGGCTGTTTGCCTTCTTAGTTCAGTTGCTGGAAACAAGGGTTTGACTTGGCATCCACCCCTGGACCTGTTCTGCAGAGCTGCTCCCCAGTGGGTTCGTCCCTGGCCTGTCCCAGTGCAGGGTTTGTCCCTCCTGGGGTGGGACTTGGCATTTCCCCTATCAGACCTCATCAGGTCCCTGTCAGACCATTTCTCCAGCCTATTGAGATCCCTCAGGAGAGCACTGGGCCCTCTGGACAAATCATTCCAGCAATGCTCCTGTGCCACTTCCCAGCTTTAAAGGGCTGCTACTCATCTGCCCATATTTGCCTCCACAATTAATGAGTACTACTTCCATAAATTCCAGTAATTTATATATAATATAAATGGTAATTAGAAAAACATACACATACATACAGCAATCACACTGGGCCCAGCTACAGCTCATCATGGGACAGCATTCCAATAGCTGATACAGATCTAGGGCTCTTTAGATGGAAAGATTAGAGCTTGGATGCTGACATGGAAATTAGGAAGGTGGGTTATGCTGCACAGAGTTCCAGTAACAGACATTGTACTAGCTTTCACTGAAAAAAATATTTCTAAGCTTCTGAAACTAATTAAATTAATAAAATTCTAATCTCATAATATTCCAGCTTGATGAGTCATGAAATTTGAGTACACTCATGTGCAGGGCAGCTAAAGGCAAGGCTGCAATTATGCCATGTGAAAGGAAGACACGAGTCCCATGAGCAGAGAGAGAAGCCTAATACTGAGTGATAAAGTGTTACCACAGGTTTGTGTGCTGATGTAAAATTTAAATGTATTTTTGTTTCCAGGGTGTCAGTGTGTGTGTTTGGTTTCTGACACACACAACTGATTTCCATATAGGACACTAGGGATTTGTAAAGACTACAGATGAAGGCCATAGCCTTGGATAATCATGAAGCACTGGATGTGTAGAAGGCAGCTGGAAGCCACAAAGAGACAGAATAAGAATCCAGCAGGTGCACTCCTTAAATGTACCCATCAGATACACCCCATGCTCCTTTCTTAAAATAAAAGAAGCACTTCTGCTCCCAGCCAGCACCCCCAGCAATGTTTGCTATTTCATGAACATTTTTCCCCACAGCTCACAAAGGCTTTTGAATCTGTAACAATTGCCAGACTATGGTATAAGAGCAAAACCTGTTTGGTGTGTTGGCCCCACCCCACCTTTGCATCAAACCTGTACTATGACCATGTTCCTTCCTGTCGTTTTACTTGTGTTTTCCTGCTTTTTCCTGAACATGGAGGGACTTGGGGAAATGTGATTTCTAATCCAGTCCTCGAGTCCTTGCATCACTGAAGCAGGATGCAGAACTGCATGTATTTCACCCGTACATCTGAGCAACTTAAAGCATGTCTCAGAGAGGATGTTCTACTGCTTTATACATGAGCAGTGTATACTCATGCCTCATGTAAAAATACTAGTGACAATGTGTCTGAAAGATGATGTGCAAGAATGAACAACGCCTTACATAAATTCATTTATGGTACTTTAATACCAAGTTAATGCATTTCTCAATTAAGAATTTATAAACTTGTAATTTATAAAAAAAAAATAAATCACAGCTTCACAAAAAGCTAACTTTAACAGTTTGTCCCCTCCCCGCCAACAAGCAGTTTACAATATATTTCAACTATGTTGGTAGAAAGTTAACAGTGATGTGAAACTCTTAAAAAAATTTGCAACAGCAATTGAAAATAAAATAATGATTCTTACTCAGTGAAAAATTAATAGGAATTGTGTTTCCCAGTAAAAGGTTAAGTCAGAAAAGCAGCAAAAATTCCTTCTCCTACTTGTTAGATACAAGCTTTCCCCCTGCCACATTTATCATGGGCAAAGTCAACACTTCAGCATTATTCGTTCCCAGGTTCAGCACTTCAGTGGTTTTGGCAAGACTCAGAAGTCATATTCAGAAGTCCAGAGTTTGAGGTGTGTGCTGTCCCTGCTCCCTGTGCTCCACAGGCTGTTCCACTCCTCTTCCTCAGGGTATAGTGGGATCAGAAATAGCTCAGAGTAAAGGTAAGAAGTATTAAAATTTTTCTATGGGATCGTATTCTTTTTTCACTCTTCACCTCTCCAACATAAACTGGAAACACCAGGAGTTTTGGCTGTCATACTTCACATGTGAGTATTTACAGGAGACAGGAGAGACAGGATTTAAATGATGCTGTTATATTTTCACTTGAGTACAAAATCCCTTCTCTCTGCTGAACTTATACATGCAACCATAGGACAAAAAAATGTTCCTTCTCTATCGTCTAAGTTAAAAGTCACATTTTTAAAAGTCATTGCACTTGACAATAAAAAGGCAATTAATATGCATTTGATATTAAATATATTGTACAGACCTGAACTTCTGTGCAATTCATTGCTTCAGACATACATAACATCCTTTCAAAAACTAAGCTTCTAATCAAATAAAAACTTTGTTAAAGACAAAAATCTTTAAGAACAAATGATGGGAAAAAAGCCTCTCCCTTTAACTCCTAGTGCATTTAAACACATCTTTGAAATTCTCTGTGTTGTTCCCACATTTAACCTTGCTGCCATTCCGTACTGATCTAACACAAGAACACCTTTTCCTTGACATAACCAATAAGGCTGGCATTTGGGATGCTGTTGGTACAAACAGGAAAGCTGAAGTAAGATTATTACCTCACTCCTTTCATGTGGAAAACAAAAGATTTCAAAGTGGATGTGATTCAGTTGTCACCAGTCTGTAAATTCCAGCAGCCCATTTCAGGTGCCAGTACTTACTCTACCAGGCCACAGTTTTGGATTGTCCCAGCATATTTTGCAAGAACATGGAAACTGAAAGGGAGATTTTGGTCCCTGAGATATACTAAATGAAATCAAGAACTAAAGCACTGATACTTAGTTTGTAGTGGACCCTCTTGAATGAAAACTAAGTTAGCTTCAACTTTCTAAAGTTTAACAAATAGTCACTTAAGCAGGATGACAGGGTATATGCAGTATTGGTCAGGAAAAGACTGTACAGAGTAGTTAGAAGAGTTATAAGTTGCTGAGGACCTGTCAGTCCAGCAGCTGTCCTGTCAATAGCATGCTGCATCAAACTTGTCTTTCCAAGCTAGCACAAAGCCACAAGATGAAACATGGCCTTAACCAAAACACTATTTTCTCTCATCTCTTTAAAAGTAACTATTTTAGGGCTTGGAGTCACAAATAATTATGATGGGCCAAGTGACCACATATGCCAGACCCAAACCCAACTTTTTAACCTTGCAACTGAATGTTTCAGCAATACTCTGTGGATCACAGGAGCATGCTCCTCATTTCCAAACCAGTGGCAGTATGTGCTATAGTAATCCATCTTGGGCTAGTGTTTAAAAGGTGTTTCAGACCAGTGGCAACTACAATAAAACATCTTTGGCAACCATTGGCATATGAAAAATAATTCACAGCAGCTGGAAGGATAGTAAGATGTTTATAAAGTTCCATAATGATTCATTAACTTTCTGAAGTGTGTTGCATAAAGTACCAAACTTCTGAAAAGGACAGCTAAACATCTGCTATCATTACCACAGAGATTGCAAGTTTTTCTCATACCACTTACTCAGACAAAGCTAGGGCTTGTGAAATTTTAGAGGATGATGTGAGATAGTCCACACAAAGGCTTCCAGTGCATTTGTGTAAGGGAACAGAGTAATGAAGGGCTGAAGACTGAATTTTCAGTGCACCACCGGGAAGTTATGCAGGGACAGGTGACAGATGGATTCATGGATGGATTGAACCACAAAGGTAGCATAATCACGTTGGTGGTGGAATCTCTTCAGACAACAAAACAAACAGAAACAAAAAAATCAGCTGCATCCGGTGAGTCCACTAAGTAGCCTCATTTACCTTAAATAAAAAATGTGTGCATTAGGAACACAGAACTTATTGTAAAACTTTAGTAATGCTCTATAACACAGCTGAACTATAAGAGGAATTCAGTAAAACCAACTTTTGTTTTCAACTACTGCAATTATAAATTAGACATGTCTTGTGACACCAGATAAGCCAGCTCTGAAGTCTGCGGGATGTGCACAGTAGGGGAGCAGAGACCACACTACTAAGATGGGTAAATTTTTAACAAGTAAAAGAATTGAAAGAAGGTAATTTTAGCTTATTTTCTTCTGAATAGGAGCTCAACTTTCAGAAATTTGGAAAATATTACTGAAACTATCTTGCAGAACTGCACAGTGATCCCTATATATAATTTCGTATTCAATTTGGCAGTAACAATCACAACACAAGAAACTAAAAAGGAAAAATAGAATCTTAAAAAATACTCCACAGGGTATTTAAGCAGGGAGAATATAGTTTTGCTATTAGCAGTGATGTCTCAGTCTGTAAGAATAAAAAGAACTTTATACCCCAGATGTCACATAAGACCCCATATATAGCTAATCCCCACTATACCTCAATACCACTGTACCTGCAGAGATGGCAGTTTAAGCCCACAAAGGCATTTATTTGAATCTAATAAAATATAGCATCTTCAGTTAATTCCTACTCACCCCCTGGTAAAAAGAGGTACAGCTATGGAATATATTGAAATCTCTCTGATGTCCACTTCCAAAATGAATGTGAAAAATTTTAAAAAATCTTAGCATAAGGACTCCAGTTGTTACACATAGCTTGCTTCAATAGTGAAATAATATCATCCATTTCTCTCCAGGAGGGAAGAATGAGGATCATAAAATAAGGTACAAGTAATTGGCCAAGTTTTGATGATATTATGAAATGACAAAATTAAATAGAATATTGTTCAGTCATCTGGTGTCATATGAAAAGGTAGCAGTTCTGTAAATGGTATTTTGCTATGCTAGTGTTCTCTATTCTGGCACAGCAGATTTTTCCTTCACATTTCAGTAGCTGTAAAATCATGCCCTGCCCTAAAGAGAAGTGTTCAACATCAGCACTGTTGCTATGCAAGACCTAACTGCTGTTTCAGCACATGAAGGATGAATTCAATCCTCCCCAAATTCAATCCTCAAACCTACTACTCTAACGACTGCATTGGAGTTACAGTGTTTCACTAAAAGATAAAATGTAACAAATTTAATGGAGTTTCTGTACAGAATTAGAAGGAAAGCCTGGTCAGCAAGTTCTAGCTTTTAAAAACAGAAGGATATTTACCAGAGTAAGTGTCCAAGGGGGAAGCAGCTATGATCCAATTGAAAATGCAAATTCTTATCTCATGTTTCACACTAACGCACAGCTGGGCAAAACTACAACCTGCATGTAACATCACTGTTGCTGTTCCTTTTGAGACCTCATCATTTTTAAAAGAAAAAACAGGAAATTTCTCACAACTTCTCCTCTTCCCAAGCTTACCATGTAATAGTAATGCAATATATTAATATATAAAGTAATTATACTGGTATGTATAACAACTCTATCCACATTGTAACAGTAACCATAGTGATAGTTACTGTTATCTGAAAACAAGGTCAAAATTGGGGTTCTAAAGGCCACAGTGAGTTAAAATGAATGTTTCCCAGTTGTGGGTCAGAAAGGCACTGACAAGCTTAAAGAAGGGAGAAAAAGAAATTTTTTCTTATGAGATCTGGCAGTGCAGGTTTAATATGCAGGCTATTGATTAGTTGTTTTTAAAAAGCAATCCCAGAATTTAAGTTGCTTATTTGCTCATTTATCACTGATTTTCTACATTATTTTAGGTACCCTCTACATGGTGAAGCACCTGACCTGGAATTTATATTCATGTTACTTTGTTCAGCTTGTTAAAAATTTACCCACATATTCACAGCTGGTTTTATTTTCTTCTTCATAATATAGATCTTTCTCACTCACAGATACATTCCAGAGTTAGTAAATCACTGTCAATCCATTTGTTCATTTTGACTTTTGCTCAGCACTTGTTCAGTTTGATTTTAGTTCTCCTACAAGCTGCAACCATCTCTTCCATGCAAGGAAAACGACAACTGAATAGTTAATTCAGAATGAGTAGAAACAAAATACAAACACATCACCACAGGAGCATGCTCAAGTTCTCAACTCTTTGTTTACTTAACACACCCTGCCTATCTATCCAAAACCAAAGCAAAAAAAGAAAACTAAACAACCCCCAAACAGCAGCAACTAATGCCTATACTGTAAAATACTTTCTCTGGAATGAAATTCTGTGGCAAGGAGTCAATGACATCATCAAATAAACTTCCTTTTCTTACCGTAAGAGTATCTTAATGAAACGTCTTACTTCTGGCATAAGTAACTAACACTGTCATCTATATTTAAGAGTTTTCTTTTAAAATAAATTGTACATGAACAGGTTGAAGATGCATCTTCATTGCATATGCACACAGTCCCTTCCCTGTTTTGCAGCTAAGACTTTTAGGGTCTCTTCTTTTTAGATTAAACTAATTCACTTATCCATCAAGAGCAAAATACAATAAAAATGTTTTTTAGATTTAGTAGAAGATTTCTAACAATACAATAATTTCAAGGGGTCCAGAAAAATCAAATGGGTGCATGAAGCCTTTCAGGGACAGAAGAAAAAGTTTTTACTTTAAACAAGATCCTCAAAATAATTAAAAATAATGCAAGAAGAAATACAGGATAAAGGATGGAACCTTATTCTATCTGTCATGCACACTGTAAAGCAGACAATGCATAACTCTGGTAGGCTGCTCCAGCCTGTATCCCTTTTATAAACTGTGTGCAATCTGCACAGACAAAGAGAGTGGAGAGTCCAAGGTTTCATGTACATCCAACAACCACAAATTAAATGGCACATGAAGATGGATTTCAGATGGCATTCTCTTGGTTCCCTTAGCTACACTATGCCTGATTCACACCCTCGAACGTTTGTGTGCATGAACAACAAAAAGCATCAGTCATTTTTGCTAGAAACACAGATGGAATACAAAAAACCAAAACTTAAAAAATAGTGCAGGTAGTTTTTAAAGTGATCTAGTTCAAATAATAACTAACCTGAGATGTACTTTGATCCGATTAAGATTACCATGCTACTCATAATAAAAATACCCAAAGGCAGATTAGAGCAGACATTAGTGTCACCTGATGGCATATCCAGGGGATGGTGTTTCCAGTCAGGCAAATCAAAAGAGAAATATATATAAATTGCAATATATGTCTTAAATATATATGAAAAAATAAAAAGTTACAAATGTAGTGGCATTTGCTAAAGAACTAAAAAAATATTATGCATAAACTCCATAATAATTCAAAATAGGTTCTCTCTGTAAGATTCAAGTTCAAACTCTACTGTCAGCACTATCTAGGTTGAGCCCATTTCTATTACTCTCCACTCCTAACCTACCCCTAAAGTATCAAAGAACTAAGGAAAAACCATTTTCCCCCAGGTGTTAGACCAGAAAATCACTAAAGTTTTGATAAACATATCTCCTCACATAAACTGAAGAATAAAGAAATCTAGACTTATTTACTGCAAGGCCGAATTTTTTATCCTAGTAAGATAAGCATCAGGTTAGATGTAAGGTACTGAATCATAAAGGTCAACATTGAAGGGAATTGTATTGCTCATGTTAAGTTACCTGTTTCCCTTCCCAATAGCCGTGGCAGAATTGTTTGTAAACCACAGTGTTAAATAAAATATTAATATCAACATACAGGACGGCAAAAAGAAAATTTTAGCTTTCAAGAAGAAAGTGCCCACATACAGCTTGAGGGCTCCAATTGTGGATTTTGGATTGTAGTGGGAGTTTAAATTTACAGGATACTTTACTTAATGCTTTTCATTTTAATAGTTTTTCCAATAAAAGGGAAATTAAATGAAGATAAAGCCCATAAATGATGTGTTACATTATTATTCAGGACTAAAAACTTATCCCAAAATAGTACTAAAATAAAAATTCAAATTATATACAGGTAAACATTACCACAGGAATACTGCAGGTTTAATTTAATTCAAATGTGACAGATAAGAAAGCCCTCTACTTCAGAAGTAAAATCTTGTTCAGTCCCTCAAAAGTGTTTTCATATTTTCTGTATGTGAACAATAGATCTGTGTAATTCTTCACTTCATAGTAACTCCTTGCTCTTACTCCCTAGAGTCTGATGTGGATATCAATCCCTCATTCCTACACAGCAAGTAACAAAGGCAAGATACAGCAAGCAAAACCACAGGATGGAACTTTTCTCCTTTGCAGCATGAGGTCATGGCATAAGAAAGTTTACAAAGTCCCTGTGCTCCAAGTATTGTGCTGTATCTTGTCTTACAGGTTTTGCAAACCAGTGCCATTCTGCACTCTCCAAAACCTGCAGCTATTCAGGAAGAAGACCCAGTTATCTATTTTCCTTCTTTGTTTCTACAGTGGATTTAAGTAATGACTCTTAAATCACTCTAACAGTCCAGAGATGGTATGAACAGAAAAGGTCAACAAAAGCAAGATGAGTTACCTAGGTTAACTGGCTAATTAATATTACCTGACCTGCATTAAGTTTTGGTTTACCATTTGAAGGAGTTTCAGATGTCTCCCATCCCATAGACTTCATCACAGCTTTCTTCCATCTGGCATAGCGATACTCACTTTCTGAAATTAGGAAATCAGAAAACAGAAAAGCCTCTCAATGCACAGGAATACAACCACAAGTATTTAAGAACCAGATACAACAATACGAGTTTTTTATTCTTTTAAACAGCATCACTTGTTTGCACACAGAAAGTGATATAAAATCCTTTTTCGAATATTAAAAAACTCCTAAACTATGCATAGTAAGAAGAAATAAAAGAAATTTTCTTCATGTTCACCAATAAGAAGATTTACGAACAGGACAAAATTAAGCAATTGATATTTATGTAGAAACCCTTCCCTTCAAATGCTGTCTTGAAGTAGGGATTTTAGAAGTAATTATAATCAAAATGGTAAGACAAAATTATGTACCAAAAATTAAGAAATAATTGAAAAGACAAAAGAACATTTATCTTGCACAGTGATTAATTATGTCAAGTACGTACTTTCCATCTCTAAAAGCACTTAAGAATTGATGAGAAAAATAGCTAGCTAAAAAGCAATAATTAATATAGGCTTTTTAAAGCCAAAAGAAGACTACCAAAAACAAGTCCTGTCAACATCTGTGAAAAAAATCATTTTCAACTCAGATAAAATGAAAAGGTTTTACCCTCTGGGTTGATCTGGGGTTCAAATCGTTCCCATGTCACTGCTGTCAAATCTCCAGGATTCAGACTCCAAACTCCAACACCTTCTGCAGCTCCTGCTGCCATAGCAGCTCCTAAAGCTGTTGTTTCAGGCATTGATGGCTTTACTGAAGCAAAACCCAGAGAAGACCATAATGATTTTTAATGGAAGTCACCTTGATGACATCAGACCTAAAGACTGACATATCTCTAAGGATGCAGCAACAAGTCAAGCTACACAATTTGCTTTCAGTAGCCATCACAAACTAATGTTGTTTTCAGCATTAAAAAGAAAGAAGCTGTAAATTCATCTTACCTACTGGAATACAGAGAATGTCTGATTGGAGTTGCATGAGGATTTTGTTATTGGTCATTCCTCCATCTACTTGTAACTGACTTAGTGGAATCCCACAGTCCTTGTTCATGGCATCTAGAATCTTAAATAAGAGTAATATATGTTACAATTTAATTGCACAGAAATGCTTTGATATCCTCCAAGTGTAAAACACTGATACTAAGTGAAGAGTGTAAAGTAGAGCATTCCTCTCCCCTAAATATTAAAAGGCAAAACAGATGTAATGGTAACACAATTTTGTTTAATATACAGCATGTATATATACACTCTTCATTACAGAAATACTAGTGTAGGACAACTTTCTCCTCAGGTGCTCTAGGTGTAGCTTATGTGGTGCTTATGTGGCCTGAGAAGAATTTTAAGAAAAGCTGATGAGAACATTTAGGAATGGAAAGGAAGTAGCAATAATAAATAGAGTCCTTCAGTTGATCATGCTTTGTCTAGATACTTTCTCTACTTTGATGGATTAAAGAACTGAAGAATTAAAACATTTGAACTGGGAATCTGGAAGACTCTTCAATAAGAACTGAGGAATGTTGAAATGTTTTTAAAAAGCAGTCTCTTCAAATATTTTCAGTTAGTTGTTGAAAACTGAGAGTTTTATATCAAACAAGACAGACAGCAAAAATAAACTGTTAGTGTATTTTTTTGTAAATTTATGTTTCCTTCTTTTGGGTACAGTCTCTAGCTGAAAAGTGTTGAAGTGTTTGCAAGGGATAATTAAATAAGATGGAGTATTTAAATTACTGATACTTCTCAATATGCTTTTTAGAGGGTTTCCTAAAAACATTGGACTTGCCTCAAACTTTAGTTACTGGTAACACCATGGCCATTATCCCACAAGTGCCATTAAATATAGAATAGTGTTTTTTGTAGGGTTTTGTAAAAGCAGTCAGTTAAATGTCTCATTTACATTTTGTAAGGCTAGTACACAATTTCTGTTGACAAGCTAGACATTAACAAGTACAGAATGATTTTCTCTCTGTAATTTTTCAGTGTATTTAAATAAAAAAGAGGTGTGTTTTTCCCAGGTTTAAATGACAAAGCAACAGAGATCACAAAAAAAAAGAACAAATCTACAGTGCATTCTGCCCTGCTCTGTAGCTCACAAAGTACCCAGTAATACAATATTTACCAGGAAAAGTCAACATGCTATTTAAAATAGAACGAAAAATGTGTAAGTTTGCAAGACAGTGAAAACTACATGGCGATTCTCAGTTTCCAGAAAACAAGCCAGCAAGGTCCCTTACCAGAAAAATCTTTATAGGAACTGCCCAGGATAAATAAAGGTTAAAAATTAAAAGGTAAGAGGAGTAAGGGCAGTTTTCATGGTGGCATCATCTGCCTATGGGCCTGCACTTTTCAATGCACTAGAAATAAACTGGAAAGGGTTCTTGCATAAAGTTAGCTGGCAGTACTATACTAGTAGTTATTTCCTTCACATACATGATCTTACATTTGTGTAAGGTGATATTATCTTCCTTTCTTACCATTCAGAAATGCAGCACCATTGGAGGCTCTGGCTATGTTTACCACTGTGTACAAGCATGCTGGATCAGCATGCACTCAGCAGAGATTAAAATAATGAAAAGAATGCTAGAAGCCAGAAAGGGATGAAGGAACAAAACAAATCATGGTCATGCTGCTGCTATCTCTATTGGATGGTGGTTGGATGAAGAGCAGGGATCCAAGGATGCAGATTTTGCCTAATGACAGCATTGTACAGCTCTTAGGAATGAAAAAATGTTTATTTTTCCAAAATGCCTTCTGAAAGAAAAACTTAACAAGTGTCATCTGTCTGTATAAGGAAGAAGCTTTTTGGATAACAAGGTACTCTGAAGGAATGAACACCACAAACAGACAAGAACTCCAATGAGGTTAACATCTGAAGGTTTTCCTTAAGACTTCATTTTCACTGGAGTTGAAAGAACTTTGTTTTTGACAAGGCAGAACCAATGATGTATCTTCAGAAAACATACATATATTTTACCTGTGTTGCTAGGACTTAATCTGTTCACTTAAGAGTGCCCAGTGCCTGATCAGGCACTCCTGTCATTGTGATAAAATCAGATGTGTGACTAAAGGATGTGGAAGTGTTAGATCTGTTCAAACAGTGAACTTCACCCTCACTCAGTCTGACAGCTTTATTCCCCATCTCCTACTCCCAGCCACATGCCCTGCCTTGCATTCTGACATTTGCTGAATGCCTCTGTGAGACAGCTGAGGTCATTAATCCAGCAGAAAAATAGCCCAGCAAAAAAAGGGATAATTTTCTGCTGGAAAGTTCACTGAGCTGTCACATGAGAGAGAATGGATGGGAGGATGGACAAGGAAAGAGGAGCAGACAACAAATCAGTTCAGCTGCCTGTAGCTTTACCCTGACTTCTAGTACAAGAATTAGAAAATTAGAATGCTACTTCAAATTTCCTTCACAACCTTCTGAGGACTCAGAGGCTGTCAGCACAGCTTCAAAAGCAGAAGCTTGGGTGAAACTTCTATCAGTCTTTTTCAATGAGTACTTCATTCTGTGTCACTACAGAAACAGCACACTGCTTCCCTCATCTTACATGGTTTGAGCAAGATGCTGTTTTAAAAATAGTATGTTTAAATAACAGCAGTTTAATTCATGTAATCAAATTAAGGCCTGACTGTTATCCTGCTAAGTCTAGGGATTTAATTTCCTCCTGTATTTGCACAGAACCCAGGGACTACAAGCACAGGGAGGAGTAGATGGTGATATAAAGATTCAATACTCATGCTGATATCAACCCCTTTGATTTGGCGGCAGGATTCATTTCCTCTGTACAAATTCTGGCTGGCTGAGGCAGCAAAGGATGGAACAGGCAGGAAGTGAAGCCAGATTTCCCTTGGTATGTTTACTGCTGTCTTGCTTTAACTCCTTTTTGTTCTTGTGTACCAAAAGAAACATAAGCCATCTCTGTCACAGCAGAGAAACAGTAGTTTCCTACACTAAGGAAACTTTGTAGTCATGTCACTGGCCCTGCCATTTTAAACATTTTATGTTCTGCCCTCAAAATATTCACAAAGTATGCTCACCTTATTTTACATGCTGATAAATATCAGCATTATAACTGCAAAAAACTGTACCACTCAAATTTAGCTAAGTCCACAGGAGCAATTTTTCAACATTAGCAACAAGTAAAGACAAGAATAGCATCCAAGTACAATATAAAGCACATAACTAATTTTCATTAAATCTTTTAATCTCCTTTTTTCCTGAAGAGCTACAGTTCCTGTTATCACACTAAATTACAATGCATTTAGGACCCAATTTGCCTTTACCTCTCGTGTTTGAAAGCAGACTGCTTCTAGTGCAGCAAAGGCGATGTGGTTTTTATTAGTAAACTGAGTAAGGCCACAGATGATACTGTTGAAGAGAGAAAAAACCCAATTAGGACACTCATCTTTATCAGACAAACCTATACTTCACACCTAGGTCTCCTAATTCAAATCTCATTCAGTTCCATAGTATGAAGATTACTTTTTAATATTAAAAACTTGTTTTTCTTTAATCTAAACTCCCTCATTTTCCTGATACAGTGCTTTTAGAATCCAATCAATACAGTTGCCATAAAGCATCCATACACACACAAACACCGTCACAAATTCTAGTCTGTCTTTAAGAAAAAGAAAAGTATGACTGAGGTTGATTTCTCTTTAAAAAATAATATTAATTTTTACCAAAGTCTTAATAAATTCTCTAATGCTTTCAGTTCTTAAGAAAAAGTCCATATGGGTCAGTGCTGTTTTCTAAATGTTTGAAATTGCTTTCATCAGATCTAGTCTGATCATTAGTTGCTTCTGACTCTTCAAAGAGATTTTTGGGTAAGGGAATTATGCTACATCTAACCATAAGTAAGCTGAATTCTGCCAATGTACTCTGAACAGCAGAGCAAATAACCATCTTTTATTCTATTTCAACAGCTGAGGAACAGCACCGTACTACACAGAAATAGTGCTGGATACATGCAAGTTCAAAGATATTAAAGGACTTTTTTCATTGTTACCAGTCCAAAGATAAGTTTTTAACTATTAAAAAGTTAGGTACTATGAAATGAAAAACTGTAGAGACATCTAACTCAGAGATTTTTCTTTTTCCTTAAAGAAAAAGATACATACAAGAAGCATCTGAATTCTAAAGATGCAACTACTTGAAACCCTGGGAACAAGTTAGCCTTTAAGACTTCTTTTCCCACTCTAGGGAAGTTATTTTATAATTATATTTGTTAAGCTTCCATGACTGCCATGACATGTGATTCCAACAACAGCAGGTAAGCTCACAACAGCAGAAAATATAAATGAAAACCTATTGTTTGAACATTTACCAGGAGGTTGAGTCTGAGCTACCAGGAAAAGAACTGGGAAAAAAGGAGTAGAAAATAATTTTCAATAGACTGGAAAGAAAGCTGTATACAAGGGGAAGGAGGCAAGGTGGGAAGGAATTACATAGCCTGGAACTGAACTCAAAACCACTAATCCTCCTTTACTACTTATGCTGCCTGACAGTTCACTGGAATGTAGACCTCTTCTTTTACTTTAGTGAGATATAAACCCTTTCAAAACCAGAAATTATTTTCCCTGCCCTGCTGCCCCACACCCTTTTTTTGTTTGGGTTTTTTTGTTTAGTTGGTTGGGGGTTTTTTTTGGGTTTTTTTTTTGTTTGTTATTTTGAGGAGGAGGAGGACAAGGAGAGGAGAGGAGGATGAACAGTTGGACTAGCTAATCCTTCCTTTCCTCCCAGTAGCAGTTTCTGTTTTGAACAAGTTAAATATAAACAGTAACACAGTAGCTCATGGAAGTACTGCAAAGAATGATGTATCCAGACATATCAAGGCAACAAAAATGACAACTTCACATACCTGGATGGAATGGTATTTGTAATGACTAATGCAGTGCAAATGCAGTGTTCAGTCAGATCCTTACCCCCTTGCACTGGGTTCCCAGTATGGTGCATACAGTCCTGAAAATGCTGGCACGAAGTAGCAGCCATAAGAAGTTCCCACTTCTGCAGCCAGTTGTTCTATTGCACACACAAAACACTTACTTAGCTTCCCAACTATAGCAACACTTAAGTACAGCACTTAAAAGTGCTATTATTTAATTAAGAAAAATATTCAGGATATCTTAGGTAGCTACAAACACATACAGCCATACATACAACTAGAAAATACAACTAATGCTGGCTCTCTGCTCCTTGTTAACCAGTTTTCCTTTTGCAACAACATGAACAGAAGATGGAGCATTGGGAGTTGTGGGAAATTCAAAATGAAAAATCAAATCTGAAACTCAAAACTGTGTACTCAATATTCTGACCTAGATTTTGTGAGGTTTTCAAATGCTATCTATCATGTGGGTAAAGAATGCCACCTTCAAAGCAGTCCAAAAGGTCATACTTTACTCGCATTTAAGTCAAGGCAAGCAAGTGAAACTGGATCAAGACCAAAGGGAGTTAAGAACTAAATTCCCATTAATTTCAAATGGATTTAGAGCTCCAAATTGTCAGCTTATGTATTTAATCACAAGGCCAACTAGAAAGAAATTTAGATAAGAAAGTTTCTTGATATGAGAATAACAACTGTGGATATATGAACTCCTCAATACCAAAATATTTGTAATTTTAAAAATTATATTAAGACATTTAGAATGACAAAACAGATAATGCTAATGATCAGCTCCTTCCTGCAACAAGAAAGGGGCATTTTCTTTCTGCTTTTGCAGGTTTCTTCTGTTTGCATTGATGAGAGAAATATAGTAGTATAGGAAAGAAATAGAAAAACATCTTCTAAAAGTCTTTCTACAATGACTCTTTCATATAGACTCCACTCAAAAAAAGGAGGGAAGGCAGAAGGAAGGCCAAGTTCAGTGAAACAGGAGATGATGAATCTCTATGTGACTTTAACAACACTGACAAGGTTAAAGGTCCTGAAACGCAAACCTTCCAAAAGTCTTGACAAACTTGTGAAGAGGTAATGTAGTCTCAACAAATGGCTAATTTATGTGACACCAGTTTATATTCTTCTGTATCATCTTCAAAGCTTTCTTTCAGAAAAACAGACTGATACACTAAGTTCTTGCTAAATCTTTGAAGTTTTACATAAAATTTTAATTCTAAATTGTCTCACCTTTGAGTAAGATATCAATTTATCAAATATTTGTAATGAATTTATTTTCAAACCTAAGTCTCACTAAATCAGTAACTTTCAAATTTTTGCCTTTGCAGGCTTCTGAAATTTTTTTTTCCAAATTTTGATATGTTTCTAGTTTTTGTTACAAACCACCTTGCTTCAATTAATCTGAATTAAAAAACCATCAGTTACACAAATGCTAAAGGATTACTGCATTCTTAGCCAAAACAGATTACCCTCCTCCACTCCTACTTCACAAACTGAGATCCCTGTCTCCATGGATATGAAGCCTTCTACATAAATATTTGCCCGTGCAGGCCCTCAGGTCCTCATGCTTATGACAAGAATATGTAGGTTTAGGATCAAATATATGCTGGTTTCTGTAACACATACTTAAATACTGCTGGCTCTGGAAACTTCAACATTGTATAAAACCAGGAGATACTCTGCAAGTTTAGTACCTTCCTGAATATCTGCTTACCAGGGAAACTACTAAAAAGTACAAAATGCAACAAAGCAAAGCTGACAAAGCCTTTCCAAAAGTGTGTTGATAGGCTCTATGAAATACATGTATCAACAATAGTGAGCTCATGGAAGTAAATTTTTGTTGTGTTCAGACACAGCAAAATATATGCACCTTCCAGCTTTTCTTCACTCAAATATTTTGAGCTTTCATCACCAGTAGAGACATTGTGACATTGGAAAATTTATAAAAAACCTGAACAACTCCATACTCACCAACTTCCTGTGAACTCTGAGCAATACCCAGATTGTCCCTCAGCCAACGAACAACAGCCCCAGCTATTGCAACAGATCCCTGAAGGAAACAAAGTCACTGTTAGGAGACAACAGTGGGTGGCTTTGCACTGCTTTTGAAGACTGGGGAGGAGAGGTCACTGTGGCCTCTACCTGCAGGCTTACAGCCACAGCTTGAAGCACTCCCAAATATGCTCACAACCAAACCACAAAGTTTCTTGGCATCTGGAGACTTCCATGTATAAAGGGCAGCCTGTTACACAGATTCCAAGTAGAAAAGGTACATATTGTATGGTTTTTTATCATGAAGTGAAGTTACAGTGACATTTCCTAAGCATTTTTCTTGTCTAATTTATGTCTTCTGAATATACAGTTATGAGGTTCACTAGCTTCAGACTTCTTTTCCTGACACATTAATATTTTTGTGTTTTGATTTAAAAAACAAGATGAATTATGTCTAGTCTAAACACAAACATCCAGAAACATGGAAAAGTTAGGTACTTGTGCATTTCCCAGCAAAATTTCTCTGTTGCCTCACCAAAGGCCAGGAACAGCTTCCTCACATCACAGATGGATGACATGGCTCCCATCTAACCCCAAAGCCAAGTCCAGTAAACTATGCTTCAAGTAAAATAGTAGCAGCATTGTATTTTCATTCAAAGCCTAGAATGGGCAGGGGTGTTTTCTAAGCATCTGGCTATTACAGTTAGAAGATACCAGTTTGATTAAAGGAAAAGGCTGAATCCACATTTTCTGCCTTTCTGCATCTCAACCAGCAGTTTGTATATAATTCTAGCATAGATCTATGACAAAGCACACTTAAAAGCTTCTACTGAAGCCATGTTTTCAGACAATATCATTAAAGACTTGGAGGTAAAGAAGATGCAAAGTGCAGGTGTTTCAGCACGCAGGAATTCAAATCACTCCCAAGACAGTTTCAGTTCTTGCTTTAAGAATGTGGGTTAAAAATTAAACAAACCTTTCATACACCCACACAAAATAAAAATCCTAGAGTTTGCCAGGTCACTGCAAATGCAAGATTCACTTTCCTCAGGGAAGGAAAAGGAAATAAATGCAGCCTCTCATATCCTAAAAAAGTACCATAAGCCAGAAACTATTCTTGCAGTGAAGAAAATCCTTTGTTGCCTTTGTGTCACATGGAAAACACAGTCTGTCTACAAAAGCTCAGTATCATCATTCAGTGTATGTGTTTTGAGGATAATTATTATATTACAATCCTTAGCACATAAAACAGCACAGATGGAAGAATAATAATTTTGTTGTTCTAAACAAAGCTTTGGTGCCAAATAGGAGCTCAGTTGATCCGTGCTTCAGAAGCAGAGCTTTAGAACAATGAACCCCAAAGTTTAAGCATAAATACAATTTAACAATTCTATAGAATCTGGATGCCCTCAGACTTGTTTGGAGAACTGAGGAACTAAATTCTGTAAGCAGGCACCTGAATCAAAGAGAAAGCTAAATTGTTAGAGGATTTTTTTTCTCAGAAATTTGATTTGCATTTTTTTAAAGTTAAAAGTAAAATCCCGTAGAACAAAATAAAAACATTTAGCTATTACTTTTATTATAGGTAATACCTGAAATAATAGTACTTCTTTTTTTAAAACTCAATTTAGTACTAACAAAATTTATGTTTTTTTTATTTCTTTTATTTATTAAAGAATTGAGAGACTGAGTAAAAGAAAAAATGTTTTACCCAACTGGTTCTGAAAGTATAAATGATGCAATGAAGACATATTTTTTATTAGATTACATGACATAGATTGGAAACAGAGATAACCAAAACCACACAGAAACCTTCAGGCACACAAACATAATACAGAGCTAGTTTCATTTCCGCACAGCTGAAGATACCCTAAAAATACTAGATAACAGAAGTAAATAAGGGCATATATCATTATAAAAAGGAAGAAACTTCTGAACTTACCTCTAGTGCATAAAAAGCAGGTTTGTCTCTGCCCATTTTGTAAGCTATTGTGGTTATAAGACCATGCTCAGAAAACACAGACTAAATGGGGAAAGGGGAAAGAAAAGGTAAAGCGTGAACAGTGGCAGAAAATACTTAAATAAAAACATTCAAATGATAATAAACAAGGGACCAAATTTTCAAATGAAATATGCTAAGTCTGAACAAAGTAAATTATCAGTCACTCTAAACAGACACCTAAGACAGAACACTCAGATTACTGGTGCTAATTCTTGTTTCCACAAGATGCTGTAGATCTTTCTATCTTCTTTACAGAAAAGAATTGGGAGTCTTTAGGAGGAGATATAAATGAGAAGGAAGCCATAGATTTGTGATATTTAATCAACTCCAACTACTACAAAGAAATAATGAGAGAAAAAGAAGGGAAGAAATAAAACAGCAAAGACAAGGAAAAAACCACACGGTTAAATAACACAACACTTAATCCTGTCTGGGTTACAACAAGAAAGGGAAGACAAGAAACTTGTTAAGAAAAGTTCTGTTTGAAAACTTAAGGAGGTAGGAAATGGAATCTTACAGAAACACCTTGAAAAACTTGCTACTTTTATTCTTTCAGATTTCAGTACGTGCTTCTCCCTTTGTCTGGCAATATAGTTGTTGTTAATAAGTCCAAGAATGGCTAACATAGAGTTGTGTTTCAGAGCTTAAATAGACTGCAAAAAAAAGCAAACAACTCAAAAATGCAACTGACCTTCTGACCTGTGTTGCACAGCAAGAAACAACCTGTTCCATACCTAGCATGAAAGCAAAGCAAAGTTAAAACCAGAATGTTAAAGAATAATCTGTTACTGCAATCCACGAATCCCCTGTGAATACTCAAGACACCACTTTCTGATCCTTGGAGGTTTTGCTGCCATTAACTGATGACAAAACTATCCTCAAAAAGTGGATTTTAAAACAGCCTGGAGCTGAAAAATCTAGTCATGGCTCTCTTTCTCTCTGTCTCTCCCTATTTTTTGTCAAGGAGAGATATGACTGAAAACTAAGTGTAAATTCCTCTTTGGTGACAGTGTTTACCTACTTCAATTTAAGCTGATTATGAGGGCAACTTTATAAAATAAATATTTCGCAATATTAAAGGGGAAATTTTAAGAAACTTTGTTCCTGTCACAAAGAGGGTTTTCTTTAGACATATCCCATTCAAAAGTTTCTGAAAATGGCATTTCCCCATTTGAAGACCAAATCATGTATGTGTGTGCATACACACCTACACAACAACATCATTTAATATCAGTACAAAATACTACAAACCACTCCAACTTACTCTAAGAAGTTATTCTTGAGAAAAACATTCCTTACCTTTTTAAAACCCTCAGAATTAACACCTTAAATGAGTACTGAAATAGCCTTCAGTTATATTTGGAAAAAGAAATAGCAAAGCAGTAACAGAAACAAATTAAAACAAGATAGACTAATATGTAATCATACCTGTGAAACTCCCCTACTTGAGTATGCATGTCCCTACATGCTTAGTTAATCACCTGGTTGTAAATGGAACACTAAATCATTTCAGCAGGTAGCTTTTCCTTCAATGATTGTTTGATTATACCAGCTGCCTGATTTCACTGATCAGCTATTTTAAACAAAGGACACTAAGGGGCTGAGAAATAGGAAAAAGCAAATGTAAAATTCTCCACTCTGAGCTAGACATAGAAGTAAAACTAACCACTTCAATTGAAATGGACCTTTCCTATCTAGCAAAGCTGTGTCGTTCAAATCTATGCAATCTAACTCACTGTGTATTTGCTTAACCTTAGGTCACCATTTAAATGACACTGCAACTGTTTTAATCTGTTTTGAAGAACAAAACCCCCCTGTCACATAGTAAAATGAAAACGCCCCTGTCACAGAGATTTTCCTCACAGTGACTGTGTTCCAAAGTATACCTCATAAGCCCTGTAACTTTAATATTTTCATTACTTTGTATAAGAGTCAAGGCATGGTTTACTTTGTGGGTCATCACACTCAAAAGCTAGATCTGTAATTATCATGGTAGCTATGAAAGAATTTGGCAGTTACTTGAAAGAGAACATAATACTAAATTCAAAACAGAGCAGTGTGTTTATCTTATTACTTTCCTAATAACTTACGTGTTTTTTGCTTGTCCATCTTGAAAACACATTTGCCCAACAAGAGCAGCATGCTGGTCACCCAAACACTGAAAGTGAGAGATTTTTTCCTTTAGCAAATGTCCTCACATGAATTACATATTTGACTACAACTCTAATCTATGCGTAGCACACAAGTAATTGAAAGCGAGGAAAAACCTACAGAGAAAAGTTATGCTTTTTATTACTCTTCCCTCTGTAAGAACTGGAAATAAAAAGTGTTGTGCTACTTATGATGTGCAATTTAAAGAAATAAAAACTAAAATTTACTATCTTTATACATGTTATTGGAAAAAGCTGAGAATTTGCCCAGCATTTCTGGATTATGTATATATTTCTTTTATATATATGAAGCAGAGTGTGCTTCCATTTTGTAATGTTACTCTTAGAGATACCAAGTTTCCAACAGAACTATACATATGCATTGAAGCTCTCATTTGTATTTCCACAGCCAGACCTTAATAATAATGGATCAAACCAAATAGTAATTCATCTTCAAAAGACTACTTCCTGCTTAACCTGAAGTAAAAAACCAAAAACTTAATTCATAGCAGGATTCACTCATCTTTAAAGCCTTTTCCTGCAAAGTTATGTTCATGCAGTTCCAGGTTGTCATGCCAGAATCTAAGCTGAAGTAGGACTTACCCCAGAAATTGGTACACCTGTCAAAGCTCCAGATTCCTGTTTTGCAAAATGAGAAAGAAAAGCTCTGAGTTAGCTTTTCATGACTACAATTGAAAGCAATGAAAAATAAGCTAAACTTCTAATGCTCAAAGGAAAACAAAGAAGGGTCATGTAAGCAACATGGTTCAGTTCAGGTGTACACTTTGTTTCAGCTTAATGCAGCTCATATCTAAACCACTAAGAAATGGAGAGCAGGAAGTTTTACAAATATACTTTATGTGACCTTAAAAGTTCCAAGCATAATTTTGTTGAAATAATACTTTACAGAAAATCTAGTTCAGTGTGATCTGTGCAGTAGATGCCAAGTGTAAAATGCAAAAGTGCAAAATGGTAAAGTGATTAGGAAGAAAAAATGGCTGTGGTGACATCCTAAGCAAAGGCAGATGCCTGAATTTAAGATACAAAATTTTAAGTCTCATATAGACTTTCTTCCAAATACTACCAGAGTTTTTCAGTTTCATTCCAGTTACAGAATCATAAAATCATTTAAACTGGAAAAGACCTCTTAGATCATCATATCCAACTGTTAACCCAGCACTGCCAAGTCCATCACTAACTAATGTCCCTAAGTGCCACATCTATATATCTTTTAAGTACCTCCAGGGATAGTGACTCCACCACTTCCCTAGACAGCCTGTTCCAATATTTGACAAGCTGTGAAGGCTCTTGTTTTGTCACTTGTTACCTGGGAAAAGAGACCAATCCCCACCTGGCTACAAGCTCCTTTCTGGAGTTACAGAGTGCTAAGGTCTTCCCTGAGCCTCCTTTTCTCCAGGCCAAACCCCCCAGCTCCCCCAGCTGCTCCCCATCAGCCCTGTGCTCCAGACCCTTCCCCAGCTCTGCTGCCCTTCTCTGCACTCGCTCCAGCCCCTCAGTGCCTTTCCTGTAGTGAGAGGCCCAGAACTGGACACAGGATTTGAGGTGTGGCCTCACCAGTGCTGAGCACAGGGGGACAATCCCTGCCCTGCTCCTGCTGCCACCCTATTTCTGATCCAGCCCAGGTGCCTCTGGCCTTCCTGGCCCCCTGGGCACACCTGGCTCGTGTTCAGCTGCTGTTGAGCAGCACCCCCAGGTCCTTTTCCTTTGGGCACATTTCCAGCCACTCTTCCCTCAGCCTGCAGCTCTGCCTGGCGTGGTTGTGTTCCAAGGGCAGGACCTGGCACTTGGCCTTGTTGAACCCCACAGAATTGGTCTCAGCTCATTGCTCCAGCCTGTCCAGATCCCTTCACAGACCCTTCCTGCCGTCTAGTAGATCAACATTTCTGGCCAACTCAGTGTCATGTGCAAACTTAGTGAGGGTATCCTGAAAATTTTATTTAATTGTTTAACAATTTAATGACAATTTCTACTTTTTTTGTGCAATTGTGAAAATGCATTTTCAGTAAAGCCATGCAAGTGTATTTCCAATCTGAATTCATTTTTCTTTAATTCTCATTTTAATTAACTGGATTAAGATAACTATGTTTATAAATGCACTAAAAAGCTCTACATGAATCTGATGTTTAGCTACCATAGAATTAATATTTTTAGACAGAATGGACAGTTTTTCTCATTTATAAAATGCTACAGCTAACATTTATTAGCCAGTAACTTGTATTTTTTAGCTCACTATAAAAAGAAATATTCAACACTGTGGAAATAAAAACAAACACATACATTGAGATCACGTTTTAGGAATAATTTTGGCATGAACTTTAACTCAGATTTGGAAACACACAGCAAGTTTATTGGCCTAGAAAGTGCACTTCTTCTAATCCCTTAACTAATGAAAAGGCACTGCATCTGAGCATTAGATATAGGTGGTCAACCTAATGGAAGCTAATACTCACCCGACTAGGACAGATTTTCTACAGCCAGCAAAAGGAAGAAAAACAAAAAAAATAGAAAGAAAGGGGAAGAGAAACAGAAGTTCACATTTAAAGTGATGAGCAATTCTGTTCTGGTGGTCAGGCAGTATCTTTTTCCATTTACCTTGCTCATTCAGCTTAATACAACTCACTCTTATCCAACCTTCACATAAATAAACGTCAGCAATGACTTCTAGTGGCATTTCCATTAACACATCAGCAAACATATTGACATTTCAGGGAAGTTAGAGTCCTATTTAAAAGGAGTTGTCTTTACTAGAAAATACACACATTTTAATCTAATAATAGCTCAGATTACCAGGAAAAAGAAGGCAAAATCCAACATCCAGTTTATCCAGTCTTGAAGTTCATTAATTGGATGCCACCATGTCAGAAGAATTGGTGCTGGGTTAAGTAATGAAATACTCAACTTCCTATAGTATTATGTAACAGTAGATAAACCAAACAATATAATAGAAAAAGCCATTAGTCCTAATCTATGGAATCAGTCAAATCCAAATAGATATAATTATATTTTTACAAGATGTATTTCACACAAATACTGGAAAACATACCATCAGGCCATAAATCTCAGAGGAGCTTCGTACATTTGGAAGTATTTCCATAGGAATATCAAAGAACCTGAACACAACAAAAGACAATGTCTATTATATAGTCAGTGCTAAATCAGAATGCATTTGGCATTTATTTTTTTATATAAATTTAAGCTACAAAGCAAAAAATAACTAGAAAAGGAACTTCTGTTTCTAGGTTTTAATCTATAGCTATGTGTTTTTCCACTTGTTACAGTAGAAACCAAATTTTGGAGTAAAGCAGCGTATCTTTCAATCTTTGAGAACATATCCAACTCTTTTACATAGAAATTCATGCCTCTTCCAACTATATCTTAATAATACACTTGTTAGTAAATTCAAATTTCAAATAGAGACACAATCATTCCAGCTGCTGTACAAATTTGATTAAGTAATAAATAAAATATTAAATCACAATAATCTGAGCTGGAAGGGACCCACAAGGATCTTCAGTGAATGGCCCATGCAGGGACTGAACCCACAACATGGGCATCATTACCATCATGCTCTAATCAACTGAGCAAAATTGTTTCCATGAACCAGGCCTCCATCTACAGAAAGATTCTGCTAGTTTTATTTAAACCAGACCATTGTAAATTGGACATCTGGAGAACAATGAATCTTAATTATTAAAGTCAACAGTAAATAGAACAGTACTTGCTGATCTTAGTTTAGATAAGAGATCCTTACCTTTAGAAACAATTTGAATAATAGTATTACTGAAAAACTGAACTTACTTGCAGAGTTCAGGATCCCATTCCAAGGAATGAATGTTGAACAACATTGTTCTACTGGCATTGGTGACATCTGTACAGTGAATGCCTCCGTTCTTCCCACCTGTCAAACTCTGAACAAAAACATCACAGAATTTGTCAAGGAGAGATAAAGGCTTACTTCAACAAATTACAAAAAAAATTTCAAAATCACAAAGTTTTCACCTTGGGATTAGGACCTCTGGTATTTCTGCAACAACTAAAGAGGCAGACCTAAGACAACTTTTTAAAGTCCAAGATTTTTCAGAAAGTGTGAGCCGAGTTTTACAGCAAACTATTATGGTAAATTACATATAAGTGTCTAGAAAAAATATAGTGGTACAGGGACAGTAAAAGTTCATCTTGCAAGGAACTTGATTGGAATTTCTTTAGTAGCTTTTATTGACATCATTGTGTCATAGGTGGGCATTGTGTATCACATGCACAGAGATTTACATGATATGGAAATTCATTGTAAGAGGAGTGATAACAAATTCACAAATACATACCCATATAAGCCATGAATCAATAGTCCCAAACATAGCTCTTCCATCCTCAACTGCTTTCCTAATGTCTTCCACATTATCCAAAAGCCACCGAAGCTTCACTGCACTAAAATAAGTGCTAAGTGGAAGACCAGTCTTAAACTGTAACATTTAAAAAAGTAATTTAAACAACTTGCAAGTATCTTTTCCATAAATACTGTTATATGTAAAAATGGTGAGAGTAAGGAAAAAAAAAGATACAAAAGTCAGAGAAATTACACAAATTGTGCAATTTAATAAGTACTAAGCATACAACATGCAAGTCTGAAAACATCAATATCAAATGACCAATGCAATAATGGACAAAGATCAAAGCTGATCTAAATGCAGTTCAAAGATCATCTGTGTGGAAGTAGTTGTTTGCAGAAGGCCTGTCTTATCTAGGATATCTCCATATGACTAGACAATAAGTAACAACAACAAAAATGAGCAGGACAACACAGGAAAGATGAAATTTGCTTTCTACTAGAACTTGAAAATCAAGTTTATACACTTTTTGACATCCGTTTCCTGCCTACAGGAAAACATATAAAAAATACATAATACTTATTCAATCACTATATAAAAAAATACATAATACTTATTCAATCAGTAAATGACAACATTAATCAAATAATTGTGAGATCTTTTTGCAAGCATTTAGTTTCCAAATTGTTATATAGATGCTCACAAAAAAACCTCAATTTGCTCTTTTTGAACGACCTTTCTTGTTCTCAGATTAGATGCAACTGATTTCAATATTAAGGCATGAGATTGGATAATGCATTTCATACCAGTAAATTATTTCCCAGTTTTTTTTCTACTTGATCTTAATTTTTGTGTGGAATGTTTGTTTTATCTTGGCTAGATAGCACAGGATTAAGTCCCACAATTACTCATTTAACTTCTGTGGTGAGAAATTAAATTAGTGTTAAACATTCATTTTAAGGAAATAAAAATTCTCTAGTCTCAGATCGGTGTCTTATGCTTTTTTTTTATTATCTGGCAAGCTAAGAAGAGACTACAAACTACAACTAACTTTGTTCTGGGGAATTTTAAACACATATATCCAAAACACTATATAGTGCAGCAGCTACCATTTAAATATTCTGGAGTATCTCCTACCTTAGAAAAGGTTTTGTTTTTTCCTGGAATTCTTTTAAGAAGACGCTCAACTGTTGACTGGGTTCTCAGGTCAAGCCACACTAAAAACATGAATACAATTAACAAACCATGTGATGTTACACACCAAAAGTGAAATGTTCAGCCTACTTCTATGAAACCACAGTTCTTGCCAGTGCATTCCTGTCTGTTTTTATCTTTTTGTGTAGTTGAAAGAATATTGTATCGCCATTGTATTTTAAAGGCACTGTTGTAAAAATTAAAATGGTTAGATAAATTAATTTGATTTAGAAGAACAAATTATTTGAGAAAGAAGCAGGATTTTCACAAATAGGATATTTACTTTATCAGAACATAAGCAAATGACTAGTGCTACTTTGCAGCAGATGACTGTGACTAAACTAAGAAGTTAAAAACAAATAGCTGGATGATTATTTACTATTTCTATGTAAACTTTCAACTAAAAGACTATGTTGCAGTTATCAAGGTATAGCTAGGTTTAAGATGTTAACTACATATATTTGACTAGAGAAGAGTCCTGGTTTTACAGTCATACTATGCCAAACCATACCTGGCACTTGATATGACCTAGAAAAAACCAATTCTAGGCAATTACCATTTTTCAGCTGACAATATCTAAAAAGCTAAGGTTAAATTAAACCTAAAACTCTGATTATTAATAAGTACTCATTAAGTCATCAATAAGTATTCATTAAACCTACTTAACATGATTTTCCTTTAAAGTTAAATCAACAGCATCCTGAAAATTTCAAAGGAAGTGATTGGATACAAGTCAGAGCATTTTATGCCAGGAACCCTTCAGGAACATTGGGGAATTTTTTTGGAAAACCAATAAAGTGATTTATTAAGTAATAATTTTTATTGAACAGGCTTTTTTAAACTGCACTGGTGTGTATAAAAACACACATCTTACAACACAGATATCAAAAAATCAAAGAAATTACTAGGCTAGGCCACAACCAGGTTGGCACAGGAAACTGCAACAGCATTTTCTCTGCAACATGTTCATATTACAATATTACATGTTCAGAAAGTATAATAGTTACCAATAGCATTATAAAGAGGTTCTCCAGTTGTCTTGTCCCAAACCACTGTTGTTTCTCTCTGGTTGGTGACTCCAACGGCTTCAGGACAAAATAGAAAGTATCCTTTTCAGAAGGTTTGTTTTCCCCTTTTGAGGGGGTGAGGGTGGGAACGGAGAGGTGGAGAGGAGGGAGGAACAGGTAAGGAGAAGAGGAAAGTAAATGGGAAATAAAAAGCTTCCAACTTTTTCATGGTATAACCTAGAAATATTGCTTCTAAGAACTTATCTTTGCTGATTAACCTATATGTTCTAAAGCCCTCTCTTTTTTGGCCACAAACTGAGATAACAACAACACTGACAGGGAAAACAGCTTTTCTAAATTGAAGTCCTAAACTAAATTTCAGAATTTCTTCATCACCTGTCTCTTTTTTTTAAAGATTGTTAAGTCTACTGTGTAGATCCTGCTAATATACACAAGGGACTTATTTTCTCATTATTCCTCCCCAAAACCTGCTTTCAAATACAATTAACATTTTGTCTGAGGCTGGCACATGCTGTCACCTTTCTATTTATTAACTAAAAAACGATGGTATCTGAATTGCACTACATGCATGAGCATGTTGAAGCCCTCTACCCATAAGTACCTCTTATGTTAGCGATGTTTATGTTCAGTTCATTCAATTTCTCACAGGTCTTTTCCACACATTCATACACAGAGTTTAATATTTCCATTGGATCTTGTTCCACCCATCTTTAACAAACAGTAAACACCAGTTAATATAAAAATTACATAAAAAGAAAAAAGCATACTAGTCTGAAAAACAAGCTGAGCATTTTAATACCATTATAGCTACAAAACATGTTTTACATATCTACAGACAAAGAGTTTTGTTTTGTTTTATTCTATACAGAGAGCATTGGCAGCAAATGGTAGGTCAGTTAGGAACAAGCAAAAAAAACAAAACCTCAGAGAACAAAGAAAGATATTTCTATGGACCAAGATGAAGACTATGATTCAAATGTAAAAATTACCAGCTTTATCACCTTAAATGAGATGTTAAGACTCATTTAAACTTTAGTTTTAAACTTGAACATTTAGATGTTAAATATGTAAATGAGTGATCAGAGCCAAACACCAAGTACTTTTAGTTCCCCTAACTCAGACACATTCCAGATACCCAGTGGGAGCTATTTTATGCCATTTTTTCTGCCCAGTCTTTTATAGCAGTAAGTGTGCTACTAAGAATTATTAATCAGCTTCAGTTTTCATGACTCATAGATAAAAATTCATAAGCTCTACCACACTGTACACAAATGAAAAAATAAAAACACATCATACCCTTCTCTAGGGAATTCTTGCTTTATTTCCACTTGATGGTGACTCAAAAGCTCTGCTGTTTCTGCATTAAAAACCTGCAAATAAATTACACAATTGAATTTTCTATGAATACAGAAGTTTAAACAATAATTAACATTTATTCTTTTGAACAAATGCACTGCTGTGACAACAGATAGTAATTTTCTATTATCAACCCCAATATCTAGGTAACAAGGATTCAGATATATGCACTTTTAAAATTAAGGTAGGCAAAGATTATTTTGGCAAACTTTGCTGTCACTCTGTCAATTTTAACTGCTTTTTTTTTTTCCCTTGATGTATTGGAAAAGAACCAGGTTTTTTCTTGTGGTGGTTCCACATCCTGATGCATTTTAGAATATCCCTCAGTAAAATACCCACTGTTGTTGATAATAACATTTCTTTAGCTCTTGCTGTGCCACTCTTTTGCCAGAGTTATCGGTGTGTTCTCTTGGGTTAGCTCACTTTTAGGAAGACTAAAAATCTGTGACAAAAAACAGAAGGGACCAAACTGAAGAACAAGAAAGTACCTAGGCAAAACCCATTTTGTTTTAAAACAAAAAAACAAGTACAGAGGTCGTGAATACTCTGACAAGGAAAGAATGCCACTGCAGCAACACAACACATCAAAAAGAGAAGAACCTGCAGAAAAGTAACTTAAATTTGGATACACTACAATAAAAAGCAGTAGAGTAGAGAATCACGAGGACTCTGGTGATGAGTGCTCTCAAGGAATCACAAGTGAGAGGTTCTGCCTTGCAATAGAAGCACATTGAGAATGCACAACGACCCTCATTAACCAGAAGCAAAAGGAATCTCTGCTGAGGCCAAGCTGAAGGACACCCAGTGAAACATTCAACTGAAGTGTACAGCGAGTGGCCAGAGTGCCTGGCTGGCAGTGGTGGCATTCCTGTGGGAACAACTCTTTCTCCCCAGCACCACACGGAATCTTTTGTGTGAAGAACGTTCGGGACTAGAAAGTAAAATCTCGCAACAGGTTCAGGTGAACTGCAGAATTTATCAGTAGGACACCATCCCACCTTTTTATGGCAAGCAGTGCTGTGCCAGATTTAGAAACCACTTGCATGCTAAAGAAACAAAATTCAGTTATATCCATCCACCCCCTAGGATACAATTCAATCTTTTCTATACTTGTTAATGCTCTCTTCTCATTCCAGAAATTTTAGGAATTTCTCTAAAGGCTTTTAATCCATAAACTCTTGATATCATCTATACAGTACCCTTTACTCTGAAACTTCTAGAACAACTCTGACAAAAAGGAGATGAAGTTCTGATTTTCCAGTTTCTTGAGAACCTTAGAGTATCTTTTGAGTGAAACTTTGAAGTTTAGAAACATTCTACTCTTTGAAGTTTAGAAACATTCTACTTATATATTAGAATTGGAGAATAATTCAGGCTGAAAGAGACTTTGATAGATGTCTAGTACAACCTCCTGCTCAAAGCAGAATCAGCAATGAGATTAGATAAGTTGCTCAAGAACTTTTCTAAGCAAGTCTTGAAAATCTCCAAGGATGAAACAGCACAAACTCTGGAAAACACTGAAAGCTCCACTGCCCAGAAAGGAAGTCTTAAAAAGGTACATGATCACTCTTTTTTGCTGTCAGCTGGAAAGATTACATAGAAATAGCACCACTAGATTATTTTTACTTTATTTACTTATCTATGTTTTATCTACCAGCTTAGTCTTGACATGAATCTATCCTAATAAGAGAGGAAGCTCTCAGTACTACACATTTGGAAGCAACTTGCATAATGGGATATGTATCTCAAAATGCTACACAACATAGCTAAGAAGAGAGGTTGTTTTTGATGTATGCAGCACGGTTTTTTACTAGAAATTACCTTTCTGCCAAAAGCAGAAACATTTACTTGGTTTTGAGAATAAAGACAGAAAGATAGAAGACTTTTTATTTAACCTGTATGTATATATCTGACATGCTAACAATATTAAATATCATGTGGTAATCATTCACCACTAATCACTCAGTATTTCTTGAAACTGAAGGTAATGCAAAGGATTCCTACAGGTAGCAGGAAGTACAGATTCAATTAGACAAAGTCATCAAGTCAATGTGGAGTGTGTGACTTGCAGACAATAAACTGTGACAGGAATACATTTTCAACTGAAGCAATAACATTGTAAATGCACAGATTTTTTCATATCCATAGAGAAGAACTAGGCAAACACACTTTGCTAATCCATCACAAACCAGGAAGCTTCTGACATTCTCAGCAAAAGCAGCAGATACTCTCTGTTATTCAGGGAATGGGATTACGAAGTTTCACTGGGAGCAATCCCTGTTTAAAACCAGGTTGGATGGGGCCCTGTGCACCCTGGTCTAGTGGAAACTGTCCTGCCTGTGGTGGGAGTGGAACAAGGTAATCTTTAAGGTCCCTTCTAACCCAAATCATTCTATGACTTTATGACTTCTACATTGATAAACATAATTCTGATATGTGGAAAGATGCCAGATAAGAATGAGTCACTAAATTTACACTTATAAAATGATAAATAACATAGGGAATAAATAGAACAAATGGGACCTCAAAGCCTTCCTTTTCCACTCCCCCCAAAAGACCGCTACTGTGGTCAAAAAAAATTCTCTATACAGTCCCTGTTTGACAGTGGAGAGCTAGAAAAAGAAATGCCAGTAAGTACAAATAATTCAGATAAGGTCAATACATCCCGGTTGAAACAGGTTTGAAGTATAATTCTGTAATTTCTTTGGACTAGAGGCTTCCAGGCATTTCATATTCATTAAGGACTGATTCCAGTTTATGCTACTGATATCTCAGTTGTGTATGGGAGGGGGGGAAGCCAAAGTCAGTTTTGCACTAATTTTATCAGCAGCAGTAATGAAGAATTGTCTAGGGTATCTGGACCTGTACAGCTGTCTTGAACAGAGATGAAAGTGAAAGCCACCAGATGTGTACTGAATTCTCTAGTGAGATTAAATAAAAGGAATAAATAACATACTCCCTTTACTCCCAAAAGGGAATTAGAGTTTAAGCCTTGAGCCTCATGACTGCAGAGAAGAAAGGACTTCACAAGTGTCCTTTATATGAACAAGCAGAGAGGCACTGGGGCTGATCACTTAATTCAAAATTCAAGCTTTTTATAGGGTCTTTAATATAATACATAACATCAAGGGGTGCAGTTACATATTATTACATATTATTGTGTATTATGTTCATGTTGTTCTCTCGGTGGAAAAGAATTCATATCAATCATTTGTAACAATTTTTAAGGATTGAACGGAAATATGAGGCTCATGGAAGTGATGCAAGAAGCTGCACAACTGAAAAGACAATAATGAAAACAGATTTTAAAAGTAACTTTTAATATCTCTCAATCTTTGTTATGTAACTCTGCCTGCAGAAAAGCTATTTCTGTTACTCCATGCTGTATCTTCATGCGGTTCTGTCAAGCTGGAAGAGCCATGGCTTTGAAGACAAACAAGCTCAGAGCTGGAGTCCTGAAATTGCATTGAAATCAACCCAGCTGGGGCAAGGATAAGAGACAAACAATAATTCCCTCTCTAGTATTTAACTAGGAGTAGCACAGTCAGAAATTATGAATAAGTATAGTTTAACAAATCTCCTAGAAATTACCTTTCTTGGAAGGCTCCTGATGAACAGGATCCTAGCTCACCATCTAGGAGGTGCTTACAATTATGGGATTTAAAAGTAAAACTACACTGTATTTTAAGTAATAACAGCTAGGGGAACAATTGTATTTATAATATTTTTAACCCTTCTTGCCAGTTATACAATCAAGTTATTCTCTTTCCTACAAGGTCATGTTATTTCAGGAGAGGGGTAAAATGGATTCCCCTTTGAAAAGAAAGCTCAATGGGTATGAATGTCTTTCTTACCTAAAATCAGTTCTTGTTTGTTGAAAAGAATGCTTGCAGTGTGATATAGTTTTATTTGATTGTTTCTTCTGGAGATTAAGTAAAGGAAAAAAAGAAATATTTCAGAGGTGGAAAAGATGTTCCGTGGCTGACTGTCAAACTTAGAACTTAAAGTACTGCGTAGGTACTTCACTGTGTCTTTCAATTCTTGCTGTTCCTGGATAAAATGACAGAAACACTGTCGAGCAAATATCTTTCAAGAGATCAAACAACAGTTCAGCTGGCCATTATCTCCTGATCTTAAAACTTTTCACAAAAGAAGTTATAGTGTATTCATATGATTCTTGAATAATGAGAAATGGAACACGAGAGATGAAAGTGTTTGATGAAAACACTATGAAACATGTTGGCCAGAACTCAGACATCTTGGTATACTTATTTAGCCAACCCAATTTATGTTCCTGCTTGATATCTTTAAGAAAATGAGCCTTAAACAATTGTCTTTAACAATTGCCTTGTACTTAAAGCACTATCCTCTCCCTGGTAACTCTGAATCTGTTACCCAGGTTCAACCCAACTTAACAGAAAAGTTATACTCTCAAAAACAATTACAGCTCATTTTGCAAAAGTAGGTAAATGTAAAGATCCAAAATAGGGTTTGTGGAGGATAAAGCCACAGCACAAAACTATCACTGTATGTGTGCTATGTGAGAGGCAAGGCTAAATAAGCAGTGACAGTAACAGAAATGTACCTGAGTTCTGGTGCTTCTTTAGGCTCTGTGCTCACACAGCCTCCTCATTCACACAAGCAGGAGAAACAAAACTTATGTCTGTGCACAGGATAATTTATTCTGAATCTCAGGAGGTCACCTAGCGTAACTTGCTGCTCAGGTAAGCCTAAATTTACAACCAGGCTCTTCAGGGCCTTTTTCAGTCAGACACTGAGTATCTGCAAAGATGAAAATTCCTCCCACCTTCTCAGCCCCTGATGCAGAGCCCTCATAGTGAAATATTGTTTCTTTACATCTACTGGATATTTCACTTGCCACAGCTTGTGTTTGCTGCCCACTGTCTTTTCCTGTGCACATCTGAGAAAATGCTGGTTCTGTGGTCTCCACAAACTATGGTTAGATAGCTGAGGACACCCCTTAGTCTCTCCTGTGAAGAAAGAACTCCTGATCTCCCAAACCTGCCTTCCATGGCCATGTGCTGCAGCACAGGGATTACTTTGGCTGGATGAAATCCAGTTCTTCAAACTCTTGTCCTCTGCGGGGTAAAACATCAGACACAGTGTTCCAGATGCTGCCTCCTAAGTGCTACACAGATGGTAACAATTACTTTCTGAACTTTTCTTAATTGCACCACCACAAGGATGCATTGCTCATATATATCCAACTTGATGTCCAGCAGGAGCGTGTCTTTTTTCACTAAGCAGCTTCTTAGCATTCTACCTCAAGTGCTAAACTTTGTTTAAATTTATGAATATCCTGGCAGGCCCCTTCTCTGACTGGAATTTCAGTCAACTTGTCACCCCCATCTAAGAGAAACATCCCAACCCATCCCTATGCCTGCTGATGAAAACACTATGAGGTGTCAGCCCTTGCTACTGAGTGCTATGGACACCACCAGTAAATCTGTCACCTGTAATTGTAAATTTACTCTGAAGTGCAGACACTACTCTTTGGCCCAGTTGGACCAGACAGTTTTTCACCCAGAAGAACTCTTTAACCTGGTCAAAATCATATGTCTTCCACTTAAAAAAATCAGGCACCAGCTGCACTGAACTACTATACACTAGTGCAAAGTAAGCATCAAGTTGATTTTGACTTGTGACTTGGCGAAGACAAAAACGGTTGGTTTAAAACACTATGGCTTAAAAAAAACCTAGAGAGATCAGTGAGAAATGTAACTAAAACAACTAAAAGCAAAAGACCAACAAAGCCAAGGAAATAATTTGGGCACAGACAACAATACATTACATTCTGTCTTCAAATATTTCAAGGCAAAATCTCTCTACCAGCTCCAGTGATCCCCTTCCAGCACAGAATTCTCCAGATACATGTGTTGTTATCTGAATGACTGAGATCTCTGCACATTTTGCCCTCTTCTTTCCCTCTCCCCTGTGTTCTGATTCAGCTCAGTGATCATGTATCTTACTTGCTCAAGCCCATGTAACTTTATTATCATAATGACATGATCACACTGCCAAGTTTAAGATGCTGTGTGTTGACATTAATTGTGAGACACTGAGACAGATGCAAGAAGGGTTTAAAAGTGACAGACACAATATACTTCTTGAAGAAAAATAAGAAACAAGTGAATCCTCTTGTAGACAGGCAAAATCTCCCCAGCTGCATAAAAGCCATTGATGAATGTGTGTGGCAGAAGCAATTCCTCCTAGGAGGAATTTGTAAAAATACTTGCAAAAAGAGCTTAAGTTTTACTTCTACTAGTCTTATCCTTTTATGATAAGAAAAAAAGGTTAATTTGGACTATACATAAAATCAGACAGAATTTATCTTCATGTGTTACAGGCACCTTCTTCAAGTTCATTCCCAAAAAGGACTCCTGACTGGCATCCAAGACAACCCACTGGTGTCATTTGTCAGTTTGGGGTTTCTCTCCACCCCCAGAGCTGTGTTTTGTCATTTGACAATCGCATGAAGGTCGTGATATTGAGTAATAATGGTAACATAGGTCAAGAAGATATTCTAGTCTCCTGCTTCATGACGTTTCACATGGGGGAAGCATTTAAAGAAAAAAGCAACAGGAAACCAAGACATTAATCTTCCCAAATCATACTTTGCACATTTGACAATATTTTATTTCTAGTAATTATCTCTATTCCACTTCCATGGAGGAAATTGTCATAGGGTTTTAATTAAGTCAAACTACCATGACTTAACTGACTAGAGGACAGTACATTTGTAGTAAGCCAGAAGTATCTATATAGCAATACATTAGTTACAGTCTATTGGATAATACAGAAATAACTAGATCCTTCATCTACACGGTCAAATATGTGACTAATATATTAACTGTCCTATCCTTAAACTTATCTTCCTCTAGTGTTTAAACAAATCAGTGTTTCACAAGGTGTGCAGGTTCAGCCACCTGAATACCTGCAGTGCACAAGATGCCCTGACATTAAGGCTGGAACTGCAGCAGTCACTCCAGCAGGCCCCGGACAAATTTTACCGGGGAACAGCGGAGTCATCGCATTGTTTGAACACCAGCTAATCAGAGTCACGGAACTCGCACGGATCTATTTCCCCAGTGCCTGAGGACCTTGTCCATTTGATTCCATTCGGGGCGAGACACCCGACAGATTGCAAACCTGTCAGACTGCAAATGAGCCTGCTCGGAGCAGCGGCATCTCGCAGTGCCTGGGGCAGCAGCAAGAGACGCCGGGCTCGGGCCGGCCCCGGGATCGCTCCCCGCGGGATGGGCGCTGCTGCCAGCGCAGCGGCGGATCCGGCACCCCCGGGCGGAGCGACGCCGCTTCTCCGGGAGACAGGAGGCTGCAGCCAGGTCAGCGCAGCCCGGCCCTGCGGGCCCGTTCCCCTGCCCTTCCCCAAGGGCACGGCACAGGCCCCCGTTGGGATGAAGGGGAGCAAAGGCGCGGAAGCCGCGGCTCCCCTCGGGCCGCGGGGGCGCCGCCTGCCCCCGGTGCGGCCCCGATCGCTGCGCTGTGCTCACCAGGAAGCGGGTGGAGCTGGTGCCCTGATCGATGGCTCCCACCAGCGGCCCCAGTGACTCGGCCATGGGGCTCCCTCAGCGCCCGCTCCGCTCCGTAACGGCCGCGCCGGCGCCGCGCAGGCAGCTCGCGGCCAGCGGCGCGTGGCTGCAGGGGTGAAGCCGGCGGGGGGNAGCGCCCCTGAGGCGGCGGCTCGCGGGCGGGAGGGGGAGGCGGGAAGGTCCCGAGGGCTCCTGAGGGCAGCTCCGGTCGCTGCCGGGAGAGCAGCGGGACCGGGCCCCCGGGACCCTTTCGGGTCGCTTGTGCCTTGAGGCGGCGTTCCACGGAGTGACGCGTGTCTCCGTTATCGGAGAGAGCAGAAAGAAACCCCACGCTCTCTGAGGCGGGACCCCGCTGAGGAGGTGCCAGACCGGGGGATCCGCTGGAAATCTTCCGTTCAGAGCTAATACCGCCGAAACTTTGCAAGGCTCAGTGGTCATGGATGACCGAGATATATTGTACGTATTTACAGTACATCCCCAAAACGGCTTCATTTATCTTTTAAAGCTTTACCCTGGATCATGCAGAGATGTTAACTGGCTTTAAAAAATGGAATCTTGGCCTTCCCTCCTTACTGCATGTCGGTAACTTGTGGTTCAAGAAAAACCGCCGGTGTTGTAAGAGCTGGGATGGAATTGCAAAAGCCAACAATGCTGACTGAAGGGCCCGACATTGCCAGTAAACCAGTGCCCACAGACTCCATTAAAATAGATTTGCCTTCGCCATTACTCCACATTGCTGGTAGTTGTCCAAACATGGGGTGTTTTGCTGCAATTGCTCCATGATAAGCAAAATCTAATTGCTGCCACTTGGGAATGCTTTGTGAGATACCTCACCCAGCTCTTTTATTTTTTTGTTTGCTTCAGTTGGCATTGAGGAGCCTTGGAAGGGGCATGAACAGCACTTACTGCTCATGTGTAATAGCAGGGGATTTCATTGCAGCCCTTTACTACAATATTTGAAATAGGACAAATACAGTCTTGTGGTAAGATCCACATCTGCATTTTCAAGACTGACAGTAAAGTAGCACTTGGACCACTTGCCAAATTGTCATAAATATTATCACAGATTTTCTGTTATTCTCACATCTTATTGCCAAGATTGGTTTTGGGTTTTTTTCTTGGAACCCAGCTTTAGAGATAGTCTTGTTTAGAGTACATGTTGCTCAAGAACATGCTGCAACCCTAAGAGAAGGATCCATAGAGTTTTTACTAGACAATGATCCCTCCTGGCTTTTCCAGAGATTTCCTCCTCCACTTCCCTCACTTGTCACAGGAACTGTCCACTCTAAAGCCATGGTCAAGAACTTCAGTTCATTAGGAAAACTTATGCAAGGCTACAGTATCTCCATGTAGATTAGGAAATCAATTAATTAATCCCATGGGATCTTAGTTAAATCTGAATTAATTAGTATAATTCCTAGGAAAATTGTGGGGTTTCTGTTGTTTCTTTTGTCTCTTTTAAAATCTGCAGTATTGTGTTCTGAATGTATTTTAACTCAAGATAGGATGTGACAATTTTCAGCAAAGGTTGAGGTCTCTCTAGGTCCAAGAAGGGAGGAAGCAATACCATGACAGACATTTATGCAAAACATGAAATACCCCTGCACTGTTAAGTATTACTGAGTTATAGAAATTCTCTAGGAGGTGCCATTTCCTTAGGTGCTCTTTAGCAATGCCTGTGAGTGTTTATAGACCAGGAACACGTGGAGTGACAGCAATAACCTGTGATACTTCCTTAACACAGATGCAAGACAGGCAGAAGGGGGAAAATAATTTAGTCCAAAACTAGAAAATATTGAATCAGTGAGAATAGTTTATTCTTCCTAGCTCATTCAACAGTGTGTTCTCGCTTCCTTCTCATTCCTATTCACTGTTTGAATAGAACATTTTTTTCTAGTAGTATTTCTTATGCAATACTATTTGTGGAGTAGGGATAGAGGGTACTGTCCCAGGGAAGCCTGCAGGGGAAGGAAGGGTGGGGCTCTGGCTGTACCTTTACAGTAAGATGGTGTGAGGCCATGCTCAGCTGAGACACTTTTAAAGGAATTAGCTTCCTTTAAAGAAAGGAGCGTGGATATCTGTGTGGACTAATTTCTACTGCTTCTGTCTCAGATCTCACTGAGGCAAGTCTACACAATGCAACTGAAGTTGTTTGCTGCTCTGTTCTCCTGCTGAAGGATTTGCAAACTAAAAAAAAAAAATAGCTCAACTGCTAGTTGAGAGCCTTGTATATATTATTCTTGACAGAAGGAGAGGTTTTGGAACTTAGATATACTGCCTATAATTTCCAGCCTGGTAGAAATAATAGAAGCTCTCATTGATTTTGGAGGACTTAATTATAAGAAAGTTGAATTCCGTTCCTAAAAATGTAACATTTTAAAAGTTGCTGATTTTTTTCAACTGCCCACGCAATGCAGATTCCTGTAAATGATACTCTTGTTCCACACGCAGCTTTTTGACCTCTTGTTCTGTAAACTGAACTCAAATGGCAGGTTTTTCCATCTTTGAATATAGCCTCACTGCTTTTTTTAGTATATTTTTAAGGTAGTGGATACACTGGAAGCCATTCATTAAGTACATAAGATTTGCGGTGCATTTTTCAGAGCCAACATAATTTAGTTCCTAAAGAACTAGTTTCAGTAGCACATAAACACAATTCTTTCCTTTTGGTTTGGGTTTTTTTAGTTTCAGTTTGATTTTTGTCTTTAATCTCAGCAGAGTGAAGGGAAGTTGGCAGTTACATTCTGCTCTTCCTGGCTGATTCTTCTTTATTGACCTCAAGCTAAGGACAAAATGTGACTGTGTCAGGCCACTCTGAGCATGTGATACAGTGTGAATTAAAGAGTGGATGCCAGAGGTCCATGTCTTTCCCTTCTGCCTCTTAGTTAGAGAGAGGGCTCAGCTGTCAGATCCTGCACTTACAGATGTCGGATCCTTGGGTTCCCCAGGAGGGACAGAAGGCACATATTTGGAATTAGGCTGGAACAGGTGTACTTGTAAAGTGTCCAGTGCACCAGGGTAACGAGTCACGCTGTCACATGCACCCTTTTGCCTACTGGGAAGATGAGTGGTATGTGCCAGGGTGGCTGTGCCTGCACAAGTGGATTTACTCCTTTGCTCTGCTGCAGAGAGCCAGCACAAACAGGTCATGACCTTGGCTGCCTTCACATTTCTATGGGTGATCTGCAGCACCCATGTGAGGGAACCTTTCCGTAGGTCCTGAGGAGGGCAGGACAATTGCAATGACCCCTACTATGTTCCATCTTCTACTTTTGTTTTGGCACAGGCTGTACCTTGTCACCATTTGGCAAGAACCGTTTTATTGTGAAGCCATGACTGCAGTGATGCAATGAATGTTTCGCAGGATATGTTTCACTTCTGACTTACTTAGACAATAGTTTTCCATGAATGGAATTTTATATTTAGAATCACTCTCAGAGTGTTCAAACCTTGAGTAATCATTGTTGCAGTTGCTGTCTTTCTGGTGGACAATAAAATGAGTAAATCATAAAAATAAATTCATATATTGAAGACAGCTTATACTAAGTCCTTTGAAAATCAGTTATTAAGTCAATAAGTCTTTACAAGGGTCATCGAATTACAAAATGGCTTAGACTGGAAGGGATTCAACAGAATTCAACAGAATCACTGGGTGAGAAGAGACCTCCAAG
>VWYI01041542.1:0-102228 GCA_013399455.1 Anthoscopus minutus
GTGTATCTTTGGAGACTCTGAACACACAAACAACCTTTCTCCACTGGATTCCCATAAGAGAGGGACCAGACCCATCTACACCATCAAACCTTCAGGGAAAACCTACACCCTACTACAAGATTACTGCTTCAACAGAACCACATCTGTCACTCCAGCAGGACTGCAGCCACCATTTAATTGGACTGTTACCAACAGCCTGACCAACAGGGTGTCAGGTTGTATTCTGACTCTATGGGTTGTTTTTGGTTTTTTTGGTTTTGTTTTTTGTTGTTTTTCTTTCTTCTTGTACTACTGCATTTTTATTTTAGTTTCCTTAGGGAAGAAGTGTTATTCCTATTCCCATATCTTTGCCTGAGAGCATCTTGATTTCAATATTATAATAATTCAGAAAGGGGCTCGGGTGGGGTGGCAGCTTACAATTTCAAGGAAGGTTTCTGCCTTCCTTAAGCAGATACCTGTCTTTTCAAATCAAGACATATTCCCACATGGATATGTAAACACATAGCTGCAAACCTAGATTTCATTTTATTCTAAAGCAATTATTAAGACAAATTAATTTGATAATTGTGGTGCCTAATGATGTACTATATAAAAACAGAGCAGTGAATTAGATACCTTAAGCCAGTGATTTCCAGAAGTTTATTGTTAACTCATTTAGCCTTTCCTAAAAAAAAAGCCAAACACAGCCCACAAATTTTCCTGTCTTTTACCAGTGCCAGTAGCAGTTACTCATTTTCCTTGGGGAAGAAGTTAGACCCCTCACATATCACATGCATGTTGGACTATGGGCCATGATTTAACAAAACAGTACAGCTTTCTGCAGCTACATCATGAATCCCAGAATCTCCTAATCTGATAGAAAAGCTGACTGCTTCATTGTGAAACACAAATACCATTGGCCACAACATGACATATCCTCACATTTCCTTTTATTTTTCCCTCGAGGTGAAAGAGTCTCACTGGTATCTTTCACTGATGTTGCAATATTGCAATTTTTTTTAAGTGTGTGAGTATATAGTTAAGAAATAGTTAATGGGTGGTATTAAGCCTTGTTGGTTTGAGCAGTGAGGAAAGGATGACTGAGAATCAAATAACATCTCTGAAATTGTAATATAATTACTAGTTCTGCCAATGGAGTCTATTAAATAGGTTGAGTGCCTTCGTGAAACAAGGTAAGTCATGTTTTGAAAACTTATCAGTGAAAAGAAGTAGTTGCTAAACACTTTATTTGTTCAGAATAAGAAGTAGTAAATACACATGCTGCTTCCTATGGATATTCAATTAAATACTGAATATTATTTCTTGTTGGCAAAATTCCAAATTCTCTCCTTGATTCAGTGAAGATCTGAACTTTATGCTTTAATTTTTAAATATATGAGTACCCATGTTAGGTTTTAATCCAACTATTAAGTTCAGTTAGTCATTCAATGAAAGCAAGAACAGTCTGAATACAGAATTAGATGTCAAGGTTGCTCCCTGACATTGGTATATTAGTTTACTCTTTTCTGTTATAGAATCATAGGATCACAGACAGGCATGGAATGGAAGGGATCTTAGACATCATGTCATTCCAACCCCCTGCCATGGCCAGGGACACATTCCACTACACTAGGTTGCTTCAAGCTCCACCCAGCCTGGCCTTGAACACATTCGGGGATGAGGCATCCTCAGCTTCTCTCATATGCCAGTGCTTGGAAAATTATTATTTTCTATTTTCTGCCCCCAAAGACAAGCTGTAGAGAAATAATTCTTGTAGCTTGCACTGATAGCCACACCAAGTTTATCTCCCTGGTTCTCAGCTCAGAGCTCCTTGTGGGACTGCAGGACAGCAGGGGCTGTCAAGCCCCAGTGCAGGGTTTGAAGTCTCCAATTCCTTGCTTTCCACAGTGCCTCCAGTGATCCGCGTCTACCCTGAAACACAGGCACAGGAGCCGGGCGTGTCAGCAAGCCTGAAGTGTCATGCTGAAGGCATTCCTAATCCTCGAATTACCTGGCTAAAGAACGGCATTGATATCATGCCAAAACTATCCAAACAACTATCGCTCCTCGGTAAGAACAGAATTTTGATTAATTAAAGTATTGTAGAGAAGGATTAAGGAGGATTATTTTACACCCGAAAACAGAAGTTCTTGTACTTTGCTAAGCCACAGTTGCTGAAAATCATGTTATAGAACCTCTGTTCTTTCTCTTTATCCCTTTCTCCTGTGAATTTCCTGGGAAATACACTATTGATTGATGTAAGTGGTAATTGCATTCTGTTCAAAGACAGCCTGCCTGTTTCTTCACTGTCTTGCTTCTTGTATATACCACAGCAGAAAAGAAATGCTTTAAATTATTTGAAGATAAATTCATTAAATTATTTGTTTACATCTAAGCCCACACTTGGGTGCAAGTCAGCTGAGAATCAATCTCCCACTTGACTCTGCTGAAGGAATCAGACACAGCAAAAGGCAAAAACATTTATTTGCAATTTTCTGTGTAAAAATATTAACCCCATCCTCGAAACATGCCCCTGTATGGCTTTGGTGAATTGTAGCCTTCAGCCTGTGTTGGTAGCACTGATACCAGTGCATGATGCATACAATGTCTCAACATGTTCCAAAGGTTTTAGGCAATGATCCCACTGCAGAAAGCAAAATGGTAGAAAAGACTGTAGAGAGACCCCTTTAAACTGAAGTTTTTTGCAAATTTTTTCAAAAACAGTTTGCAAAATTAAAATTAATTTTTCTTCACTAAAGCCAAAGCATTTTTCTAACAAAAAGAAGAAATACATTAAATGTAATTTATAGTTTGACTTGGGATTGTTCTTTGTTCTTTTCTGGTGTGGAGTGTGTATGTGCTGATGGAAAAGAGCAAGACATCAGCTTCCATGAGAATCCCCAAAAATCTCTAGTTACCAAATAGGGGGAAACACAGTGGGGTGGAACCACCCTGTTGAGCCATCACCAGGTGGCTGTGGCAATGGAAGACAATTAAGGCAGGGAAAGCAATTAGCAGCAGTGAGGAGCACTGTTTATGAGTGTCTCTCTTACAGCAAATGGAAGTGAACTTCATATCAGTAGTGTTCGGTATGAAGACACAGGTGCCTACACCTGCATTGCTAAAAATGAGGTGGGAGTGGACGAGGACATATCTTCCCTTTTCATTGAAGATTCAGCAAGAAAGACCCGTAAGCTCAATTTTACATGTATTTATTTCTTTAAATAGTGTTTGAATGTGATGGTATATATGTAATTTAATAGTTCAGGCTATTGTATGCAGGAAGTTGGATCTTACATAAGGTAAGGACAGTTCTGAATACACTTTGACCAGAGGATTGGACACTTTTTGGGGTAGGAATCATGGAGAGAAGGTAAAATCTTGTCCAGGAAGATGGAGTTTTTCATGTGCCAGAGTGTACTGGGTGTGTGATGGGTAACAGCTTTATTGGAGTAACAAATTGGTAATAGTTTCAGATATCAGGGAATCCAAAATGTAATATTTTGTCAGATTCTATAAATCTCATTGATTTCTGTACAAGACTTCATTTGAAGCCAGTTGCCAGTCAAAATTCTTGAATATTTAGATGTCTGAAAAATGTTATGATTAAATTATTTATTTTACCTGTGTTTACATCACTGACTAGCAAAATTGGTTTCCCTCAGCATGAAATTATCTTTTACCTTAAAGACAAATACTCTCCCAGCTACTCTTCCCACATCTCCCATAGGAGTGCAGCAGTGTTACCTTGACCACACTGACCCCAAAACAGAATTGCCCATGGAGGTTATAAGTTGTCCCAGTAGAAAAGCTTCCAGAGGCCTGATTTTTCCTGGTTCTGTCATCTTAACTACCTGGGAGATACTTGGGTTTATGTGATAATAAAAGTCTAGGTGCAAATGGGATTTTTGCACCTTTTCTGACTGCTAATTTAGAGCAAGAAGTGAAAACAAAGTTACCTATAAATATGGGCTTTCAAGGAGAATCTTTGGAAAATACATTCTATTCCTCATTAACTAGATTTATGTACTCTTATTAATATCGGTCGTTTTCCCTTGAATACTTGAGCAAGGGAAATTACAGTATGTTGAGAACAGAAATTCAAATGCAGGTATATCTTCAAAGCTTATGTGAATCCTGAAAGAATGCAGTTGCATGAAATTCCAAGAAACAACACAGCCAAGGGTGTAGCTGCTGTATCTGCCAAATCTCGAATTTCTTCTCAAAGATACTGGTGGACCTGGCAGTGCTGGGTTAATGGTTGGTCTTGATGATCTTAGAGGTTTCTTCCAACCTTAATGATTCTATAATTCTGTGTTGTGTTTCCTTATTGAACCTGCACAGAAAATCACAGGCTGTACCATACCTTCAGCTGCATTTGAAGGTAACATCTTCTCTTCAGTAGGTCATTGATCTTTGCACAGCTGCCTTCAGGAAGGATTCTTCCCATGTCAAAGTTTCTGAATTGTCTGTAGAAGGAGAAAATGTGTTTAGAACTCTGTCTTTCCTGGTTTTTTATTTGAATAAATGTTACAGGATTTTCACCAATTAAACCATTCATGTAAACATGAATATTTATTCTGTTACTTGCTACAATGAAAGTTTTGACTTTGTTATGTTGTTTTTTCTTTTCCTGATTATTTTCTGGCTTTCCCAATATTCTGATGCTGCAGTTGCAAACATACTGTGGCGAGAGGAAGGTACTGCAGTAAAGTTCTTTTGTCATAGTGATAATGTGCTTGTCTGCTTTAATAATTCCATGATGGGCCATTCTCCACTGACTTGCCACTAACCCTATCAACTTTCACAGTCACCAAATTAAGAACAAACCAGACTTTTAAAAGCTAAATTATTCAAATAAGATATGTCCCTCTTTTACTTATTACTTCTTGCATTTTCCTACTATGAAATAATAGATGACCATAAAATATATAAAAATATGAATTTTATATATACTTCCAGAAATGTGAGTAGCCTGAGATTCTCAACCTGCATTAGCAATCACACAAGTGTCAGAAGTGCTCCCAAACTACCATAATTGAACAAGTAAGGCATAAATTCAATATACTGCATTTTTATGCAAGCAATTCAAGCTCTTCCTTTTCAGTAGCATGTATTGATGTTTTCTAGGTGAGCAACAAATTGTGTTCTTGACTGTCAGACAAAACAAAAATCCAAACCACAACAGGTTTTTGTCCCTCTATCCTTTGAATCAATGCAGGGTAAAGGTTGCCCCATTTCTCCTTGTTTTAATTGACAGTTAAGAGCTCCAGTTTGATCAAACTTACAGCGTGCCCTTCGCAAGGTCAACAACTTTGTATCTTGGAAGCCAAAGTCGAAAAAGCCCCATCCTGAGTAGCTAATTGACTCAAAGATACTATGGAGTCACTTAAAATCACCTCATTGTGTACATGCTTGTCCTGTCATAATTTCCAAAACGCCCAGTAAGAGCTGTTATGTACCAGCCCAAGGGGCTCTCACACAGGTTGTCCATCTGACTGTAGGTGTGGAACCCAGGTGTGTGGAGGGGACCCTGTGACCTTGGGCTCCTGGAGGGCTGTGAGCTGGACATCCACACACTGGAAGAAGGTTCTGAGGTTGAAGTGCAGATGTAAACCAGTTCTTACATCTGCCAACTGCTTATGAGGCAGCTGAAACCTTGGTGTCCTTCGAGCTGTGTGAGAAAGTTTGCTGTGGAGTAACAAACTGCTCTCAGATATGTCCCCCTGCCCCCTGAAAACACCCAAAGTCCCTCATGCTGCTCCTCCAAGAGGAGCTTCAGGCTCACTCTGCTTTTGGAGGGTGCAAAGGCCCCACTCTAAGTAATGCCTTCAGGTACCTAAAACAATAGCTAGGCTTCCTGCTGAGGCGTGGAGCTTTCAGGGTACCTTGGGTTTGGACAAAGGATTACAGGGGCAAAAATAAGGTGCCAGGATGCGGTGACCAGAGCAGCCTGGCCAGGTGTGCAAACACCTGGTAGACACTGTCAGTGCCACTGTTGGCCACAGACACATACAGCAAATACACAACTTTATTTCTAGAGTCCCAACCCAAGCCAAATGCAGCTTGCTGGATGTTAGAGAGCTGACACGGTCACCTAGAAGAGCTCCTGAGTACTTCTCCCTAAATAGCCCACCTGCCAGTTCCTGGTACAGGCTGTGAGGAGTCTTCACTGCTGGCATTCCTGCAAATGGCATTATGGGCACTGAGAATTGCTATTTCCTTTCTGCTTGGAAATGAAATCTCTAATGCATCTCATCAGTCCAGCATCACCTGCACGATGCCCCAGGGTTGTTTATATACAGTGTCCTTCATGCTCCTTTTTTAAAGAAAGCAGTTGGATAATCCTACCAGATGTAGAATAATATTTAAAGAACAGCTGAGAAGTTGGTTGCAGAAAGTCTTACTATAATATTGCTAAATAAATGGACTTACTGCTTGTCAACCTTGCATATTTTAAATAAAATTATGAGCAATGTTGAGGCAAAACATGGCCAGTAAAGCAGATTTGCTATTGATGTTCCTAAACAATTCAGTATCTGTCAAGCTGGTTTATTACCCCATGTTGTTCTGTAGTATTTGATGGGCACATTCATTCTAGAATATTCTTCAGCATGTGAAATCTTGGCACAGAGAAAGCTGGAAGACAGGAATGGTATTTTTGGTTTTACATTTCAATATAGTCTTTCAATTCTTTACTATGTACAAGTAACAATATCAACAAATGCACTGGTAGATTTTAGCTCCTTTAAAATGATCACAACCTCATCCCCACAAGGTCTGGAGTAGTTAAAACCTTGGGAAAATGCCTAAAGAAAATATGGTGTAGAACAAACTTCTGCTGCAAGTCAAACTTTTAACACAAGCATTTGGTAATTTTAAAAGTCAGTCTGTCAGTTTGTTCTCAAAGCCTTTCAAACCATGCACAAGCAACACCTCAAGTGCACACAGGACAACCAGACAGTCAAACTTGGGGCTGGAAGCAAGTGCAGTATTTACCCAATGAATAAACAGTTTTTAATTTTGTCCAGAGAAAACCATGAGTAACCCAAATGTAAAGCAGATATTTGTTTTCATGACAATGTTGATTTCTGTAGCAAGAATTGCTTACTTAATACCTGGAGAAAAGGAGCATTTTGTGCCAGCAGGCAATCAGCAGTTAAGTCAATGCATGCACTCAAAAAGCTGAAAGCCTTTTCATTACCAAATTTAAGTTCTAAAATATTTCAAATTATTTATATGAAGTTGAGGAAAATTATCAGATCAGAAAAGAGTTCTCAAATAAGCACTTGTTGATATCAGGTGTCCTCCTGAAGTTTTTTTGTTAGAGCAAACTTCATCTGGAGTGGATCAAATAAGAACTGCTATGCTTAGGAAACCCTCTGCATTCTTAATGGACTTTTTTATACTAGGGTTTTTTGCTGTACAGGTGAGGTATGTTGCCTTTCATAATGCATTTAGGTTTTTAACTAGTTGTGCCATCTAAACTGAAATGTCCTCAATTCAAAAGGAAAAAACCAAACCCTCCTCATCCTCCTCATAAATCCCTCCAGTTTCCAATTTAGTACCTGTTTCACTACTACAAAAAATACAAAATAACCTCATTGCCCACCTCTGCACTGAAATAATTCCCAATTCCTTGCACCAACCAGCTGCATCAGTAGAATTGGGTCTGTTCTACTGATGTCCATGAGATTGCTTAGGATGTACCCCAAACAAAAGTTGCCAAATGTTTTATAAGTCACAATAAAATACCTAGTTTGTCTAGTAAAATCCTGCTTGGTCTAAATATCAGTATGAAGATCAATCTCTGGAGGAAAAGTGGTTTAATTTAAATTGACAAACTTTTTTAAAAAAGAGAGTAACTGAATACTCTCAGGAATTTGTAGTACATTTTAATCAGTCTGCAGAAAAACTTGGACTCATTTTGCTGTAAAATAAGTCATAGAACTTGCCGAGTCTCTGACTCTAAACCTGTTGGGGTAAAATTTTTAATCAAAGTATTTTTGTGGGTAATTAAGGTCTTACTTCTTAAATACACCCTCATTGTAATAGGATCATCAGACAAAATCACGCTACTCTTGTGCATGAAAATATGAAAAGCATCTTCACAGTAGTCATAATTGATTGCCTGCCTGTTTTCACTTCTTCAGATTAAAATCCTTTACCCATGAAATATCGGCACTCATTCCAGGCCAGGGTCAAATTCTGCCCTCTGATGTGTTCATCAAATCCCACTAAACCAGGTGGGAGTTGTGTGGATGCTAGGAGTACAGGTTTTGGCCCAAAGTGCCTGAATTAAATGTTTTCCCAATATACTTGGGAAAAAAATAACCCTTAGTCCATTAAATGACTCTTGATGGAGCTTTGTTAGCTTTTCTCCTACATGTATGATCCTCCTCTGTGGAATCACATTTGAGGATCACGGCTCTTGTAACTGCCTGATGTCCTAACTGGGGGATTTCTGTGCTATGGTTCAGAGAGTCAACTTGAACCATGTCAGTGCAGCAAACACCACATGCTGACACATAGTACTTGGCAGCTACTTATTTGACATCAAAAGAACGGGGCTTCACAACAAAAAAACCCTTCTAGCCTTACTAAATACAATTTGTTTTACAAAAGTTTCCAAAAATACATTTGTCCAAATGATCTATATATTTACTGTCAAATTTTCTGTGATGATTCTATCCTGCAAACAGTTAAATATAAGAAACTCTATCTCTGTGAGCAGTATTTAGAGCTGCCATCACAGGACTAGTGAAGGGAATTTTTAACACTGAACATTGTTCAGAGTCATAGAATGGGGACTTCATTTCTCCATGGGAAAAGTGGAATTAGAAGATACAAATTATAGCATCATCATATTGTTGGCAGATAAAGTACACTATCAACACTGCTAGGGGTGACAGTGGTCGTTGCAAACACTTACTGGTGGTGGTTTGAAAAAATGGAATGATTGGATCTTTGAAGCTAGAGTGTTTGAAAGGATCCTGAACATTTCTTAAAGATCTTGTCACTGCAATTCCATTAGGTATGACAGAAGTGATAAAACACAACCAGCCAGTTTTCCAAATCTTCTGGAATGCCCCGGTTGGATAAATGAGTGCTAATGCGATGCTGAACTACTCCACATTTGTGAATTACAGTTTGCAAGATTTCAAAAATGTATTTATTTTGGTGGCTGTAGTTAGTTCTTTCAGACAATTTAAGAAAATAGAGGAATCTTTATATTTTCATTCATGGTACGGATGCTAAATACTTCCATTTAACATCACAGTTACCAGAGGTCAAGTTGCCTGTAACAGGATGACTTTCACTTTAATTTTAAGTAAAGGTGTTCTTTCAGTTCTCAAATTATTGTCAAGCTGTTTTTAAAGAAATCTTAGGAAAAAACCAAATTTATTAGCTGAGGGGGGTAGCAGTGCAACAGAGAGGCTTCTTGGGATCAAATCCTGCTTTGGTACCTGTTTACAAGACCCAGGCACAATTATTTGTGTACAACCACTGCCACCAAGGCAATGCATTTTTGAATGTGTTTGTACCTCTTCACTCCTTGAAGCCTTTGTTGTGACATGAAAATTTGATTTTGTGAATGCTCCAACTGCATCCAAAAGACCTACTTTTATGTAAGGCAGATTTTGTTTGCAAGAGAGGAAGATGAGTTCTTTCAAAAAGTCCTAACAGTTATGGATACATACAAAAAAAAATCCAACTCCTTCTTCTTTATGCTCCTTTAAGGACTGAGTGTTGGGAATATGTTCTATGTCTTTTCTGATGATGGGATCACAGTCCTTCAGCCAAATGAATGTGAAATCCGGAGACGTATCAGGCCCGAAGAGAGGATTTTCACAAGTTATGTAAGTCCTAAACCCAGCATCTACAGCTCACAGCTGGGAAACTTTCTCTTAATCTCTTCAAAGGTCGTTATTACTAAAGGACCTGTTTGCCACAGGGATGTTGGAGCTTGGTGGGCTTCATGCAACATCCCTGAGGTATGGCATCTTCTCTTGAAAATCAGGGGATCCACATAAGTTCTAAGGCTGACATGGAGAATTTACTGATACGCTGAATTTGGCTAGTTATCACATAAGCAAGGATTTTCATTTGTCCTTTTAATCTGTTTACTTATCCATGCCCCAAATTTGTAACTGAGCTTTAGGGAAGGTACAAAATTTAATAGCAGAGAGATGCACATATCATTCACGGGTGCTCTTTTTACTGATGGCTCCATAGGCAAAGAAGTGAGCTACTTTGGGCTACTTTCTGCTCTTTGGAAGTGGAGAAGTGAGCTACTTTGGGCTACTTTCTGCTCCTTGGAAGTGGTTTGCCAGCCCAACTTCAGGACTGGATCTACAAAAATGGTTGCTTCATTTGCTATTAGTGAGCACAAAAGCAGGTGGAGCAGCTGAGCCCTGTAGCAGAAAGACTGGTGACATTTCCCTGCTCCCCTTGGCTTGGGTGGATGCTGTGTTGTGACAGTGGAGGATAAGGAGGGCAGTGTGGAGGCTGGCAGGTCATGAATGAACTCTGAATGGCTGCTGGAAGCCCAAGCCTGAGCTTTTGTATCATCTTCTAGCCTATAGCATAGATTCCCAGCCTAGCTGGAGGAACAGAAAGGAAAATGCAGACAAGTTACTGGGTCTTGTATCTTCAACCCTTACTCGTGGTGTCCACCAAGACAATCAGCCAGCAGAGCTGTGCTTTTTAGAGGTGACAGCTTTCTATCCATAATATTTGGACATGGTGTAGGTCCCTTCCAACTCTGGATTATTCTAGTCTAGTCTAGTCTGGTCTAGTCTATTCCTCCAATACAGACACAGTGTTGACATTGTTTTTTGTTGTGCTTCCTCTTTCCCTGAACAAGCTCTGATGCAGCTCCAATCACATTTCCACTAGGTAGGTTGGGCCATTATTTAATATTACTCAACATAAGGTCTAAAATCAACAGTTGTGCTCACTGAAATTTATATGCATTCATTCTCATTTTACCCCATTTCCTCCCCATAGCCTGATCCTACACAAATGCTCTTTCAAATAAATCATCCTGACAGAAGGAAGAGCATTGAGGAGTAGTGAACATGCAGAGTTACTGGTGAAACGAAAAGTGACTCTTCAAATTCAGGGCAGCTGTACCAGTTCTGCACAGGACTCACTGAGTGGAGGATCAGAGGCAAAATATGGCATTAGGCAGCTGTGAACAGAATTTGGCCCAAATCATAAGAATATTATTCCTTTTGAATAGGGGAGGTTTCTGTAGCTGTAGGATCCTGCTTGTTTCTGTTTCCCAAGAAAACACAGGTGTTTTAGAGCATGCTCTCCTGCACAGAAAATGAAGACTTTATGAAAAATACAAAGCAGTGACTCAATTAATGTAAATCACTGTGTGATTCACAAAGCACAGAGTGATATTTCTATTGCTACTAAATACTGACAGCACTGCAAGTCTTGATGTATGACAGTATGCTTTAAAAGATCAGTCCATAGACTGTGATTATTTAAATTCATTATCAGTTTGCAGGAGGTCCAGCTGCTAATGTTATTGCATAAAGCCAGGCTGAAGTGTCGTACCTAATAAATTAATTATTTTATGTTTTCCAGGAAAGAAAGGGGAGAAATATCATCCTAATGGAATCCCCAGGGATTTTTTCCTGAAGTTTTAAAGGCTAAGCTTCTCGCTGCTCCAGGCCCCAATATTGTAAAATTAAACCTTTTCTTTTTTTAACCCCTTAGGAGGAGATGTGTCCTAAAGTGGAAGGTGAAGACACTCAGTCCTGCCTCTGGGCTTCAGCAGTCAATATCAGAGACAAGTACATTTATGTGACACAGCCAAAGCAGAACAGAGTAATAATAATTGATATCCAGACTCAAAAAGCCATACAGGTACTTACAAGTGCACACTGTATTCACTGATGGCAAAAGACTTGATATAGGACAAAAAAATCAGATCTTTGCCCAGTGGATCTGCTGGACAAAGATCTGCTGATCACTAAAGATCTGGGCCTATGTTGCCTTCACCAGTGGGATCACATGAGGTTCCCTGTTCTGTAACCTCTCTGGCAGGAATAAATTCTTATGTGGGTTGGAGATCACAGTCTCTCTCAGGGCTGCATCTGCAGCCAAGCTTACAGTGAGTCTGGTAAAAAATAACACTGGGATGAATTCCTGGCTTAGCTGCCTGACCTAGGTTACAAGCAGCTTGGAAAGAATGAGCTTGTGTGGGTACAATTCAGACAGAAACTGGCCCGTGATCTACTGGCTATAAGTAACAGCATAAGATGGAGTGATGTCTACCCAGAAAATGGCACTAAACGGCCAAATTTTTCAACTGCTGCTGATCCCCCACTTTATTTGAGGGCAAAGCTGCATAGGGTACATAACAGAGGTGCATGAGAATGCCTGCAGTGGACTGATGTAATATTTGTCATGTGCATTTGGGTCACTGTGTAAATAGCTCTCTCTGGATTTTTTTAAGTCCTTGGATGTGGACCCGTTACCAACCAAATTACATTATGACAAGTCCCATGACCAAGTGTGGGTACTCAGTTGGGGGGACATGAGGCAATCATCACCCACACTGCAGGTAAGTTCTTACACTTTGGAGCCTTTTCTCTTCCAGGGCTCAGCTCACTGGTAACACACTGGTGGCTGGTGGATTGCAGGTAATTAACAGCATCTAATGGTCTGGATATAAAGCTGCTGTTTCATTTGCTTATCCAGTGTGTTTTATTCATCCCTCATGTGTCCATCCTCACATATTTTTCCTGCCATTTAATTTGGTTTTGAGCAGTGACTGTGCCACAGACTGACAGCAGGGCTGCTTTGTGCCAAGACTGTATTTTGTTTTACGACTGGTGACAGAGCCAAATGGCATGAAGTTATACAACAAGGGCTGGCAGCTGGCTGTGAGCAGGACAAGACTGCTGTGCTCTGCAGCACTGTTGAGGCACCTCAAATCCTGGGTTCAGTTTTGGGCTCTCACTACAAGAGAGACATTGAGGTGCTGTTATGTGTCCAGAGAAGCGCAACAGAGCTGGGGAAGGATCTGGAGCACAAGTCTCACAAGGAGCAGCTGAGGGAGCTCAGGGGGGACCTTAGCAATCTCTACAATTCCCTGGAGGGAGGTTGAAGCCAGACAGAAATCAGTCTCTTCTTCCTTACAACAAGTGATAGGACAAAAGGAAATGGCTGAAAGCTATGCCAGGGCAGGTTTAGGCTGGTATTAGGAAAAATTTCTTCACTAATAACTTTCTCAAGCCCTGGAACAGGATGCCAGGGGCAGTGGTGGAGTCAATGTCCCTGGAAGGATTGAAAAGACCTGTAGATGTGGTACTTGGGGACATAGTTCAATGGTGTGCTTGGCAGTGCTGGGTAAATAGTTGGATTGGATGATCTTAGAAGGCTTTTCCATCCTTAACAATTCTGTGATCCTATGATTCTCTCAAAGTAAAATGCAAAAATGGGCTCTCTAGGGCATGGAAAAAAAACCAAAAAAACAAAACAGTAGAAGTAAAACCTCGGGGACAAATTGTGTTACTGGGTGTTAGTGATTGCATAGCAGGGTTGCCAGTGATATCCATGGAACTTCTCATGCTCAGCACCACCCGACCCACAGTGACATTGGGACACAGCACTGCACATGAGTTTAGACAACCAAATTAGCTTCCACTTCTGGGTCACCTTGACAGATTTACTCTTCTGTTGACAATACAGAGAACACGGAGAATAATCATCTAGTGGGATATTTTTCTGCTGCTGTATGTTGTATGACAGAGTTGACACCAGTTGATGGATCTGATTTTATCCATCCAGACATCCCATTCTCTGGTAGTTGTTTTCTGGTATTTGCTGCCCAACCTTTCTGGGAACAGGTGTCATGTGAATACTCCTTCTGCCAGAAGTGTTTGATTCTAAGTGTACATTAAAGCATTCCCTCCGCAGGCAGAAAAGGGGTGCTGTGCTTTCTAACCTAAAAGCCAACAAATTAGAGTCTACATTAATTGTGAGGCTAACCAAGGCTTCCATTGGAGATACTGCCCCATGAAGATGGGAGGAGCCATCCCCACCATCCATGTGCTCTATCCAGTCCTGACTGTCAATAACAAAGACTGGACTAGCTACTCATCATGGGCAATTTCAGGAAAAGATGCCAAAACCAGAATGGAGGCATATAAATGAAGGTTTCCAGGCCAGCGGCACCAAGTTGTCTCACCTGGGGATGTGAGTTTCCTATACAGGGTATAAAGAGACAAAATGGGCTTTTTTCACCCTTTTGTAACTTAGTTTCTTCCATCCAGCTGTGAGAATTTCTGTAATTAAATGAGAGATGGCACAAGCATGTCATTATTAGGGACAACACACTACCTGCACAGTTGGAAACTTGTTAGAAGGCTCCAGATCTCAGACAGTCCTTTCTGTTATCTTTATGATGTTCAGTTACACACAGAGATGAGATTAGCATCAGTATCAGCAGATCCTTTCTTTTTTCTGACCTTCTTTCCCAAAAGGTGACTAATTGGGCAAAATTCATTCTTAAAATCTGCAGTGTTTGGTTGCAGACATGCAATAAAATACCTTTTTTTAATGATTCTGCTACAGAGGTTGATCTAAATTTCCACTCATACTCTGAAAGTCAGGGATTTATCAAACTGCCTGTGCAAACAACTAACAGAATGCTGTTGTTTGACCATTACTGGCTTCTTGAAAGCAAATGTCTGGCCTCTTGAAAGCACTGTGCTAGGGTGGGCATCCTTCTTGAGCAATCTTAAATGGCATGACCAGAACAGCTGTCTGAAATAAATCTCTTAGGGATTTAGCATGTCTTTAATGAATTATGTAGCTGTAAATTCAAAGCAAATGCTGCAGATTAGAGCAGCAGAACGTTCTAATGAATGGACTAAAGTTATCTTAAACTCAGCAAGCAATTTGAGTGTTTAACATTTTAATTTTTGAAAATTTTTACTTTTCCTTTCTGGAGCAGTGGAGGAGCTGAGTTCCCCTGTCCATGGACATCTGTGCTTTGCTGGAGGACAGGACCAGAGCTCAGCCAAAGAGTGCTTCTCCACTCCTCTCTGGACTTTATATCAATAGATAAACTGTTTTTCTCCTTCAAAGTCATAATTAACTGCTGTGACTTAGTGTTTGATCCTTCACTTTGGTAAATTATCACTGTGCATTTAATTGAGATTAATAAATACGACCATGAAGTAAATGTTTACTTTAGACAGTGAGGGATTGTGGCAGTTCTAGTTTGAAACTGGGTGGAAATACCAATTTCGTGTAGTGGTTTAGATTTGCCAATTTGAATTTCCCGATGAACACACCAAATAATGTGGTCGTTTAGTGCTGGCTAAAATCACCAGTGCACTTACTCATATTTTGCTGTGAGATATGGGTTAGGAGGAGGGCAAAATAGGCTCAAAACTTAAAGGATATGAAGAAAAGTTTATTAACAGAACTAAAAGAATAAGAAAAATCAGAATAAAACCTTCAGAACACTTTCCCTCCCCCTGTCCAATTTATTTTCTTTTCCAACTGACAATGTAGAGACAAAACCTGGGATTTTTAATTAGTTATCACTTCTACAATAGTCTTTCATCAGTTCTTGTTGGGAGAGGAATTTTCTCTTGCCATGCCATGGAGACCTCTCCACTAGAAACAGTTCTCTCGTGGGTTTTCATTTCCACAAATAGCAGCTGCCCAGGGAATAAATCTGCAATTGTGGAGTTCTTCCCATTTTCACAGCCTTCCCACAGTTAAGTCAATGGATCATGAAACTTTTGGGGTATTGTTTTAAGGATGAGCTGTTCAAAGGCAAAGATTCTCTTTATCCATTCCTGTGACCATCTGTATCTCTGGGAACAGAGGTCTTCTTCTATCCATGAAGGCAAAGGGTCTTCTCACACTCTCATCGCTCTCTCTCTGTTCAAGCTTCTCACGGGATCACAGCTCTTTCAGCATCTGCATTGCTTCATCAATGGATGCCTCTGCTCACATCTACAGTTTGAACACTTCATTCCCCCCATACTTCCTTACGACTTAAAGGGAATTCTTATTAATAAGCCAGCACTAAATTTCAGTATATCATAGTCCATCTCCATGGCCCTACCAAAAGAACTTTCAGCCCAATATCAAGGCATCTTCTCATTCTCCTTCCATCTGGGACCTGACTCCTTCTTTACTGACCTTGGTGTCTTCATGCTGCCTTTCTACGTGTCATCGCTCTGTCCTTTCCCCCAAGGGGAGAATTGTGGTCTGCAGGTCTCATCTGTGCACTGAAAGGGTTAACATTTTGTCCAGACCTGCAGATGGTCATGATGATTTCTGCTGGGCAGTGGCTGATGGATTTCAGGCCGTGCCGGGCCCTTCCCTCTGCCCAGCAGCCACTAGAGGGGCCGTGGCAGACGGAGCCTGGCCCCACCCGGGGCCCAGCAGACCTTGGCTTGGCACGGGCCAGAGGGGCAGAGGCAGGGCTTGGTGTCAGCAAGATGTCAGCAGCTGTGACCTGGCCCAGACTGGGCTGGGGCCCATGGTCTCCCATCCCCTGCCCGGGAGCCGCTGGGCTCTGGCCCAGCCCAGCCCGGCTGCACAGGCTGCAGCAGAGCAGGGCTGGGCCCACCAGAGCTCAGGTACCCTGTCGAGGCCAGAAGCAAGACAGCTTTCTTCCAGGCTTGGCAGGTTTTAAAAAGTGCAATTCACAGAGGAAGACCCAGCTTCTAAATGGCTTTAAAAGCTGACAATTCTCAGAGCTAGCCATCTATTGGCGCTTTTCCAGACACAGAAGAAGCTCCTAGCGGCCTTCCCCAGAAAGATCACTCCGTAGGTAACTTCCTCCCTCTCCACTAAATGTCAACCAATGCCAAACTAGCACAGGGATAAATTATTGTGGTCCTGGTGTTGTCATACTGCTTCAGTTCCTGCTTAACTGCTTTTTCTTGAGATATAAACAACTTTAAAAAGTCAAGTTGTGTACTTACCTTACAAAAATCAAGCCTCAAATACTGTTTGCTAGCACACCTTTTCAAGACAACTGCACCAAACACTGTTTTGAAGTCATTAATCAATTGAGTCTACTACACCCTGTAAAGAGCCACTTGGTACCATTCATGTCTCTAATCTGTATTTACCTTTCTGCCTTACTCAGTGCTTATACTGTGCTCAACCTTCTGTGTATTTATTGTAGGTAATTCCAGAGGCAAGCACCGGGGAGGATCTGCATGTTATCCACACACCCTTTGAACGAGTGGATGATTTTTTTATACCACCTACAAATCTTATTATTAATCATGTTAGGTGAGAAATTACTTTCATGAATAATAATGGTGACCATGCTGCTCCTTTCTCATAACCTTAAAGCACTTTACAGATATGAATGAAGAAATTAATGACTGACTGACTGACTGACTGACTGACTGAATGAATGAATTTGTGATGAATCTCAACTACATTTATCCCCATTTTCACACATGAAATGGAGATTTCCTCACCGTTGAGGAAATTGCCAGTAGTTATTCAGCTAATCAATAAAACAACAAGAAACAATCCTGGACTTCCCTCACACCCTGCACAGGCATTCATACCTCACCTTAGTCACCCATCCCTCCTTGTAGCTTATGGCACACTGCCTTGTTCTTGTGCCAAGAATTTGATGGCCCAAAATCACCTTCCTTGCCACAAAACTGTTACAGATCTGGGCAGAAACCTGTGTCAAGGATATATTGCTTGAAGTGGTAAAAGTGTACTCTGCCTGAAGCATAAGATGTGATTCTTTCACATTTCCAACTTGTTCAAGTATTGGATCTCTGCATGGGGTTTATGGCTGGAGCAGAAAAATTATATGCACTGCACATTAAAAAACAGACAAAACCACCCTCTAGTTTTGAATGTTAATGTGATGTAGTGGTTAATGAAGTTGTGTAACTAACATACTAGTAACCTGGAGTAATACTGGCTGCTTCCCAGCAGGCACAGGAAGCTTCCTATTAACAATATCAAAATTGATGATAACTGCACAGCAATTCATACTATTCTTTCCATGTTATAACATAACTGTTTAACCATCTTCTGTCCTCAGTATAGTTTAACTAAATTAAACACTCAAAACACAAAATGTAACTCTTTACAGTTATCTTAGGTTTCCTGCAGGAAACATCAAGAGGGAAGGGGTTACACTTGAGTTATTATATGTTGAATCTGTTCCAAAATAAATAATTTTGCCTGGTGAAACACAAAATAATGATGCATGCCTCATGGCTGTCATTTATAATTTCTCTCTACTTCATATTTCCAGTTTTCTTTCATACTTTCATTATGACTAATAGTAGTGCCGGGAAGTAGATGACTCTGCTGAATGTTAAAGCCTGAGCTGAGAAGGTGAGAATTGGATTCAAAGACAGGAAGGTGGAACAGTTACACATTTTTGTTTATTTAATTGTCCTTTTGCTTCAGTGTGATTAGTTGGCTGAAATAATAGATTATTGTCTATAGTTTTCCATATGCAAAGCTGCAAATGCTGTCCCTGATTTCCTGTTTAATTTGTTCAGGGCCAGATCTTTGTTCTCTCTCACCCTCAGCACAGAAAAATAATTGCTTGCAGGCTAATGAGACTCATGGGATGATGTTCTAAATTCTCTGCTCAGAAACAATAAATGGCAGTACCAGCATTTCCCAGGAAGGTGAAAATGTAGGCAACTTCTTCCATGAGCCAAATAATAATTGTATGCAAATATTCCTGCATATGTATTTCAGCTGCCTCCTATTTTAGATGGATATCTAGAAATGTATCCATTTTTATTAGTTCCAAGGGTAGACTGTTGTCTATTAAAAACTCTCAAAGAGCAAGGTTTGCTTTGAGATTTCAGATCACAGATTTCATGCAAGAGCTGAGCCTCTTCTGCAACTGTGGGAACATAAAAATATATCCTGATCCACTTATTTAAATGGAAGTTTATGATAAAAGGTATTTCTTAACTTCTTCAGGCTTTTGGCCAAGTATTAAGGAAGTCTTGGGGAAAAAAAAAGCTGTAAGGGAAAGCACTTTTTAAAGTCTGCTTAAAATGCATTCATCGAGGAAAAATACAAGTGTCATATCCAGTTTTCACACACACAGTGTGCCACAACTCTTCCCTGCAGATACTTTGTGAAGTCTCTAATGGATGTGAGTATAATGGGGAAATGAAAAGCTTAGCCCAGTGATTTTCATGGGATCACACACTACATTGGCTCATTCTTTAGAAGTGAAATCACTGCTGAGTGTCTCATTGACAGATGGATTAAGAATAAAGAAATAAACCTAGTGTTTCAAGCAAAATATGTATTATCTGCACAAATGCCCATTGTCCTCCACATTTCACAAGGCAATTTTACATCTTTTGACGAAGAGATAGAACACTAAGCACTCGGTTCATTTCCCTCTGTCTGCATTTGAATGGATGAAAAGAAACTCAATGTAAAATTAGTTTTCTTAAGTCAGTGTCAGGGAATCCATGGGAACACAAACAGGCTGTTTCTAAGGGCTCCCTCTCAAATTATATAGAAACTTTTCGTGGCTGTTCTTGAGCTTTTCTTATCTTCAGCAAAGGTCAGATGTGCTGCAGCACATGTCTTTTACAGAACATTTATCTTCTGCTCACTGTTTTTTGCCCTGTCTTGAGACAGAAAATAAAAGACCTCTTATCTTCAGGGCACCCTGGTTATGTTTCTCAATAAATGTTTTACACTTTCCCTGGCCTGTCAGGATGGTTTTTAAGAGTCTGCTCTGTGCCACAGCCTTGCCATCTCCTGCAGTGGTTCCTAGGCACCACGGTACCAAACACACACCACAGCTTCCCTCTGGTGCTGTCAGTTAAGAGATGAAATTAAATACGGTCTTCATTCAGTGGTTATGCATTATATTGTACACAGCTATATTTATTATATATAGTTACTTTCTGGCCCCAACCTGGCAGCAATATGCCTTATTTTGAATGCTTTTCTATTTTGAGATCAAAGGCTTGAAATTCAGTATTTTGAATTTCATGACTGTAATCTCAGACAGATTAAATACCAACCTGGTCAGTGTTAGCCTAGTGAACAACCAAACCTTAATATAATTTTTATAGAAATTGGTTTTCCCAGTATAAGATTTCAGCTCTTGAAGATTCAAATAGCTAAGCATATATTCAAATTTCCAGGATTAGGTTGCTAGTTTGAAATGAAATATATTCCTCTTCTATGTTTTAGAAGCACTAAAACAAGACATTTCTTACAAAAAGAGACAGCATCATTGCACACACTTCCAAACCCAGCAGAATAAAATGTTCCCAATTCTGCTGACTTTTCTCTTTGCTCAAACATGTCACCCTGTTTCCAGAGGTGACATCAGTGTCTTGTTTTCTGTTTCAGGTTTGGCTTCATTTTTAACCAGTCAGAACAAGCAGTTCACAAGATTGACCTGGAAACTGTGACACATATCAAGACCATCAACCTCAAAGCCTACAGCTGCACGCCTCAGGCCATGGCGTACACACACCTGGGTGGCTACTACTTTGTGCAGTGCAGGAGGAAGCGCTCAGCACCACTGCAGCTCATCATTGACAGCGTCACCGACTCCGTCATCGGCCCCAACGGCAACATGTCGGGGACACCCCATGTGTCACCTGACGGGCGGTACCTGGTCAGTGCGGATGAAGGCAGTGGTAGGATCAAAGTCCAGGCTCTAACTGTCCGAGGGGAAATCAAGTTGATTTATGACTTAGAAACAAACATACATGTATCTGATCTCACGTTTCAACCCTCTTTCACTGAAGGCAACCAGTACTATATATATGCTACTTCACATTTGCAAACAGATGTGCTCTTTGTAGAGCTGTCAACGGGGATAATGAATGTACTGAAGAATTTAAAGGACCCTGTCGCATCCAAAGACTGGCCCTGGAGCAGCTACAACAGAATTATGAAAGACAGTGGATTATTTGGACAGTATCTTGTTACACCAGCTAAAGATTCCTTGTTTGTTATAAATGGGAGGCAAAATACATTACGCTGTGAAGTTTCTGGTATAAGGAGGGGTAACACAGTGGTCTGGGTTGGGGAGGTATGAAAGGGCAGTAGCAGAGGAGCCTTCAGCAGGCAAGGACCAGTTGGACCTTTACACTGCAGGAAATGAGCAGCAGCATTGTATATTTTTACACTGGGAAAACAAAAAGACAAAAAAAAACCCTGTATAGGCTTCATGGTACAACACTGGTCTACTTGCAAGTTTTATAATACAAGGTATGCTCTGCTAATAGGAAATGGTTTGGAAGGGATATTTTTCATTTGTACGTATGATTTGTGGTTATGAGAAAAATGCTGGGAAGTGAATAATATCTCCACTGAGATACCATACAGGCCACGAAACTTAGTAATTCTTTAGAACAAAACAGATTTTGACTTTCCATACTGAGAAGCTTTTATGTTATGTCCAAGCATCAGGTTTTCTTCGCTGTATCCCTTGCCTGCTGGCTGCACTGACTACTCCTCCCAGCACAGGGAGATGGCAGCAGCAAGGACTATTCACTTTGAATATTCACCTTTGGATGATGAGGGAAAGTAAATATCAGAGCAGTTTTCAACTCACAGAAACCTAGGAGAGTGATTTAATGAAAACTGATCAGTTTTCTCTGCAGGGTGGCTTTGGGAGGCATCACAGAAATAGTGATTTCAGAAGGAGGCATCACAGAAATAGTAACTGTCAGGTCACTTGCTTCTGCACTTCATTTTGCTCTTGGTCATCCTGAAGGCAATGGGATGAGTTCCCCCTCTTCTAGTGCATATTTGTGTGATTGTATTTGAGAAATTTGCCATGAAATATCCAGGCCATTACCCATTCAGGCCTGGGTAAAAGCCAGAAAATACTGATGGCAGAGGGGGTCAGAGTTTATGTAAACAGTTTTGTTGAGAAGATGGCATTAGTCTTTCAACAGCTCTTGAGTGTGGTCAGTTCAGGAACAATATGCAAAATCTACTCTTTGGGGACAGAGTTATAGTTAGTCCAGTAGGAGACAGCAACACTTCTAGAAATCATTGGTTTGTCTCATTAAATATTTAAGAGTTCTTAAATTAACAGGTTCTTTTTAATAGAAAACTCACCCATTTTCTAGTCATAGCCTTAATTTGCCTATTTCTTTTCAGAACAACCAGGTAATAATTTTTCTTTGCGTTTTTTTACCTTTCTGGTTTTTTCCTTTCTGTTACTTGTTTATAGTCAATTATCTTTTAGTTTTGAGCAAAGACATTCATGGAAAAGCAGCTGAATTATCCAAGAATGCAACAGCTGGCATTGAGAAATTTCAGTTGAGTTCCCATAAAAACATACAGCCATTTATTTGCACACTTGGAAGATACTAAAAACTTTTCTATTTGCATTTTTCTAACTTTATATATCCATCACCATGAAGTAACAAGGGTCAAAGCAACTGTGGCAGCAGAGCCAGGCAAGAAGTTGCGCCATCCAAGCAGTTGTAACCATCACTTGGAAAATGGGGTCTTCAGGTGGGTGAAACATCTCTGCAGGTAAACATCAGTAGCACTGGAACCACCCATTGGCCTCTGGAAAAACCCAGCTTGGTTTGCCAAGCACCTTGTTGCCCAGAGTCTGTAGAAAGCTGCCCTTGAACATGTGCAGTGATAGGTAGTGGTGTCGTGATTATTTCCCTCCACAGATGCTTTAAGTCACCCATTCCACAACACACACAGAGGGATTTTAAGCAAGAAGGATACAGCATAACACTGGCAGTCTTTGCTTTAAATGTTTACTTTTATCACAAGAGCAGCTGTAGCATGGCTGTAGAACTATGGTATTTTACACCATCTCCGTTCTGTAGAAAATATAAAAATCTGTTCTGACAGACAAGGAAGGGGAGCTGAATCCTATGAATTCATTAAACATCGAGTCCTTGAAACTGTCTTTCAACACCGATATGCTGAATCCTACATTTCTTTCACTTACAAGCCATAGGGGTTAGAAGAGACTCTTCCATCATTGCAACACACACATGTGAAACCGATCGGCACAGCCTTCCTTTAGCAATGCATGGTGTCCATGATTTTGTACTCATCCCGTTAGGAAACATACCCCATGTCAAAGAAAGGAGAAGACCAGCTTTGTAAGTACCTTTAAATATGCACAGCTCCTTTCTTGAACAAAGCTGTATTCATACATTGCAGCCATTTTAAATGTCTTTTACCAAGGCCAAACACTGCTCTTGTGTTATCTTTTATGACTTCTTGAGTATTTTATTATGCCTAGGATAAGTTTTCCCTGTAGAGACATTCATTGTGTCATAGATCAAGCAAATATTACTTTTTTAAGAGTATTTAAAAAAAAACCAAACCTGTATATATATGTTCAGGTAAATATTCTTGAGAATAGTTTATATATAGGCTGTGAAAGATGTGTAACAGACCTCACTTTTCCTGTTTGTCACAAACTATTGGAATAGCATTCAAAAAAATCTCACTTGGACCTTCCAAAGATGTTCCCTTTGTTCCCTCTCCAGCCCAAGTTCTGGTGATGTGTTTTTCTAAAGTGTCCTAATGGTTATATATCATGCTTAAAAAATGAAGTATAATTTAGATTGTCCACTCTACTTGTGAACAGTTCCAATGACAGTCAAATCTGACATTAAAGTGCTACACATTTGTTATTCTGATTTTTTTTATGACACAAAAATTTTATATATACTCAAAAAAAATGTTTCTACTTATATTTGCCTTTCAGTTCTGTCAAAAAGAGACTACATTTGCTTGTGGGCAATTTCTTTCCCTATCCTTTTGGTTCTCCACCAATTCACACTTAATTCCTAGTTAGTAACTTACTAGTTAATCATGGTGATAAATCAAATTTGATCTAAATTAAATTAATGACCTTTTATCCTATACACTTGTATGTCAGTAGGATGTTCTGACACTAGAATAATGGGAAAAATAATCCTTGGTTGCCACTAAGACTCCAATGCCAAGTTCAGATGCATTTGCCATTCATCACTGAGGTTAAACAGCAGTCTGATAGAAATGCTGTTTTGTCTTAGTATTTCCCTGAATATTTTCATTTTCTGTATGGAAGTGCCTATTCAGAAACCATCCACTTTAAAACTGGAAGCAAAACTCAGAAGTCTCTTATCTGGAATCTGTGATGGTTAACATATTCCTATCATTAAATACTTTGGTTTTTTATATCACTGAAAAAAATCAACAAAAGTACCAAAATATTTTGGTGGGCTTGTCTGGAGAATGAGTGGGAGATGGGAACTGGCAGGGTGGGTTGGTCCTCCCACAAGAGACTTTGTGAGGGGCTATTAAACAACACTCAGCCTTGAAGGCCTTGGGCCATTTTGCTGCACTGACCCCATGAACACAGCTTTGCCCAAGAGGAACACCAGTCCTGATGACCTTTGACATTGACAGGTACTTAATTACTTGATTGATACCATGATTAGGTCTTAGGTGCCAAAGTGCCTGGTAGTGCACTGGATGCTGTGTAAAATGGATAAAACAGGTCAAGATCTCAATTCTGTAAGGAGATAATGGCTAATTCCCTTTATGATCCTACAGCAGGTCAACAGAATGAACAGGAACACGGGAACAGAGGCTGGGGACTCCTGTGTGCAATAACCTGTTTATTCATAAGAGATGTGGGCATGCCATAATGCCTTTGGTATTTTTTTCCCTAAGATCACCTTTGTTCCTCTCTGTACAAGTCTTTGTGACCATCTCTCAGGATACAGGTATGGATGTCACCCTTCACTGACCTCCCAGGTCCCAGGGATTTCCCTATCTGCCATGTACCCTTATGAGTAGCCGCCTCATGCTTTGGTAATTGCTTTCTTAGAAAACGTGGAGGTAAATCCTGCTGTTCTTAAGGAAGTGCATTATGCAAGGCAAGCAGCAGCCCTGGCTTTCTGTATTGGAGTGTAATTCCCACTCTGCTTCCCATCTGAAGCCAGCACCAATTTGTGCATTTTCCCATGAGCCAACAACAACAACAAACAGAAACAAACAACCAAAAAAAACCAAACTAGTATAGTTAAGTTATGGGAAATAGAGATCAATCTTACAATTGGCTCTTCCTGTGCTGCTCTTTGCTCACTAGAGCTCATTTCTCCCAGCCTGGCCAGGTCCTCTCCAGTCTACATAAGTGCATCCTCTCTGCCAGTCGTGGGCTTCCACAACAGGTACCAGCAGCAACTGTTTCTAGAGTTACTTATCAGAGAATGGTTTGGGTTTTAGGAGACTTTAAGATCACCTCATTTGAAGCCCTGCCATAGGCAGGGAAACCCTAGACCAGGTTGCTCCAAGCCCTGTTCAACCTGGCTTTGAATAACACTGCCAGGGATGGAGCATCGATAATCCACATTTCACTCCTCCTTTCCCCTTGATGTACCTGTAGCACAAGGTACTTCAGACATCATGTGGGCACAGCTGCCAATCACAGTCCCACTCACTTGGCTGCTGCCAATTTCCCCCAACCACTTCTGCAGAAAGGGATTTTTTTTTTACATTCTTTTCCTTGTTAACTTTTTGAAGTAGGCAGAAATAAAACACAGGGACATTTCTCCATATGGATACCAGGAAGACTCATGTTTCTTTTATACACAAGATGGTGTGTGATAGTATGTGGTGTTGAAGACCAGACAAATTCCCAGTCAAGCACTGCAAGCCCAGGAATGGACTGCTCCTCTCTGCTAGTGGAGGAAAAATTGTCTGATGAAGGGGCTGCAAATACAGCAGCTTAATGCATTGGCCAAAACACCCTCAATTCCGGCTACCCAGTACAGTGTGGTGAGATTTACAGCCTGTACAATCAGAGCAGGATGGTTTGGCCAGGACCAGTGCAACTTGTTAAGCTCCTGGCCCAATATACTCTCTGCATCAGCTGAATTAATGCCCATTGCTCAGTTCTGTAGCAGCGAAAAGTCATCACCATGCAGCCCAGAGGGAAGATGTAGTGGTGACTTTACACCACTGTTAATGACCCTCGGCACCTTGCCACAGGATGCTCAGGTGACTTAGAGTCCTCACAGACATGACCATCTACTAAAGAAGCTCACTACTTTTGGGGATTTTTCCCCTGTGATTTTATTTGCAGTGCTTAGTGGCACATAAAGCTCTTACGTGTGTCATCTTGAGTTTAGGAAATATTAGGATTGTGGGCCATATTTTCCAAATGCTTGTAGCTGAAAACTAAATGCGTGAAAAAGATAATTTTTTTTTCCAGTTCACAATACTAACTTTAGAAGAAAACAAAAATAAAGAAAAATAAAGAGTCCTGGTATGGTGCTCCTACCAAGCAAATTGCCACATCCCAGAGGCTTGTTTAATTAAGCACTTCACACTAACCCTTGGCAGTCTGTGGTGTCTTTGACACTTGTCCAAAGCCATCAGATGAAAGGAGTGAGCACAGCAATAGCAGAGAGCCAGCTGTGCCTCATAAACAAGACAAGCACAAAATCAAACAAGCAGCATCCCAATTTCCAATCTTTGGCATTTCCAGAAATGTAGCTCCAGTTCTCAGGTTAGCACAGGTTTCTCCCACTGTTGCACAGGTAATACCAGGCATGGCCTGATGACCACGTCACTCCTGTGCCATCAGATATCCAGCCCAGGAGCCATGTGCTCTTCAGCTATTCTTCAATTAAGAGTGCAAACATAGCAGGCACTGCAACCATCTGTAGTCCCAGCAGAGCAGGGTGTGGAGTTACCTGGAGAGGAGTTTACTGCAAGGAGTATTGCAGAGGGAGAGTTTTTAATGTTTTATTTAAGGCTACAGTAAACTCAGTGTTCATGGGCTGTCAGAAACTAGAGTTTCTGTGATGGAAAATTCATAATTTCTTCAGAGGATTTGCTGGCAAAGCCTGAGTTGTGCTGGGTCAGGCAGGAGAACCCTTTTCTTTAAATAAGGCATTGGCTAGGAATTTGGGGTGGTAGGGGTTTTTGAACAACTGTATTATTTCCTACTTTTAATCCTAATCCTATTTGGCACAGCTGCTCCTACAGGGCAGTACCTCCTGTATCTGTCAAAACCGTTCTGAGCATTAACGATGTATTTTCCTCAGCTGGACATCAGCCCTGTTTTGCAGACATATGAGCTGGTGTATTATATTCCTCTGTATTTGGAGTGTTGCACTGGATTTTATTCTTAGTTTCACATTGAATCCAATCTAATGACTTTAAAATACAGAGTCAAAAATGGTGACATCTCAAGAGTTGATGGACTACAAAGAGAGGCTAACTACTTGCTTATTATCACAGAATCACAGGAAGGTTTGAGTGGGAAGGGACCTTAAAGCTCATCTCATTCCAACCCCCTGCCATGGGCAGGGACACCTTCCACTAGACTAGGTTGCTCCAAACCCTGTCTAGCCTGGCCCTGATGGGGCACACAAAACTTCCCTGGGACCCTCTCCCTATCCCTTTCTTTCTAGTGACGGATGTGTAATGGTTCACCTCCAGCCAGACAGCTCAGCTTCAGCTTGAGCTCTTTCTCTAGACCATCAGCATAGCAAACTCCAGTGCAGACAGCATCATGTGCTGCATTGAGCACAGCTGAATTCCTCCAGGAAGATGCCCCACACTGACTCAGACAGCAAGTGCCAGCCAGTCCAGCTCCCTCAGCACTTTGCCCATTCCCAAGCTTGCTCAGCACAAAGTCAGCTCTGTGTAAAACACAACTTCAGCTTTGAAGCTGACTGGTTCTGGCACCCTACCACTGGCACATAGGATGCCAGCTTTGTCCCATAGCCAAAATCACTCAGTATTTTCTTTCTGTAAAATTATTTCAGTCCACTAGATACACAGACTTCTTTATGATTTGTTAACTATATTTTATGCTCTCAAGGTAAGGCATTTTCTTAAGCCTAAGAACGCTTTATGTGATTTTTTTTTAACTTTCATATCTTCAGTTTTCCATAATTTATATTTTTAATGGAGGAATGGGATGCATTTTTATGGCATTGCCCTTTCTTCACTCACATGTGGATCACACTGGCAAAAAACCCCATAGGTAGCAATTTCTAACATCTATAGGGCAGATAGAACATCAAGCCAAACCATTCCCCCACCCTGCCACCACTAAAGCATGTCCCTAAGTGCCACATCTACACTTCTGTTAAATCCCTCCAGGGATGGTGTCTCCACCACTGCTCTGGGCAGCCTGTGCCAGGGCTTGACAATTCTTTCCAATAAGTTTTTCCCAATATCCTATCTAAACTTTACCTGGTGCAACCACACTTGGCGCTGGTCTCTCCACAGCTCCTTTTGGTGTCAGAGCTTCTTCTCAAAGCAACAGGGCTGAACTAGGTGAGCTCCCAATGTTCTCAAGCACATTGTACTATTGCTGTATGGGTTTATATTTAAGATTAGCTGGACATGTCTGTGTATTTCGTTTATAATTTTGACTTGAGAAAAATTAGTCTATCTTTACATGGAGCTATTGTAATGCTGAGACACAGATTGCTAATTATCAATATGTCTGATAGCATCTTTGTCATAGTCCTAAGGCAAAAATATGCCACTTTTGACAAGAACTGTCTGCTGAAACAAATTCCATTTAATTAAGACATGAAATCTGAAATGAAAGACAGCCTAGCCTGCCAACAATATTAACTGCAGCTGATACTGCTAGAGGTTAAGTTTTGCATTAAGGCTAAATGGTAAAGGCCAGAAGCTTTTGGAAAAATTTCTTAACCTTCCTTGCACAACAAGGTTAAGCTGACTCATTTTCTTGAACAGTTTTTACTTTAGAAGCTCAAAGCAGTGTTGATGAACCTTGCAGACAGCCGGAGCCCTGCTGGCTCCAGCACCCGGCCGTGATCATGGGTGGGATTCCTTCCCCCTGGGAGTGGGGAGGATCCAAAGGTGCGGCCGTAGCAGCAATTGCTCCACGGCCTTTTGGCTGCCAGTCTGCACTCTGAGGAGGCAAGGATGAGAGGGAGGCTTTTGTTACAAGTGGCTTTATTTCTTCAGATGGAACCCACGGGAACAGCAAAAGGCAGCCATACAGAGCTTGCGGCAGCCTAAGAATGGGAGAGGTCCAAGGGTGGGTGCCCGGTCTCTAACCAATAGAGGGTACCCTGGGAGGGGTGAAAGTGGGGTGCAACCCAATGGGGAAAGCAGGGGGATGGGAACAGGTCACATGGACTAATAGGACATCAAGTTTTAGGGGATTTCCAAAGGGGATTTCCAGGCAGGGGGTTGGCACAAGGGAAGTTTGACGAGGAACTTGCTAGAGTAAGGGCAGGCATTGGATAGATTGACAGTGGGATAGTAGGAGGGTACAGGCTAGGACTAAGCCATTAACCTGGGAAATACCATTAATACAAAACCTCAGTACAACAGATGAAAATATTCAATTTGACAGCTTTGGCTAAAATCTTCTCAGTACCCTAAAAACTCCTTGCACCAACAAAGGCAGTTCTGTGTGTCCTGCCCAAGGTCTGGAGAGCCCTGAACTCCCACAGAAGTGCATGTGGAAGTACAAGGGCTGTGTCAGCAGGACCATCACCACTCCTGAGTGCTTCTCATAACAGGTTGGTGGTTATAAAACCATCCCTCCTTGAACCACATCAGCAGAAATCATGGGCTTCATCCCGGAGATGTGGAGGTTGCTGTTCACTGCTCATCAAGTGAGGCTCATTAGTGCACAGAGGAGTTGTGTGCAAAGCCAGCAACTCAAGGTCTGCAGCATCCCATATGGCTATAAAATTATTCAAGGAGAAATTATGCAGATAGTCAACAAGTTCAAGCTGCAATGAATTATGTTGAAAACATCAGCAGAAGCAGCAGTCAATTTGTGTTAACAGTCAACATGCACAGTTCACTTGTTTTCTCCTGTTTGAGCCCTGTTGGGGGCTCAGGGATATTGGGATGCTCTAACAAACACCCTACAGCTATGGCTCTTACATCGGTCTGTGACAGCTCTGGTAGGTTAACAGGGAAAAAAAATGTGTGGAAGTAACAGACATCATGCAAAGAATGCAACACTTCATCCACTGGCAGCTCATCCACTAGTTTTCCAGATGAAGCAGAGGGTAAGTGTGGGAGGAAAAAGGGCAGTAGGGAAGGTGCTGGCCTTACTGCAGTTACAGCTACAGGCTAACTTCTGACATGCTACAGGGGAGAATTGTTTCCAACAATCAGGAGGCAGGGTTAGATCATCTATTAGAAAGAAGTAACCACCTGTGAGGGTGGAAAGGAACTGGCATAGGTTGCCCAGAGAAGCTGGGAATGCACCATCCCTGGAGGGACTGTAAAAGCATCTGGATGTGGCACTTGGGGACATGGTTTAATGGTGGTTTTGGCAGTGCGGGTTTAATGGTTGGACCAGATGATCTCAGAAGTCTTTTTAAAACTAAATGATTCTCTGATTCTATGACTCTAAATAAAGCACAGATATTAGAAACTATAACCAGGTTTGTGTCAAACATCCTTAAAAACATCACCAAAGCAGAAGGGTGGCTGGTACAGTCATCACACAACATCAAGCAATGATACAGAATCAATTTGTGTTTATTTAAATCCTTGCAGCAATAAAATCAAACCCACTGACTGTGGTTTCCAAGTGTCTCTTTGTGTCAGTCAAGCAAATCTCTAAATTATCATCTGCAGCAAACAGAAAAAAGACACACTATTAATCCAGGCTATAAATACCACTGAAAAGCATGCCTTGACCAGTAAGTAAGGGGCTGTGGTGGCAACAATGTTAATGCAAACTGGCCCATGAGAAAACATGCATTATTGTTCACTATGGGCAAATAATGTATTTGTGGTATTGCAGGAGAGAGACAGCTAATGGATGCTGGTTGTGCAGCACAACTTGCTCATAAAACCCTTCAGACCATTGCCAAGAACCTCCCAGCTAAAAGATGGAATTGACAGACGGAAAGATTTGCACTTCTTCTCACTCCTCCTTGGGAAGGTTGAGATGGTCCAGAGCATGCTGTGAGTTTGAAAACTCAGTGTCAGAAAAAGCTGTGGGTCACCCAGCCCTGCTTGTCGAGCCCAGCTTGACAGCCCTGGGTCCAGGCTGCCAGTTTCCAGACCATCAATAAAGTGAATATGGCATCTTCAGGAGTTTGTAATGCTTTCATCTCTGAGCAAAAATACTTGCTCAATGAACCCTATGACTGGCTGGAGCTGTGTCTGGAGGTGGAAGCTGAAGGAGGACAAGAGCTCCAGCACCAAGAGGGAAACCTGGGGCCCTGCACTGCATGAGGCATTTGGGGGTCCCAAAGACACATCAGTCACTAGGAAAGGTGTCTGTCTGTGTGTGACTGAAACCCAAAGGAAGTTCTTGGGTACCTCAGGACAGGAAAATTGATTCCACTTCAGTAGAGTGAGTGAGTCTCACTACAGTGATGTGATGTATAAATACATGAAAAGGAATAGGAAAAAGTAAAGAAAGTTTAGTATAGAATTTACTGAATTTAACAGAATATACATTGCTGTCAAATCTAGTAATATTGGCATTTCAATTCATTAAAAGTCTAGACAAATTAGACATTTGTATTCATTTTAAATGTTTTCTCTTCTTTGACCTAGCCTCATTTATCATATTATGTCTTTCTGTAGTGCTTAGAAGAGCTGCTGTTTAAATGAACCCAGAAGAATATATTAAGTAGTTGTCATTAACAACAAAGTCCATTAAAATACAGGACCACAGTTTCCATGCAGCTACTTTTGCCAATCCAAATACAAACTATTCTCCTACAAATGTAGAATTGGGTGCTTTATTAAAGCCAAAATACCTTGTGACAGTGTTTTCACAAATAACACGTGAATTTGAACCATAGTCACTGCAAAGAAAAAGCAGCAGCAGATGGTAAATGTTGTGTCTCAATATATATTCCTTATTCAAAAAATATTTATTCTTTTTTTCCCTAATAAAAACCTCCCATATTTTGCCATTTTATATATACATTTTCAGATTCTCATGTGTTTCTTATGAGTAGCTACATTTTAGTTGTGAAAAGTAGCTGGATACCCAAGCATCTACCCAAACATTCAAATATTCAGTTTTGGAAATTTTTGTTTATGTCAGCTGAGTCCAACACCAAATAGCATTTATGCACTCATGAAGAGTTCCAGGTAACCCATGTGTAAGATTCTCACATAACTGCATTATTCATTTCTCCATCATCAGAAATAGTGTCAGTGAAGGCTACATAAATTATATTTATCCAGCAGGCTTAACTAAAGATGTAAAATCTTGCTAAGGATATGTTAATGTGGTTGTCAGATGGTAAGAATGATAAGGAGAAAACACAGGACTTATCTGGAGCAAAACAGGGACAGAATGGAATAAACTGATAAAGACAATGCAAATATTAACTCCAGCTAACATAACCTCAAAAGATCCATTCTATGATGCTCCTCTGGCAGACTCCATCAAAAGCCATTTCTATAGTTTAATAACAGCATAGCACAGCACAGCATAGCACAGCATAGCACAGCATGGCACGGCACAGCACAGCATAGCACAGCACGGCACGGCACGGCACGGCACGGCATGGCATAGCATAGCATAGCATAGCATAGCAAGACAGATAGATAGATAGATAGATAGATAGATAGATAGATAGATAGATAGATAGATAGATAGATAGATAATCAAGTGGGTCTCCAAAGATTATATGGATTATCATTTCATTTTAACAGGAAGGACATGGCATGCAGCAAAAAATGTTCTTTATTTCTCCTACAGCATGAAAGTCTGTGGCACAGCATTTCTGCCATTTTTGCTCTTCCTTATTAAAAGACTTCATAGAGGACTTAATTGAAATGTACACTTCTTCTGCTCCTGGCCATGGTTTCCAGGTGCACAGGTTGACTCTTAATGTCACGACTACCATCTGTTGACTGTCTGGGTTGTTCAGGGAGATCATTCCATGTGGTCTGATTTGATTTCTGCCTGAAATCTGTGCTCCTTCCTTTGGATGACATCCAGAAAACACCTGCAATTTTTCATTCTGAAATACTGTTTGCAGCTTGCTATATGCTGGCTGGAGAGCTGGAGAAATCCTTGGGGAAATGAGTGACATCATCATGAGCCATTTGTCATAATGCCTCAGAAAATTACAGGAAAATATGTACATATTAGTATGACAATAGAAGGAGGGCTCACTAGTTCTTCCCATCAAGCAAGTGAGACTTTCTGCCCCAAACTAAGCCCCCTCTCACCTCACACCTATCATGGTTTCTGGAGCAACCCCAATAATGGACCCAGCCTCCTTCACCCCAGTTCAAGAGCAGGAGAGAGGAGGCACTTTTTCAGCTTGAAAGCAGAAAGGTCGGTTAAGTGTGGAGAGAATAATTAGTTAAATACTAGTACATAAACACAATTTTAGCCATCAGCTAAGCCTACAAAGCCCAGACTTATCTTGGAGCATTCCTTTTGCTCTGTGCTTCAAAGTCTCTGTGGGGACCCAGCAGGAAATGGACCTTGTGATAAGGGGCACATCAGAGATGTCACAGCAAAGGGCTCTCCAGAGCCAGTTGGGCTGCTGGGAGCAGCAGGACTCTGCCTGGTGACAAGTGAGCAGGCAGAGGGACAGGGATGCACAGAAAAATGTCTATAAATAAAAGCCACAGCCCAGTGAGTTCTCCCTGGTAAGGCTGTTGCAGCTCATCTCTTTATATGTCTGAGTACAAGCTTCTCTTCTTATTCATAGCAGCTCAGAGGTCAGAAAGGGACCTCTGCCATATGGCCTTGCATATATTATATAATTTTATTATTATATATTTTATATATTATTATATAATAATATATGTGCAATATCTGAAGATCAAGACCATTTCTCTATTAAATTAGATAACAAATAATCAGATAATTTAAATTTACTCTGTGAATCTTCTAGAGAGTAAACTGCTTGCAGGCAGCTAATGCAATAAACTTACTTTATAAGCAGAGCAATATCTGTTACCATGAAGATTCTGCAGCAGTCATTAGTATTCTGTGCACACCCAGCCATAGTTAGAGTAAATATATCATTAAGTTGGTATCCTTTCCCATGCAAAGCACACTTTTCAAGATTTATGTACTGCAGACAATGAGACAGCAGCAGAATCAACTTGCACTCGACTCGTCTTGCATTCAGCCTCTGTCCCATGGCAAGACAACTATAATAAAAAAGGTAAGACAGAGCATGAAAGTTAAGTTACTTATACATGTGGCAAAGGAAATTCAACTCCAGTCCCACACCCATCCTAAGGAATGGCAAAACAAAAGCTGTGCTGAAAGGGTATCCTTAAGGTCACAAAATCAAGCATTAAAAAATCAAGTCTCCTCACCAGTCTTCCTCCCATACTCGCTGTTGTCAGGGATGCAATTACAGGGAGCACCTCAGGCCTCTAGGCAAAAATATGAGTTAATATGACTTCTTCAGTATCTTAACTGAGTATGTGAGAACTACAGTTTTCCAAAATATTTTTAAGCTTAATGAACTAGGCAAATAGGAGAAAGGGATGTTCTTTGTAAAAAGATCTACTCTGCTGTGGGTGTGACATTACTATTCCAGATCCAAAAGGTGCTATGAAAGATCAATTAATACATTTTCAGTTGGGCAAAAGAATGTATTAAAGAGCACATCACCTTTCTCACTCCATGCACTTCATTTTTCTCAAAGCTACCATGACACTGCATTGTGTCTAGAAGTGACCAATGATTTCTTAGGTGCCCTCATGGTTTGAATGGGGAAGAAGCCTGTTTTTTCTCAGATGGATGCCTTATTTCCCTTGACAGAGCTTGCCTAGATTTCTAACTGAACCGGCAGCACAATATAAAAATAAAACCAAATCAGATGAGCAATACTATTGTGCATTTTAGCAGTAATGAAAAAACACATTTTCCCTTCAAGCAGATGAGCACAGCACAAAAGGTATTGCCTGATGCCATTTATGTGAAAGTTGCATTTTTATTATAAATTAATCTACCATGTCAGTCACACATGTAAACCCTGTCAATGGTCATCACATACGCCAAGAAATTGAGACTTGCTTCTCAATTTTGCAGTTGCTGACTGTTGTGGCATGCAACAACACAGCCTTAAGAGCAACCAGCACTTTTGGGGCCCAAAGCACACTGCTGAAAAAGGCTGACAACTGACAAAGGGACGGGTCTTTGTATGGAAATCCGTGAGCTTTATTCGACTTCAAATGGGGTCCAGGAAAAAGACAAGGATAGGCTGAGGGTCCAGGATTACATATGAGGTAAGAGGGGGTGGTCCAGGGGGCTAGGACCCAATGGGAACAGGTAAAAGTGGTGCATAGGAGGAGTTAGGGACAGGGAGAACCAATAGGATAAGGGGCAGAGCAAATAGGGCCAATGGGGGTCCAGGGAAGGGAGAACATTCTACAGGATGTACATAAATGGTAAACCGGGGATGAACAGGGTGAGATAAACTTGGCAAACCAGTAGAACCTCAGAACCCAGAAATATTAACATTTAACCACAAAGACCTGTGGGAGAAAGGCTTCTCTCACCCCAGCCTCAGGAGATATTACTTGTTACTGCCTTTCCAGGATTGAGGGTTGAGGATTTTTGTCACTGGAGCTCCACAGCTGACTTCTACTGTTTAAGGGGAACTCAACAAGATAAGATTAATGGGCAAGAGTTTGGTAATAATAGTGGGAAAGAGGGACAGCATCCAGCAGGAACACGAGGCTGCGTCATCCATGTGTTTGCTGTGTCTGAAACTGCTGGAAGGTCCATGGCAGGTTAATTGGGAAGAAAGAATATTGTACCTGAGCTTCCACTGACACCATGGGCTCTTACAATCCCTCTTTTCTTCTTTGTAGACTCTGGGGAAAATCTCAGTGAGGGTCACTGAGTGTATGGATGGTTTGTGTCAACACCTTCAACTTTGTGCCAATGGCTTCCCTTCAAGAAGATTAAAGGCTTTGGGAAGAATGAACTTGAACATCATGAAGTAACGATAAGTCAACAGAGGAGCCACATCACAGCCAGCTACACATCAAAACTCCCTCCTAAGATGTATGTGGTAGAAAAATCCAGCAGACACTTGATATACCCATCAGTACAGAACTTATAGAGAGTTACACTTCATGTCAAGCTCTAGATAAGATGCAGTCCAAGTTCTCTGGCTGCTGGAAGGTGTCACCTGCTCCATGTAAGGACACAGAGATCCTGACGTGATGGCTAGCCGAGAAATTACCATGGCAATGCTAGTACAAGGTCACTGTGATTGCTATCACCAACATGGGAGCCAACTGCATCTTAGACATGTAGCACAAGGGCCTGCAATGGCCAAGGGGCAAGGGAATAATGCACTGAAACCTTGAAAGTTGTAACCCTGATTATGGACCAGACCCCTTGGTCATATTGCAATGTTATACCCAGAAATGAGCTATAAAAAGACTGATTTCTTACCTCCAGATTATTTCATGCTAGATCAGATTTATTAAAAATTCCTAGGGTTTTCAGCACCAAGGAGCCAATCCCTGTGTATTTTCTCCCCTTTTCCTGTTGGATGGGAAGAGCCGGTGGTGTCCTGTATTCTGCTCCAGGAAGGTGCCCAGAGAAGCAGATTGAAAAAATGTGCAAGATTCACTTTGACTCTGAAAATTCACTTTGACTCTATGAGTTTTCAAAGTAAAATCTGGTTCATGTCTCAGTGTAGAGCTCAAGGTCAGCATTTGTAAATATGCTTCTTTTAATCTCATTGATCTCATCATGCTATTTTTAATCTCATTGTTCTTAGAATCATAGAATGGTTTGGGTTGGAAGGGACCTTGAAGATCATCTCATTCCAACATCCCCACTGGGGACAAGGACCCCTTTCACTAGACCAGGTTGATCCAAGCCCCATGCAGTCTGGTCTTGAGCACTTCCAGGCATGAGGCATCCACAGCTTCTCCAGGTAAAACATGTCCCTTTCCTAGAAATCTGAACCAAGAAAAATTCACAGAAAGCTTACAAACGCAAACACTCTGAGGAATGGCAGCCACCTCTGTTACTGAGTATGAGTCTTATGCACAAGATGGTGAGCTGTACTTTGTCTGTGCGATCCAGGAAGAGCCCCAAGGAGAGCCTGAGTCATTTTGGGAGAAAATGTGCATCCACAGCCCTAAGCATAGGCCTGTCTGTACTGATACTACACTTGAATTTGTCCAGCTTTAGACAGTCCACACACTAACTGTGTGATCACAATGGCCTGACTGTGAAAACTAGTTTGAATATGGAGCTTCACGCTCCAGATTTGGCTCCATTACCTGTGGTTGGGTCAAGTGGTGTAAAAATACATGTAAAAGAACTGTCTCAAATCAGCTTTCAGCCGCATGGGCCATTAAGAACAGTGCATATGATTCCTGTATGTGCAGAAAACCCTGTTTGAGCTGTGACACAAACTGCTCTGGGAGTGGAAGGAGGGAGCAGTTTAAGATGCACTGAAGTTTTCATAACTGGATTAGGCACAAGAAAGGATTTCTTGAGGGAGAAAGAATCCACATGTTCTCTACTGAGAAAGATTTCTAGACCAATCTCATTTATCATGCATTCATTTGCTGAGTAAATATTCATAATACATAAGTGCTAGTGTCACTTTAATATTCTGATTAGCATGGTACATCATTTCATCTGCCTAGATAACACTGAAAGTTATACTAATCGAAGTAATGTTGTGTGTCAAATGATACAGAGCTGATTTACTTAAGACTTGAATGTCTGCTTTGATTAATTTCCAAAGTGCATTGCACTGAAGTTCTCTTCCGGGTTTTTTTTTGTGGTTTTTCTGTTTTGTTTTGTTTTATTTTGTTTTTAATGAAATAGAATACGTAAGAAGTATGAGTTGCAAAGCAAGTCTACCAAAGTTCTCTTATATTACCTCTCAACATTCCACTGACCTTCAGCCAGCCATTTCCAAAGCAGAAAGAAGCCTGCAAAACTCCTAAGAGTTATCCCCTGCTCCTGTAATAAATTCATATCTATTTGCAAACACATGCTAGGAGAACTGCCTAGTTCAGATCTCGGGCTTTTCTCTACACTGCTCAATTGTTACAGCAAGCAGCCCTCCAAGAGAAAATGAAACTGGAACATGGAATAAAAGATGTGAAAGATATAAAGTTCATACGGTTGAGTGAAATCAGATCATTGTATCTAAATTGCTTTTAAAATGCTACTCTGCATGTTTATAATCCATCTTTACAAGGCACACAAAAATGTACCACTCAGGTGGGCTACCATTGAAAGCCTGACCTTATTAACACTTACTCTGTCTTGTCATTTGCACTAACACTACTGGAAGACATTGTACTAGCCACCCCAATTTTATTGCACTTCAGAAGAGAATTTGAAAAGTAGTTTACATGACTATCAAACATCCATTTTAGGCCAAGTGAATGCAATGAATAATGAAATACAAGGAAACATTAGTGGCACAAACAGTAAAAACAGAATTACTTTGGCCACATCAGTTTTGAATGTATTGAAATAGAACAAAATATTCAATGGTTGCATAGATATTAGTTGAGAATAAATGGGGGAGAAGCATGAAAATCTGTAATCCCAATTAATTTGATTTTTAAATAGCAAAATTACTGGTTCAGGTGCCTGCACACTGCTTGTATCTCAAGCCTATAAAAATTAACTGTAGGAACTGTAGGAAACCAGTCTCTGATTCAAAGCACTTCAGCCCAAGGTATAACCACGTACTCAAACCTAAACCTATTCATACTCATACTACATGAGCTGATCACTTGTTCCTATTGCAGTGATTTTTAAGGGGAATTTAGATACAGGCTTCAACACTTTGCTGAATCAGCTCTTAGCAGATCTTCTGGACTTCTAGTCTATAGTGTCAAATCCCAAGAAAGGATTTATGCAGTATCTACACTGTCTAAGTGCAAAGAAGGGATGAAGGGATATGGTATCAGCATCCTGTGGGGCTTGTCTGGAAACCACCACCACCCCTTTGCCCAGAGCCCCAACCCTGGGTGCTCTGTTGCTGGGTGCTGTTGCTCTGCCCAGCTGCTCCTCAGCATTAAGAACCTCTTTAAATTCTTCTGTTGAGCCAGAAGATCTTGAGAAAGAACAAGTAAATATTTAATCTACTGTCTGAGTTTTAACCAGTAGTTCTGGAGAGAGCTATTGAATTTTTATTTCAAAAGATGATTTGTGTTCCAAATATCAGAATATGATGCCCACACAGCAATGTTCAGAGAACCAAACTCTCCCCAGAAATACTCAAATTACCAACATTTCATCTGGGTTTTAAATTACTCTTTTCTGAACTGAGGGGACTTTGTCAGTATTTGTTGGGTTCCCCCCAACACGGGGGGTGCTGAACTGTGCAACCCCCGATAGACTGTGACACCCACAAACAAAGCAGAGGGGCTTTGCTCTTCGGTCTTCAAAGGTGGTTTATGATTTCTTATCATAAGTTTTGAGCCTAGGATGGCACAGGCTCTGCACTCTTGAAAAACACGCCAGCAAGTGCCCTGGGAGGCTCAAAATGTCTGAATTTATACCAGATAAGCAAACCAATTACTTGACACCACGTACTTTAAGTGTCTATTGTTATTACTACCAATAACTAATTATTTGTCTGTTCACACAACATCTGCATTGCGGATTCTTCTATCCAATAAGATTGTGTTCCCAACACTGCAGAACATGGAGCAGATGAAGAAGGAGAAGGGAAACTGAGCCAATGCCCAGAACTATCCGTCTTGAATCCTTACCTACACCCATATAATATAAAACCCAAAATACAGATTTTTCACCAAGTAATAAACTACTAACTTTACTACTATCTAAATTCACACACTAGTTGTTTCTAACCCAAGCCAAGGCTTTAAAAGTTTTCTCCATGGATGGAGGCTAAAAACAGTGTTTTCCTGCGAGTCAGGAACTCCCAGGACAGGCAGAGAAATATTCCCTGCATTCCTGCTTCCCCCAGTGTTGATGCAATGGACTGGTTGGGGAAGCTGCAGCAGTATCACTGCCTTTTCAAAGGCAGGAATGAAGTTGATTTGCACCTTTCAGTCACCAATAGCAATATCAAGTACAGCTTAATCAAGAGTACCTGACACACTGGAATAGCTTTGGAAATGCAGACACGCAGCCAGGCACGGGCTCTGCTGCAGCATCGGATATCAGCATGGCCTCGATGGGCTCTGCTCCCACTGGCTCAGCCTCAGCCACGTAAACTTTTCAAAGCACAAAGAGACTCAAGCCTGAACTTCCTTATTTTTAATTAAGTCAGTTCCTTAGGTTACTTTAATTGAGTAATTTGTATTTAATTTCCTGTTCAAGGGGGAGAAAGGATCAGAAGAAACAGATGTTGCCCCCTGCAGTCTGTAAAACAAAGAGAGCTATGAAAACTCATGTGTCCATCTGACTGACTTTTTATTAAGGAACACAGATGCTGGGAAGGTGGAGAGAACTCAGGCAAAATGTTAACTTCTGCTTTGGGTTTTTTTCCCCATTCTGTTTTGTATTAGCTAAAATAAGATGGGAAATAAGGTAGCAAACCTTCTTTCTCAGTCAGTCTTTGAATATACAGGAAACATCTAGTTTGTCTTTTTTTTTCTGACATGAGAGAGAAGTGCAACTCAGGACTTTTTGCAATAACACACTGATTTTTCTAAAGAATGTATAGGCAAATGTTTATTTATGTTCATCATCTGTAAAGGACTCCTGTTTCTTGTAAAAGTTCGAAGTCATACCAGCTAAAAAAGGTGCAAAAAAGATTTATACAGACTGACATTCATCTAAGTTTTGGCCACATTATTTGAAAACTTGTCAAATGGTGTAGTATTGTGATGCTCTGTGGGAGTTGCAAATGCAAAAATTGCCTTGGGTTGCAAAGCAGAAGAAACAAGAATGCTTCTGCATGAGACGGGGCAGGAAGAGAGGGGAAATTCTTCAATGGTTTTAGCCATTTTCTCCAATTTTTCAAACACTATAATAGATTCAAATTATGTAGAATTCTGCAGAAACACATATAGAGGTTACATGGGGAATGGCCTCTTCTGAACATGAAAATCTATTAAACTATTTCTACAGCTCTCTGGCTGTGATCAAATGAGTTTTAGATTATACAAAGGGATTGTGGTAACTGTCCTTTGATTTCAAGTCCAGTCACTGTGTAATGAGAGCAGACTGAGGGAGATAAGCCTAGAGGGACAATTGAGAGCTGATCCTGAAGCAGAGAAGCCTTGTGTCACTCTCCCAGCTTTGCTCAGAGCTTCCCCGCTGCAATTTCTTCACTGACTCAGCCATGTCTGGTTTAGAGACTGCTGTCAGCAAATTTGGTTGAGACCCTCAAGATCACAAAATCAAGGAATCACTTGGTTGGAAAATAAATTTAGGATCGTCAAGTCCAACCATTAATATCTCTTTTCTGAACCATTTTCACTGAAAAATATGCTGACTGCACTTTTCCAGCTGGAGGACATGTCAATCCTACACCTTGTCTATGTAAAGATTTTTTTATCTAATTGGATTTCACCAGTCTGAGTGAGCCATACTTACCCCCAGTTCCAGGGGATCTGAGATGCTCAGACCCAGAGGTTTGCAGTGGACTTTCCAGTGAGAAAGAGGAAAATATACCTGGAGGAGCAGTCTGCAGACATTAATGAAAACAGTTATAACCTTGCCTGGGAAAGTGTGCAAGCATCACATTTTTAGGGGATAGATTGTTCTGCTGGAAGAAAATTACATTGTTTTCATCAATAAAAAATGTATTTCAAATTGCTAAAATATGTGAACTATTCTCTTATGTTCCACTGGCTTCAAAACATAAAAATTTATAGCTGAAGCCAACTCCACATCAAGCTGATGCTAGTAAAGGAGACTAGACCATGACTTGTTATGTAAATAAGCCCATAAAAGTCTTGAGATTTTACATGAAAATCAGATCTGCAGCAACCATTCTGCCTTAGTTCTCTGGATTGTTTCATTTGTATGTACATGAATATGCAGTGTTATTATACAGAGAAGACAATTTACAAACCTTTAAGTGATCAGTCAGTTAAATAAATAAAGCATCTCTGATGATGTTATACTAACTCTTTAGGCAGTGCCTCATCCTTCTGTCATTAACATAATCAGCTTGAATGATGTTTTCACAGCAATTAACACCAGTGGGTCATTGTCTGCTATTAGCAACCTTTCCTCCATGGATCATGAACATAATAAAGTATGACAGCCCCAGAAGACACCAGGTGTCAGAAGACTTTAGTATCAGGGCCAGGCTGCTTTAATGTGGCACATATAGGGACAATAGATTGTCAAAGATCACTCAGTGCAACAATTTACAGTCTCAGTGGGAGTTTTCTTGTTTTGAGTTGAGCAAGTGTTATAAATCTGTAAATTATATCAGACGTAAGAGAAAACCACATATACAAAAGTGGTTTGGCACAAATAAAAGATGTCCCTGCTTAGAAATGGCTTTTTCAATCTGGATTTTCTTTCTTCGAGTAGTTTACGTCTTGGCATTAGGTCACATCGGGTAGAGCTGGCACCAACATTGACGCTATAAAACAATTTGTTGCAGAGGAAACGCCAGTAAAATATTTTAGAAAAAGCAGTGCTTGGTAACTAACTTAATTAAAAGCAATGTGCTTTAAACTTAATGCCCCAAGGTTACCTGGAGATTCTAGAGGTTAATTGCAATGGTTACTGCATTACTTTCCAAACTCAGACTTTTCTTGCCTTGTATGCTATAAATCCTGCAACGTCAGGTTAGAGAATTCTACCTGTGACACATGAATCTTGCTTATTCAAATACAGAAAAGTGATCTACAGACACTCAACAGCTTCCTACAGCTGTAAAACATGTATCATAGATTGATGGAACTGATATTGCAGACTTCATGCGAGACCTCAGGGGGCATGAGGGCAAGGGTGGGAGCAGGACACAAGTGTCAGTCCCAAAGAGCACTCCAGAGTTTTCACTGGTCCAGCAGAAAGGTGTCAAAGCAATAGGGTGACTGAAAAATGTAATGCTGCAAAATTTTCCATTGTGGATAAAATAGACAATTTTTTCAGATATACATTATGGCATGTTTATTTTCTTATGCAAAATACATGTGCAGATAATTCCATCCACAGAAGTAAAAAGCAAAAAATAAAAGCAATTCCACAGGTTGCCCTTACATCCAGCTTATTGTTTCTGATTTGTGACTGGGTGCTTTGCAATAAAGCACCCAGCCCTAACACCAAAAACTAGACCATAGCACTGAGTGCCACATTCAGTCTTTTTTTAAACACATCCAGAGATGATGACTCCACCACCTCCCTGGGCAGACCATTCCAGTACTTTATCATTCTTTCCATAAAAAAGGAAATTTTCCTAATATCCAACCTGTATTTCACTTATTTCACTTGGCACAGCTAAAGACTGTGGCCTCTGGTTCTGTCAGTTGCTGCCTGGAAAAAGAGACCAAGCCCCACCTGACCAGAACCACCTTTCAGGGAGCTGTAGAGAGTGATGAGGTCACCTCTGAGTCTCCTTTTCTCCAGGCTAAACACCCCCAGCTCCCTCAGCCGTTCCTCACAGGGTTTGTGTTCCAGGCCCCTCACCAGCCTTGTTTCCCTCCTCTGGACACACTCAAGGGTCTCAATGTCCTTGACCCAGGCCAGGGGCCATTGGCCTTCTTGGCCACCAGGGCACTCTGCTGGCTCGTGTCCAGCTGCTGTCACCAGCACCCCCAGGTCCCTTTCTGCCTGGGCACTGTCCAGCCACACCATCCCCAGCCTGTAACATTGCAGGGGGTTATTGTGACCAAAATGCAGGACTTGGCACTTGGACCTATTAAACTTCATCCCACTGGACTCTGCCCATCCATCCAGCCATTCCAGGTCTCTCTGCAGAGCCCTCCTCCCTTCCAGCAGATGGACATATGCTCCCAGCTCAGAGTCATCTGCAAATTTACTAATGAAAGACTCAATACCCTCATCCATGTCATCAATAAAAATACAGAACAGGGCTGTCCCCAGCACAGACCCCTGAGGGACACCACTGGTGCCTGGCTGCTGGCTGGGAGCAGCACCATTCACCACCACCCTCTGGGCCTGGCCAGACACCCATTTCCTAACCCAGCACAGAGTGCTCCTGTCCAAGCCATGGGCTGCCAGCCTGTCCCAGGGAATGCTGTGGGAGACAGTGTTAAAGGCCTTGCTGAAGTCCAGATAGACAACATCCACAGCCTTTCCTGCATCCACCAGGTGGGTAACCCACTCATAAAAGGAGATCAGCTTCATCAAACACCACCTACCCCTCTTAAACCCATGATGGCTGGGTCTGATACTCTGGCCAGCCTGTAAGTTCTGCATAAATTCTTGTATTTAGTCTGCAGAATTTCACATGATTGGTGTGATCAGGAATTTGAAAAGCAAATCCCACCTCTGCCTCCTCTTTTTGGAAACATTTCAGCTATTCCCAGCTGCAATTGTTTTCAATTCCACCAGTGTGATCAGTATGTTTAAAATTCAATCAGCCTTCTCATTTAAAATATTTCATGTATGTGTCACTCTAACAATCAACGAGTCCCAAATTTAACATCTGTTCCTAATAACAGAGGTTTAATTTGAGAATGAAAAAAAAATATAACTTAATTACTAGACATTCAATCACAATGAATAATGTGTTTGCTACCAGCATTCTGTTCTGTCAGCAAAAACCCTGGAGAGGCAGAGCAGCAGAAAAGTGGAACTGCTGGAAACTAGGGGGAGAACATCAAAATACTGAAATGGGAGAAGGATTCTGTTGTGCCTTCCCTGTGGATCACCCTAGGGAGCATAGGCGTTTCTGCCAGGAGATGCACACTAGCCAGCTTGTGAGTATCAGTGATGCCCTCATGTCTTCATCTCTTCACACCATCCTTCTGCCCTGCTTGACTTCTGAAAACAGGATGGATTTGTCACCACAGCTGGGTACGTGCCCAGCCTACTTTGTGTGTGTTCTCCCCACAACCATGTTTGAAAAAGCACTAATCGATATCCATTTTACAAACTTAAAATAATATTTCTTTCATCTTGTTTGTTTCCTGTTATTCAGGTTGAATTCTAGGAAAACTTTAATCATAGAAAGAGTAGTTAAGCATTGGACAAGACTCTGCAGGGAAGTGGTGGAGTGGAGTCACCATCTCTGGAAACATTCAAAAAATGAGTAAATGTGGCACTTGCTCTCTCCTGCAAACATTACTGATACCATTTTCACTGAAAACAAAAAAATTCAGTGCTTCCAGCTCATTGGATTATACCCAGAAAAATATACATCTTTTATAAAAGCATCTTCAGATGATTCAAGATGATTCACTATATATAGAAGAGGAAGATAAAATTAGAGAAGAAAATTACATAGAATTAAAGAATATTCTGAGTTGGAAGGGATCCACAAAGATCATAGAATCCAACAGTTAAGTGGATGATCTATATGGAAACTGAACCCACAAGTTTGGTGATTATATCACAAGGCTCTATTTGGGACACCTTCCAAATTATTGCCATTCTACTGGTGTCAGGTTAAAGCAGTGAGCTGTAAGATTAATTTGGAATATCTAGAAGAAAATTTTTTTTTCCAAAATGTTGTTTTGTTGAGTTTAGCACAGGAATCTTTTATTTATCCCTTAGAAATACAGAATGAGATCACATATTACTTTAATCCTAAGAATTAGGGCTTAGGAGGTGACAAGAGAGTGACTGGATTCTCTCTGGGACTGAACACATATGGTAATTCTCACTCAATAAGTATCCATCTTTGATATTTATATAAATTTTTATATATTGGCATTAATAAATTAAACCCCCTGCAATGCTGTCATCAGTCAAGGCTGACACTGACTCAGCTATTGTCTCCAATATCCTGGAAATAGACCTGGAAATGGAGGTAGCCACCAATGTAGAGACACTGACATTTTTCCAATACTGCTTGGACCTATATTTTAGCACATTTTCAGGCACAGGAAAAGAAATGGAAATAAAACAGCATCTATATTGAAAAACTGTGATGTAGAAAATATATATTTACTTCTTTTTGCCTCAGAACTAGAAACATACTTCAATACTCATATTTTTGGGCAATGCTCCATTCAGTTAATAATTTAGATGTATGGTTTTTTACCTTGGATCTGCTCAGTTAGCTGCACAACACAATTTTAATTATTTAAAAATTATTTAAATGGAATAATAAATCCAAAATAGTGTTGAGTGGCTGCCTGACTCAAAGAAATATGTGGGTAATTATCATGTTTCCCAAGTGGATTCTTTGTTCCTCAAATCAGTCACTAATTAGTAGTGGCCACACTTTCAGTGATCGCTCAGAGTAACTATGCTGTTTTGCTGCATTATTTCAGAAAAGAACAAAATAATCCTCTTAATTACATAATTAAGTGTACAGATAATGTACAGATTAATAAATGTACAGATTTTTCTCGTAGGCCAAAATGCAAATGTAGTTGGTCTGATGGTTATGAGCTTAATAAACAGAAGTGACTTGAAAATTCAAAAGTTAGGAATTTGCAGTACTTACTACCTAAACAAAAAAACTTGGTATCAATGCTGGCCACAGGCAGTGTGGGCAGGCTCAAGGGATACCACCACATTCTCTTCCTAATGGAAAACCAGGGTACTCAGCCTGAGCTACTCCACACTGCTGTGAACTGTGCAGAGAACTATGACTATTAATCAGTTACCTTTGAATTAATGTTATCTTTGAAAGTGTCTGCAATTCCTTTATCATTGCAGAACACTCAACATGGTCACGACAAAGGGAGGTAAATGTAGATCAGCCTAGTAATGAAAGGGTGTAGCCATGAATGAGGACTTTTGCTTAGAAGAGGGAAGATTAGTGTACCTTAGGGATGCTTTTAAATCTTCTCTGTATAGTAATTCCTGTGTGATACACCACCATTCTAAATCACATTTTTGCATTGTAGCTTGTGGGAACTCCAAGCACAGAAAACTCTCAAAGTCTTGTGCATGCAGGCCCAGACACAGAAATGAATACAGAGTTTGACCTGAGACCTTGGAAAAGGCTTCTGGATTTAGAGACCACAAGCAAGTGGGTTTGTAGTTTAGATAGAAGCACATTAAGCTAGGTAGTGGAAAGTTTTAAGGTTTTATAGTTAAGATATAGAAGTAGTTATAAAGGTAATAAGAAGTTTAAGGTGTAGTAGGTGGTTTTATGTGCCATTATATGATTGGTTAAGAAAGTCTGCACTGCGGCAGAGACATATAAGACAAAATAATTAACTATTGGTGTGAAAGTATAAACATTCTTTGTGGCAGTAGTTTGTTGGCTAACTAACCTTTACGAGACCTTGTAACCTGTGGTCTTCTGACCACTAACCACGGACATCTGGCAAATATGGTGAAGATGTTCTCACTCCATGAGATTGTAGAGAAAGAGTAATAACTCATGCTTTAAGATGTCTCCAGTGGTCCCATCTCTCTTAAAATCCCAATAGTAGCTCAACCTTAAAACATCCAATGTTAGGCAGCAACATCCTCTTTAAAGGCCAACAACCTAAATTAATAATAATCAGCAGGAATAATGTTGATTTATCATCTCTGGAGCTATATTTTTCACGTGTCTGGTGAAACTTGGAGCAATATCCTCAATCTGGACACTTTCACTCTCAATGGTGTTACAAAATGCAAGTTTCAGCTGTTCTCAGGGCTCTAATTGATGCTTTGTCTTTGACTGTACCAGAAAAATTAAATAAAAACCAGGTTGCCAAGACATGAAAAAGGATAAAGAGAGTCAAGAAGAACACATGAAACAAAAGCTCTGCCCCAAATCCTGCGTCATTTCATAGATCCTTGATTATATGTGGGAAGGGTGATATTACCTCAAAAAAATTTCCTCAGAGTTTTAAGGTATTTCAGATAAAGCAAACATTTTTTTCTCACTTTCCTGTTAGTATGAATACTGCTTTTTTTATTTCCTGCATGTGCTTTTTAAAAATAATACCTGCATATTATGGCATTTTTTTATTCCTTAATTGCATTATATACATTTATGTGTAAACACAAAAAGGGAATAAGCTGCTATGCACACAGCCCTGACGCTTTATCCTGGGCTTCCTGTAGGGATAAATTGAAAATGTTAAAAAGTACATAATGAAAATAAATATATATTAGGCATTACCTTGAAGTAACTGTCATATATGCATGAATGCATGTATATTTTTGTATATGTGTACGTATAAACACACACACACATACAGATATACATGTGTGTGTGCAAATGACAATTTACCTGTCTATATACAAAAAATAATACATCCCAACTACAGTCTCTTTAGTGGAAAACTTTTCCAAATCATAGCAAGCAAACCACTTACATAAAACCTGGAGATACTCTCTTCTGTGACAACCTGGAGATATTTGCAATACACATTGGCTATTCCCTCTTGAGAACTGCTGGGGGTTAGGTGTCATTTCTTTTACTCCTTCTCAGCTATTGGAATTTTTCCCCATTAGCTGAGGGAAAACCTGATGCCTGTACTTCTTGGATGCTTAATAAAGACAAAGAATTTGGCTGGGCCCAAGGGGGAAGGGGGAGGCAGGGAAAAAGGAGGGCAGGGGCAGTTGGAAGGGAATTGGTTTTGGGTTTTTTTCGGCTGGAGAGCGGCACACAATCTCTCAGAGCTGTCTCTGCTGGTGGGGAGAGGATTTCACCATCACCAAGACAGAGCAGCTGTTTCTTTTTCTCCGTTTCGTGGGCCCCGCACTCCCTGTCCTGCCGGACGTGCTGCAGCCCCAGCTGCCACCGCGGAGCCTCTGATCCATCTCATCCACCAGCCCGGGATTCCTGCCCATCCCTGCTGTTCCAGCTGGGTGTTTCCTCAGAGCCCTGCAGGAGCTCTGGGACTGAGTGCCCACAGAGGGGTTTGTAAAGCCCAGCCTCTCTTCCACCTTTCCTGCCTCGGCTGAGAGGCTGCCACAGTGTCACTGTCTCTGTTTTGTTGTTAATACTGTAGTTGTTGTCCTTTGTTTGCCTTATTATACAGATTAGTAAAGAAGTGTTATTCCTATCCCTGTATCTCTGCCTGAGAGCCCCTTGTTTTCAAAATGTAATAATTCAGAGGGAAGGGAGAAGTTTACATTTTTCTATTAATTTCAAGGGAGGTTCCTGCCTTCTTTAGCAGATAACCTATCTTCCAAACCGAGACAAGAACTGCACCACCAAAACCAGCACAGACATTCCTAGTTTGGGTGCCTAACCCAGGGAAGAACTAACCAAAGGACATGAAAAAAAATCCTTATGACTAAGGTTGTTTTGCTGGAATTTCATAAGATGCCTCATCCCTGCAAGTGTCCAGCTTGGATGGGTCTTGGAGTAATCTGGTCAACTGGAAGGTATCCCTATCAATAGCAGGGGAACTGGAACAAGATAAACTTGAAGTGCCTTCCAACCCAAATCATTCTGGGATTCTATTAAATACATGATTATAAATGTCTCCCAAAACAAATTCCCCCTAGTTCTTTTTGGCTTACTGCTTGTCTTCAAGGGTATAAAGCGTGACATAATAACAGCAGTGATTACCAGCTGTTTTAATGACAGTTTTAAAGACAGTGGATGGAAATAAAAAGGTTGATTGTGTAACTATTGACTGTAAGTTGGTTTTCTGAATATTCCTCTGTGAAGCTGTCCCTGGCTGGCAGTGAAGGCAGTGAGCTCCTGCACCCTGTCCCCACTTAGCCTGGACATTAAAATCAAGCCACTGCCCCAGCCCAATGTTGCCACTGCTTCAGAGGACATTATTATCCCAGCACATGTTCCTATGTCTTTGCTATTCCACATTTTTTGAGTGCTTTCAGATAGCAGCGAATTGTGATGATCTTCCTCTTATCAGCAGTTGCCAGGACTTGGGATGTAACTTTGAATTAGCACGATGAGTAATTCCACCAGTCCTTTGGAAGAGTTTTCAGCAATAGCTGCTATATGAAATTATTCATTTCTGATTGCTGTCAGCAGTTCTTTTATTTACCATGATTACCATGATTTTTCTATCCTTTATTCCCAGCCCTGATATTGACCTTTAACTCACCAGTTCCATTCTATCCTTTCCCCAGAAATCCCCATTACCCTGTAGTGTGGGTGCTGTGTGAGAGCAGGTACCTCTGCTTTCATTCCCTAGCTCCTGGGCTTTAGGTCAAGTCTGGTTTTTGCATATCTGCATACACCAGAAGTGCTGATCCATGGGAGCAGCTGATCATCCCTGCAGGACTGCAGGAAAATGCTCTCAAGGTTGTCGCTGTGATGCACGACACAGAACAAGTCGGGACACGAAGGAGAGGTTCTTCCTTGAGGCAGTGAACCCTTTCTTTGGGTTTTACAGCCCTTTTTATAAAGTATTCCGATATAGGTTTAACATGATTGGCCAAAGGAACCATCTTTCTGGTCCCATTGGTGGAACAAGAGAAAAAAAACACATTTAGAATATCTGTTCCTCTTATTTTGAGAACTTGAATCTATTTACAAAAACAGTCCTTGAAAAGTTTTCCCAGTAGCTTTCCATTGGGAACTTTTCAGCCACTAACAGGCTGAGAATTTTCCTCAGGCTTCAGAAAATCATGTCCACAGCAGGGTGTAAAGGGGAGATTGGAAATATGGACATGCAGAAAATCATAGATCCATGAATTCTACTGGGTTGGAAGGGATCCACAAGGATGGTTGAATCAAGCTTCTGACCCAACACAGAACCCCAAGAAGCCCACCCTGTGCCTGATAACATTGTCTAAATGCTCCTTGAACTCTGTCAGGATTGATGCTGTGACCACTGCCCTGGGGAGCGCGTTCCAGTTGCCCAACTTCCTTCTAGGGGAAGAACATTTTCCTCATATCCAGCCTGAATATTCCCTGACACAGCTTCATGCCATTGCCTCAGGAACATGAATGTCATATAGACAAAATCTTTACAATGGCAAATGCAAATTGGGGAACTCAGCTTGGCCCAGTCAGGGCCTCAGAGAGCTCAGGGCATCCCGTCTCAGCTGGTGCAAGGGGCCCTGGTCAGACAGACAACTCCAGCAGCACTGATTGCTGCAAGCAAACCCACATGTCCACACCATCATTTAAATTAGTTTATCAAACACATTCACATTCAGTTCCCACCTCACCTGTGCTACATGACTGTGACAGTGCTTTATGGTACAAAGCACTGGCACAATCATGACATCACACCAGGGGCTTTGGGGATGACAAGCACTCGTCCCTGCCTGCTCACCTCACAGGTAGAAACATGGAAACAGGGCAGAGACCACAACAGCTTTGTCTCCTCTTTCACAGTGACACATTTTGATGGGAATGTCTGATTCTTTAATTATTTCCTCATTATACATGATACAGCACCACTTGTGTGCGAGCTGTTTCAACTAATGTGATTTTGCTATGGAGAATGCAAGAGAAGGTGCTTCATTAATGTGTTTGCCTTGAACAGCAATCAGCACAATGAGCACACCCCACATGACCAGGAAAAAACAAATTGAATCCTTCCAGCATCTTTTATTTATCCACTTTCCAACCAGGTGCACAGAAAACACATTTCATATTAAATCCCAACTACATAGTGGATATAAATTTATACAAAGGTATTAAATTGTTTCTATTTATAAAATAATTTTTGATGACATTATAAATTCCTGGCTTGGATTGGCTGAAAATTCACCATCCTATGGCTTGATTAAAATGCATTATGAAGGGAAGAGGGCAGGAAGGCAGCCTGCATTTTCCAGGCAGAGAAAAAGCATCCAGCTTGCCCTGATGAATGTCCTTTGAGCAAAGTCGTTGCTTTAGCAGACAACTGCATCTTTGCTGCATGCTCAGATAAGCCCAGCTCCAGAATGCCACATTTTCTATTCCACATTTCCATTTAGAATTCCTGTTTCATATGTTTTTCTGAGACCAGTTACTTGCAATCTGGATCTTAATGTAACTATTTAAAGCTTAAGACAGGACCAGGAACAGATAGCTCGAGAATTGATAAAGCCTTAGAAAGCCTTTTAGCTTCTCAAGTCACTATTTCACATTTGATTCAGCACAGTAAGTATTGGTGCACAGGCCCCTGTCTGTGACTTCATTAATGAAAATAAGGACAACAAGAGCAAACAACTGAAATAAATGTCACACAAAAATGCAATTTTTAGTGAATGAGAACATTCCCCAGTACTGAGCTGCAGAGGACTGTGAGCACCAGGAAGGGCTGAGCTGAAGGTGAGAGCTGTAGTGACCCCCCAGCTTGCCCAGGGACCAGTGGGATGTGGGGAACTGGGACTGGGCAGAAAAGCACAGGAGTAGCAACATCACCAAATATATTCAAATTTTTGTGTGTATATACTTGATATGGGTATCTATGTAAACTATCTGTATATTCAGATCAGATAAAATCCAGGATTTCCCTCCGTTATACAATATCAGTGTCCAGACCTCAGTGACCCCCCAGGAGGACAGGTAGACCCAGTATTGCCCTTCCTATCTCCATCTGATCTTCTGATATTTAACTTAAAACCAAAGCACATGCACGAGCCCTTTCCCAAGTGTTTGTATCCATCAGTTGTAATGGTGGGCATTCCTTCTTGCCATATGGATCGTTAATGTTCCTGGAGTCTGTAAATATAACATTTCAGATTTATAAGACTTTCAAGAGGATATTCTTGTGCTGTATGTTTTATTTCACCCTCTTTTGCAGAGTTAATGGCAAAATGCCCTTAATGTCCCTTTATAGGGATAACCAGAGATATGTACCATAACAAATCTACCTCTAATAAAATGAAATGTTTGAATTGAATTTAATGAAATTCTGTTGATATCTTTTGCTGGAAATTCAACCTCTTTATTCTTAAATTGACTTATCCTTTAGTCTCTGAACATCTAATAGTTAATTACCCAGTGTCTCCTAATAGGTTTGAAACCAAAGGAACGTGAATGGTAATTGAAATGGTTTAAATTCCTTCACACTGATTTTTTTTAAGTCGTTACTGGCTTCTAGATCTTAGCTGTGCCAATGCACTCTGTCTGTGTGTTAAACTGTGTATGTGCTCTGCAGGTATCTGCACACACACAGGCACCGTGGGATTTGTACCTATAAATACACAAAACCCAGCTTGGAAATGGCAAAATCACAATGACATTCATTCAGCCAGTGCTACATTTCTGTTTGGTGATTGTATTCTCCAGGTCTGTTAAAATAATATCTAAATATTGGGTTTTCTTGGGATTCAAAAACTTGGCAGACTAAAAACTTGGAAGACTCTAACTATTACTGGCCTGTGACTGTGTGTGATTGTAGCATGACAGGGCCTGTGTAATAGGAGATGGGAAGCTGAGCCACTTGTGATTGTTTTGAGGGTTTGATTTTGGGTTGGTAGCAGTCTTCTTTCCAGACATTGAAGCAGTAGCCAGCAATTTAAACTAAATCATTCAATACTTGTCAGATTACTGTAAATTGTTTCCTAACATGCAAGAAAGAAAAAGCTTAAAATTAATAAAACAAATGGGAGGTTGTACAAAGCTGCACTTAAAGACTATATTTAATGTTTAAAGGCCTGATACAGACTCTATTGAAATGTTCTTAATAAGTTCATTAGATGTTGCATCATACTCTTGGACTACAGCAAGACTGCAAAAATGGACACAAAAGAGCGGCTCAGCTGTCTCTGATGACTGCTCAGAACAGACTGCCTGGCATATTATGGGAAAGTGGACATTTTAGGGGAACTGATAAATCTTTTCAATTTATAGATTATTTCCTAAAAAGAAGAATTGATCACATTCAATTGAAAATTAAGATCTCAGTACCTCTTTATCTGAAGAAATGAGAAAATGCATTTGCTCTTTATTCTGCAAATCTCCTTATTTCAGGAGACAGTACTATTTAAGTGCTGCTATACATTTGTCATGATGAAGGCATTTCTTTTTCAGATTCCCAAGTATATGTCCTTCTGGAGAAAAGCCCCTCCTGTTTTCCTGGGGATATTTTGTACTGGGTACAGGGGGAAATGCATTTCTAATGTTCCCTGAGGAACTGAAGGTATTTTACTTCAATAGTTCATCCTTTCTCTTCCTAAAGCATTTTGTCCCTGTACAGATTCTCACTCTAACATGCAGAATTTAGAGACCAGAATCTGTCCATCACAGTGGTGAGAAAATTTCAAGCCAAGAGTTACCCTATGTACAATGACAGAGATTAATCGTGAAACACAGCCAAGTATTCAGACTATTAATTTATTTACTTTAAAATGTTCAAGAGAAGATGTTGAATTTATTCTTGACATTCCCTCTGTAGATAATAGCTCATGTAAGCATGGCATGCATAGTCAATGTTCGAGCCTTAATATTTGGACTGTCAGTCACATAAATCAAGCAATATTACTACTTTTCCTTCATGAGATACGTAACTAAGCAACAAATTGTGAATTCAAATATTAAATGTATTACATTCTTCCCTTTTCACAGGGATAAGTGATACAGAAATCTCAGTTCAGCAGGAAGTGGTGGGCCATGCTGTACTGAAGGCAGAGAATCAGAGAAAATTGTCAGCTGAAAATCCAAATGATGCTATCTTTTCTGGATTAGAATTTACATAATGAGCATTATTGGCCTGGCAAGGATCAATTTCTCAGTTATTTAAAAAAAAAATAATCAAAATACTAAGAATAGGTCTAGCCAGAATTTTGATGAAGATGCAGACCTACTTGACCATGGCCAACATTCATTGCTGGCTGTAAATTAGCAGAACATCTAAAGAATTTGTAATAATTGCTGTAGTTAGTCGTGATCAAAATGTGGGTAACACAAAGAGCTGGAAAAGCAGGGTGAAACGACAACTAGAAGAGGTATTTGTCATTTAAAACAAAAATTGAAGACTTCTAAGAGAAAAAATGGCAGAATAACCTTACAGTAAGAGGTATTAAGGTACTAAGGGGAATAACCTTTAAAGCCTACCTACAAAACAGATCCCCGAAGTCCTGAATTGTAAGAGTAGAGAGAAGGAAGCATTGAAATACATGAGCATTACCAGAAATTTCCCAGAGATGAGGGGGAGAGCAGAAGTTTCTGGCTAAACTATTAATTTCTGAACTTCTAAGTAGTTTGGAGTGCAAGAAGAAAGGAGAAAAGAAGGGTAGTAGGAGGGGAGATAAATCTCTTCCTTTAAATACATTTAGTGGTGTAGCAAAAGGGATAGGATTACGCTCAGTTTTATCTGAATGGATAACACAGGCAGGATATTGCCTCTAGTTTTCTTAAAATCTCTTCTTAAATATGGCTTTAACATTTCTTTCTACAATAGCAGTTTGCTCCCAAACTGTGCCATTTCCATTAACACTCCACTGCTCAGGTTAACCCTCAAGAAAATGACCCTCATGGTAGAGCACAGGAAAAAAATAGTTTAATTGCAGGGAGAAATTGAACTAGTGAATAGGGTGGCAGGAGTCTTGAGCTGGTTAATTTGGAGAAATATATGAACCACTTGTGTAAAACTGCAGGGATCCATCAGTAACACACCTAAGCTGCAGCTGTTGTTGACCAGACAGAAGAGATAGAGGGGACTGGAGGAAGACCTACCTAAAAAATCAGCTATTTGGTTTCACATATGTGAAAGTCCTTGTGCAGTCCTTGTGAAGCTGAGAAACCACTCCGTGATTTGCAATAGCAAGTTGTAAGTGTAATCTTGCAAATCAACGTACCTCAAGTTGTCTAGCCCAGACAAGTCTTGCTCTAGCTTGCTGTCCTGGTTTAAATTCCATGAGACCCACCACCACAGGAATGCAGAAATGAGTGACCCAGTGACATTTTAGAGCAGTTTGATTTGAATTTGCCACACACTCACTTCAGTGAATGCTCCTTGGCAGTGTTACACCTCCTGAATCTCTCATCTTGCTTCATGTTCATATCTCCTTCTGAAGTTTCTCGCCAGGTACTGGACTTATACTGTTTTATGTGATATAGTAACATATTGCCAAACATGGGATAGAGAAATAGATGAGGATTGGTTCTGTTTTTCTGGTAAACTTCCTACTGGTGCTTAATTACTATAACAGTTAATCACTTGGTGGTTCCTACCTCCACTTAATTTCTCAGTGACACGAGGGCATGTGACAGGGGTGAGTGACTGTGCTGTGTCTGCTTGGAATAATCCATCACTTCATGAAGGGCTGTAGTGCCATTAACTGGGTTAATCAGGTTCAGAATTGTTGCTGATCTGGACATCTGTGCTCAGTTGCTGACTTAAGAAGCAAAAAGAATCTGAACATAAGTTCCTTGAAATCCTTATGATGAGAAACTTGGCCCTGACAACTTTTACATCCCAAAGGATTCCTGGAGAGACAGAGGGTGTACAGGGTAGAGCCCTCCTTTCTGGGAAGATGTTCCTCATTTCAGAAGTTATCTCCAGAAACACAGTTTCCAGAAAATGAACCCTTAATTTATTGCAACAGATGTGGGAAAAATTCTAGTTAAATAAAACTAGAAATGTAAATGTGGTTTCACAAAAGGAAAATTCCAAAAGAATTATTTTAGCCAGCAAAACATTTATTTTCAAGTAATCTCAATACTGGATATGTCTCAATTTCTCTGTAGTGCTTTTTTCAGAAAAAGTAAAATGCTGGGAAGAAGTTACTGCTTTCTGGCTTGGAGAGGAAGAAATACTATCACCTTCATCCCAGAGGAGGCAGGCATAGGCTGAGGAAGATTTAAGGGCTGTGGGTAACAGAAGAGTTACAGGTAAATGGTAATTTAACATCATGAATGCATTGAATTAGACAGCATTTTCTGAAAACTCACAACTAAAAAGATTTTTATTAGGGAAATTGAGAGGTTTGGGCTTTTTCTTTCCCCATAGCTAAAATTTAATGCATAACTGTTCTCTGTGATTGACATTACATGTTAGATGAGGGCTTTGTTTGAGGTTTTCTATGTACTCTAGAGAGTGACACTGAGTTATTTCATGAGATTAGTGATTTAAGTGATATGATCAGGTTGGTTGAAAAGATCAGCAGAAGCTAAAGCAGAGCAGCATTTGCTAACTGCAGAAATTTCAGATGATGTAGTCAGCCATAGCAGCTTATTAAATGTATAACAAGCTCAGGAAACTTCCAAAAGGAATCAAAATTCTGTAATGCAGGGGAGCAAAGTTCCCAAGTACCAGCATATCCCTGTAAGACTCTGAGGTGACATGAGATTATTATAAAATACTTAGTGAACAAATTTCTAATTGAACACATGAGTAGGGAAAAAAAGAATTTAGGGCAGTGTGGTTTTCTAAGAAGAATTTCAAAGTCTGGCTTAACCACACCAATCACTGTGGCACTGCCAACCTCCTGGTGTTGGAATTGGATTCTTGTCTTGCACTGCAGGCCATGTTTTCCAGTCACTAAAATATCCTCATTTGAATCTGTACATTGCTTCTGGAGATCTTTTTCAGCTTCTTGTTATTACTTATATTTCAATCCCCCAAGCATTAAAATATTCCCACTTTAATCAGACCCTGCATTGATTTCAGACATGATTCTCCTGACTTTGCCCTGCAGACCTTTCTTTCTGTATCTGCTCTCACAGAGAAATCTGAGCCCTCCTGCCTCCAGCCTTCACCTTTCATTTGATGGGTTGCTACCAGTCTGCAATGTAAAAATATAATGGTTTTCTTAAGCTGTGGACTGTGGGGTGCCCCACCCAGGGGAAACAAAGATTTAGTTAAGAGGCATGGCTTTGAGTCCCAGGAAGGATGGACCCCACCCCACCTCTGCCTTGGGGGAGGTATCTTTTAAGCCCCGAAATGGTAAAACTCCACCCTTCCCCTATAAATCCCACCACCCTGCCCCTGTTTGGAGTTCTCTGCCTATGGTTAAGCTGAGTGTGTTCCTGTATTGGTGTCACCCCAAATAAACAGATCTTTGGACTTAAACCAGCAGAAACCCATCTCGTTGTGTCTCATGCTGGTCACCAGACCTTCCTGGACTTGATCCTGCAGCCACAGAATGCAACATTGGAGTTGTACAAAATACATATGTTCATCTGCACCATCTTCCAACAAATGCACCACTTCCAGTAGAGTCAGACTTTGGCTGGATGGTATTTACATGGTGTGTCCCCAGAGCAGTACAAATCTTGATCTCAAGAAAGCTCTGTGTGCTGGTTAAATACGGGATGTGTGGGTTGGGTGATGGAAATCTCAGCAGAGAGTGGAAGAAATTAAAATCAGTTGCAACCAAGTGAGTGCTGTAGCAAGGGCAGCTTCATCAAGGTTATCAGCTGGAGGGGTTCTTGCTGTCAGGCAAGAGACTCCTCATTTCCACCAGGTTACTTGACATCCCCTTGCTTCTCCAACCCAACTTTACTTGTTATTGAGTCCTGCTTCTTTCTGATCATGCTTTACCATTATAAAGTGAGTGTCACTCCTTCTTCCCAAACTCCTCATGCCTATTTGAAAGAACAGGGCAAGATTCTACAGAGGATGGCAATGACATTTGGGTTATGCTATCCTTTGGGTAGGTGAATCATAGAAAAATTAAGGTTGGAAAGGATCTCCAAGATCATTAAGTTCAATCTCTGATGAAATACCCCTTTGCTCACTAAACCATATCACAGCTTGCCATCTCTACTCATTTTTTGGACACTTGTAGGAATGGTGACTCCTCCATTTTCCTAGGGAGCTTGTTCCAATGCTTAATCAGTCTTTCAGTATAAAAATTTTTCCTAATAGCCACCCAGAACCACCACTCCCAAATTATTGCGCTGAATCTTCTGCCAGCACAGGGGTCAGAGGGAACACAATCAGCAGAATGTACCACCAAAGCTGTGGGAGCAAGGCATACAGGGCAGCACAGCCCAGGAGCAACAGGGGAAAATGTGAAGCATGAAACTGGCGTGATGTATTAGCAAAACTTGGGTCTCTGCCTCCACTCCATTCCTTGAATATCTTCAAAAATTCCATGCCTAATGAAATTCCAGTGCTGAAATTGTTGAGGGTCTGCAAGCAAAATGAAAGTAGTATATTAGCCCAGACTTCATAGCATTGTGCTTATTAGGCAGTTTTCTGATTTGGGGACATAGCTGCTGTCTCAGAGGGTGAGCATTTTTCTGCAATAGCAAGGAAAAAGTTTTTACATTTCTTTTTGTAGGGGAACATATACAAGCTAGGCAAGAGGAAGGTGTCTGCTCATGTAAAATGTAGGAAGGTATAATGGGAGTTTTACAATACCCTTTCAAAGTACCTTAATACACATCAGGCAGACTATTTCAGCTGCTGAATTCATTCCATGTCTCCCTGCTTTCTGTTCAAAACTTGTGAAATATGATGGTTTTATTATTAAGCTGCTGTCATTTATAGGTATGGCTTCAGTCATTTGTTTAGCAAAAAAACCTCTTTGTCCAGCCAAAGAGAAGAATTTCTTACCTGTCCAGCTAGGGAATATCTCTTGATGCTGTAACTCAGCTGAAACTCAGGCTGCAGCTGAAACTCAGGGCAGAGCATGCCACTCATCCTTTCATTTTATTCCCTCCAACCCATAACCTTAAACAAATTATTTTAAATTGACCTAAAGAGCTTGTTCATTGGCAGAAACTGGAAGAAAATCTTGCTTTTGCACAGGAGACATTATTCTAGAAGGAAAGCCATAAAAATGGACCTTTAGTATTCAATTATAGACCCAGTCACATGCCAGCAAAAGTACTGCAAAATTCAGTCCTGAATTTCCATGGGAAAGGGGTGACTAAGTGCATCAGGGTGCTGCAAATATAATATAGATTGCATTGTTGGGGTCTTGAATTCAAGCCAGATCAGGTATTACTGCAGTGAAATAGATTTTATAATAAAATACACTACATTCTCTCCCTGGATTTATAGGACATTTCAAAGAAATCTTTCACATACTGGATTGTGTTGATAGTGAATTTTCATTGCTTTGATCCAAATCCTCAGGTCAGCCAGCAAGAGCATCACAGGAACAAGAGACAGGCTTTGGCTTGCTTCTCCAGAGGATTTGTCTTTCCACAAACATTAGTGGACTACATACTTGATTTTAAAAAATATTAAAAAAAAATTAAAAAAGGAATCTTACATTTGTTTTAGGCTGAAAAGAGTAAAAAGATATTTGGGTTAATAATTTTGAGCTCCTTCTCACTGCAAACTCTCTCCTGAGAAAAAAAGTACATTCAAAAGGTAGTGAATTCGTTGGAAAGGGCAGATTCTGACCTGATAAAATTGCCGTGTTTTTTTAGAGAGCAAGATTTCATTAGAGTTGCTATAGCAATTGGAACAGTTTTACAAAACCTAATGAATGATAATGACAGAAATAGAGAAAGGTATAAGCTGTCAAAAGATATAGGAACAGAAGCTTCACGAGTTTCTGAGAAAAACTCCTCTGGAAGTACCGTAATCTCCCTGGAAGATACCATACTCATTGCATAGAGTTCTCTGGGGTATTCACTGAGCACTGACAGCTCAAGTTCCCTCTCCACTGCAGAGTTCCTCATGGATTTTCTTCTCTGAGAGGCACACTTAGTTATTAAGTGCTTTATTTTATGAAAGTACTTGGCACTTGTGTGGCACCAACTCATCCCAGGCCAATGGGAAGCTCCTCCTTTATGCTGCATTAACCTTATCCAAGAGGTACTAGATAGTCTTGTGGCTGAGTAAACTTAGCCAGAGACATGAAAGGATTTTATTTTCCAGGGACCAAGCAGGGAAGCATGTGATGGCCAGAGTTCCCAGAGCCCAAACAAACCTCACAGCACATGAGCAGGGGGGACCTGCAGAGCCCCCCAGCATGAGGTACCTCCATGGCAAGCAGTTGCTGCAAAGTATCTTCTGAGTTCAGCTGAGCTTCTGCTGTCCTGTGGTGCCTCTCCAAGGTATAAAATCAAAGCTACTCTCTGGAGGGACTGTTCTCAACTCAAACTCTGCATAAGGCCAAAAGGGTTTTCAGGAGCTGCATGTGTATATATATATATATATATTTATACACCTTTATTCCATTATATAATTCCTGGCACAACTACTCTCACTGAGTTTTCCTTCAGGTGTGAAACTGAGAAAAATATTGCTTTCAGGTCAATAGAGCAAATCTTAAACAATTTTCACCCAAAATAGCATGCACCCAGCTAGTCCATGCATCACACGAGCAAGGAGGAGGGAGGGCTCCTGTCTCACCTCCAGCTCCCAGCCCCTTCTTTCTTTCACTCTGCCCTTATGGTCTGAGCCCTCATTTTCAAAGGTACCTGAAGACCTACAAACCTTTGACCATCTCTTTGGGGGAGAAAAAAACTGATTTTAGGTTGCTGGACAGGTTTAGTGGTGGACTGGCCAGTGGACTGACCTGCTTCATCACTGAGCAGAGTTTCATCATGGGATGGATCTTCAAATCACAGATATTCACCTGCAGCAGAAGTGGAAACACCTGCAGCAGATGCTGAAAATTTTTTTTTTTTTGTTAGAGATGTCTGAATTGTGTTTTTACAGAATAAAAATCTAAACCAATAACAAAACCTGTTGTTTAAGTAGTTTGACTGGTATTAATGGAGTTTAATGGAATATAATTTGATTCTGGGCTTTTTGAAGCTGCTAACCTCAGAAGAGTCCCCAAAGCCTCCTAGGATTACCTAAGGGTATTATAAATTATGACTTGAATTTAAAAGTAAATCTCTTCTCAATTTTGCCAGAACTGGGCAGTCAGATCTTGAGCCAGCCAAGCTCGAGGGAGCCATGGGGGATGGCCAGGACAAAGCAGTACAGCAGAGAACATGTAGATCTTCACTCTGCTATAGGAAACAGCAGATAAATAATGTTTTATGTTTTCCAAAAATTTCTGCTAACAGCTCTACAAATTAGCTTTCTCTGTTTATTCAGATGCATCAGTCTGATGGAGAGTAAAATGTGCCTAAGCTTCAAAAAAAATGTAATTTGACATTAACTTTGTTACTGGCAGAAAAACTGAAAAATATTTTACCTGTTGGACACCTTGGTATGTTAAGGCAGTGTGCTAATTGTGCTGTGGTGGCTCTAGCTCACTCCTGAAAAATTACCTTCAGAGTGCTTTAGTGAGATAGACACAAAAGCAGAGTGTTGGTTCTCTGATGTTGGAGCAGAGGGCACTGACAGCACAATATTCTTAACTACTAACTGATTGCTGTATTAACCCTCATTGCAGTTAATGTCCCACTTGAACTAATGCCATTAGCCAGGTGCTGTGTCTGTTCTGTACTGGTTTGTCAAGGGCCTGGAGTGACAAGGCAAAGGGTAATGGCTTCACAGTGACAGAGAGCGCTGTTGGATTAGAGATAAGGAAGAAATTCTTCCCTGTGAGGGTGGTGAAGCCCTGGTACAGGTTGCCCAGAGAAGCTGTGACTGTCCATGGGTCCCTGGAAGTGTCCAAGGCCAAGCTGGATGGGACTTGGAGCAACCTGGTCTAGTGGAAGATGTCTCTGCCCACGATAGGGCATTGGAATTAAGTTTTAAGGTCCTTTCCAACCTAAACCATTCTCTGACTCTATGTTTGCTTGCCCAAGACCTGGACAAATACTTATTTAGATTCTGAAGCACAAGCTTTTAAATCTTCCTCCAGAAAGCTTTTCTAACTGTTAACTCTAATGACACTGGTTATTTCTTTGTCATATCAGATAGGTAATCCCCTATCAGGTTCAAGTCCTCAGTCTAAATTCTGCACACAGCATTTCCACTTAGCATTTAAACTAAAGACTCAGCACTGATAGAGGAATTAGATATTTTACATTGCCACGGTTCATATTCTAATATATTTGAGTTCAGAAAGTGATTTACTTTGCACTCTTTTGTGTTGCTGCCTTTCATTTTCAGTGTAAGTTGCTTAATACTTTCACAAAGAGCTGAGGAAAGTGGCATTTCTCACCCACCATGAGCATGTATTGTACTCTTGAGCAGGAAATGGAGAAGAAAAGACACATTTTTGTGCATTATTCATTCAGCTTCAGTAGCTGCTGCAAGCACATGCAGGTGTGGGAGGGAGCTCCTATCACCTGTTTATCTGTCCTACAATTGGTCCAGCATGGCTCACCAGTGAATGCCACTTTGGAAGTGATGACTGATAATTTCTGAGTTTCAACACAAAACTGCTTTGTTCATAAGGAGAGTAATAACCTTAAAAAAGGACCATCATCTAATCATTTCTACAGAAAGAGACTTAATTCATGCAAGAGCATGAACAAGCCCTAAAGATGAGAATACAAAATTATGGTGGTGTACCTATGGAGAGAGTTGTGTTGCTGGTGATCTGCAACATTTTATACAGAGAATTTACAGTTTGGTTATCAATTATAATTCCCTCTCTTTCTGAATTAAAATTTTTGCACAATTATTACCAAGAAAATAGATAGGTAATAATCACAACACCTTCCAAACACTTGTCTTCATTCTCCTCCCTGCAGTCACTTGCCAGGCTTCTCTCTCTGCTTCCCTAACATTCACTCCTACACTTTCCATTTCCTTAGGGTCACTGTGGAGTAGCTGACTACAATATGCTTGGCACAGTCTGGAGTTTCAGAGGTCACACCATTAGACTGTCATTTTCTTAAAACTTATAAACAGCCTAAAAATAAGAAGTAGTAGCATTTGGGGAAGTTTTCAACATATGGCTGCATGAGCAAATTTTAAACATACGGCCCATCAAATGCATTCAAGATGTGTTGAAGCCCATCTAGTGATCCCCAGTCAGATATTACATAAGATTTCATAATATGAAGGACATAGATGCCTTTTTCAGTTTCATGACTAGTCTATGGGTACTTCATCTGCAGAAGCAAGATTAGAATTCATCCTCACTTAAAGGGTATTCATTCATTTATTGCCTGGGAATTAGTACAATAAGAGACGCACCTTTGGGATTTCTCATCTTTGGTTCTTGTACAAAATAATATCCTTTTGTTGTTAAAGAAAAAAAAAGGAACTATCAAAACATGTATTTAAAATATGTATTTTACTTCATAGAGGACATGTAGGTGAGCTAATTCAACAATTCTCTCTTAAAAATGAAAGCAACAGTGTTTATTGTTGATTATATTGTCCCAATGAGAGACAGAAATAAAGCTGAATGCAGAAACTTAAATCACAGCTTGAAATTTACTAAAACAAAACAACCAGAAAGAAATATCTTCTGTTTCTCCAGAAAAATCCAGTGTAAAAATTGCAACAGTGACAATTTATAGCTATAAAGAAATAACTGATGATAGTAGGTCTTTTGTGATGCTAAAAATATTTTATGTAAGTCTGAAACATTTTTTTTCCTCTGAAAACTAAAGAGCTTCCTGTTATCTTAAATATTAGAGTGAATCAAGGACATTTTTGTTTGAACAGTTGAACTAGTGGGTAGCTTATAAGAGCATAACCCTGCCTCTTTCCTGTAACTTAACTCAAATAAAAATGTCCATCTTAACTTACACAACAGCTACTCATCAAGAGAGCTGCAAGCAGCCAGGCTAGCAGTGTCAATACATTGTCATTTGTAGGTTGCTAATAACTGACTCAGAGAGGCTGCTTTGCCTTAACATTTCTGTTACTGACTTTAAAATAGGGAGATTTTCCCTTTTAGTGTCGCTCCATTCCACCATATTTCATTTTGCCTTTGTCCTAGGACTTGCCATCTGCACCTGCCTCTGCTGCAGTGGATATTATCCTTGCCCTTCAGCTCAGCTCAGCTCCAAGTGCTCTCTATTATCACTTCAAAAATGTCTGCTACAGTGTTTAATGTCAGCTCTATTCAATCAAGGGAGGCAACGAAATTCTGAGTTTCTACAGAAGCATACTGACATGCACTACTGGAAACCTGATTCTGCCCAGCAAAGACTCATAAACTGGTTCCAAAACCTGACTGTGAGAAGAGTGGTTGGGGACTCCCTCTCACTGGAGATATTTCAGAACCATCTGGCTGCAATCCTGTGCAGTGTGCCCCAGGGAGGTCCTGCCTGAGCAGGGAGGTGGAACCAGATGATCCACTGTGGTCCCTTCCAAGCTGCCCCATTCTGTGTTTCTGTGAGTATGCCTTTCTGGGATGGATAAAATTCCCCTCCTGGACATCAGAAAGAATACTGGAGGGGGATTGAGGGCAGTGACTAAGAATAGGGGTTTAAAAGAAAAATAAGAAAAAGAGAGAAAAAAGACTTTTTTTAAAAGGAAACATCACCATGTTGGAGGGAACCTAGTGCTCCAAGAGTAGCAATCCCTTTGCAAGCATGTCCCTCTGCAAGCACCTCCTATATATCCACATCAGCCATAGAAATGGAAGAATCTTTCAATAAATAGCAATGCTATTTCTGCTAGGTTATCTTCCCCAGGGAGAACAGCTGGGGCTTGACATACTTCACTGAGCTTTTGCTTTACAAGGTTCATTAACACTTACAAAGAGTGCATAAAAGTTTGTGTTTCACCTCTGACAACCTGCTCATGGGCATAGCTGGTCCCTGCCAGGCTGGGGAGAGGAAAGAGCGGGGCTGGCAGCTGAAGATTCCTCAGTGCTCCCGTGAAACAGGAGGAACAGCACAGACAGACTGGGATGCACAGATGGGCTCTCCAGCACCACTTGTGAAGGACAAAGTGAATCCAGAGTTTGTCTTAAGATGAAGAGCAAAAGTGAAAGATCAGTTGGATAGTGAGATAAACATTAGGCAACATCCAAAATAAATAAGGAGGGGAAAAGCACAAAAAGCAGCACCTTTAAACAGATTGCCATGGTAGAAGCAATGTGTTGGGGAAAAGAGCATAAGGAGTTGTTGGTCAGAGCTCTGTGGTGTTCCCTTTAGCAGCAATATTATCCAGCCCATTCCTGAGCTCCAAGACCTTTGATTTGTCTTCAATTTTAAGCCATCTCTTGGGAATCACTCCAGCTGGGCACCATGCCTCTGGCACAGCCAGGCATTCCCATTTGCTTTCTGCCTGTAGACACAGCTGAAGCTCCTCGCTCATCAGCATCAGAGGACAGGTGTCACATATGCTAGGTCCCTGTATCCACAGTTCAGTTTTTGGGTCTTGCTCTGGGTCTTGTTCTGGGTCTTGCTCTGTGTCACTAAAGGGCCCTGCTGGCCCAGCCCTTTCCTCACACACAGAGGGGCTGCTGACTGATCTGCATGTCCAGTGTGTTACATTTGTGAGAGAGATGTGACCTGTTCTATCCCTTGCCCTTTAATGCAATGAAACTCATTGTGCTCTCAGATCGAAATCTGAGCCCTGGCTGGATTTAAACTTGTTATTTTTGTCTGCTTATTTTGCCTGCCATTCTCTTATCCACTTACCATTTTTGTCCTACCCACTGTGTGTGTGAGAGGGAGGCTTGGCTGAAGGGCATTTACACAGGATCTGTCAGGCATATTTGAGCCCAGCCCCTAAGTGTATCCCTGGCCAGCAGCTTTCAGGAGTCTCTGCAATGTCCCCATCACAGCCCTATGCAAAGCCAGGCACAGGGGAACTCCTCCCTTCATCCCAGGCACTGAGTCCCTAGCTTGTGTCAACATGCAACGGGGAGATTAATATACAGAGGAGACACTTGCAAGAGAAACATGGCAACTATCAAAGACAGTGGTACAGTTCTTTCCCAGCAGATCTCTCCATTTTGAAGAGACTGAGAAAGAAAAGCAGAGGATGTAACCCTTAGTAGAAGAAATTCTTTAGAAAGTCAGATTTAATTGAAGCCCTTAGAAGCCCTTAATTTTTGAGAAGTGGGCCACATTTTCCTAACACTGAAAACAAAGAGCTATGTAGTGTAAGCATGAAATATAGAACAACAACAACAACAAAAAGACTGTAGTATGGAGTAAATGCAAGTAGCTGTTGAGTTCATTGGAAAAGCAGAACCAGAAAGATGTTTTTCTCTTGGAGTACCTTTTCCAGACTGCCTGATGGATCTGATAATTATAATTTAAACAACTACAGCTACCAAACAACTCACACCAAGTGATTTGAACACCACATGGTTCACAAATAAATCTAAAATACTCACCTGGGCTAAGGCAATTTTGTTTGTGAAACCAGGCAAGCAAAGAAAACACCTAAGGCAGGAAAACCACAGAGTGTTGGAGGATAAGCTCCAGGGTTTCCATGTTACAAGGTAATTGCTGGCCAAATGAGAGATGAAACCTCTTTGGTTAAAACATTTGATAGCGCTTTCCCTTCTGCAGGCAGCAGTCCTGAGGAAACATGTTGGCTTGCACAGCATTAGTTCCACACCATCCCTGGTAGTCAATATTGGGTTCTCATATCATTAGTTAGATTATTTAGATTAATGATTACACCTGAGTGATGAAGAAAAGCAAGGATGGCTACCCTAACAACTCCAAAACATTTGCCTGTCCATGCTGGAACCAGATTCTGGGTGCGACACAGCTGGATTTCACCCAGTGCACATTACCCACAACTGGTCTTTTTCTATTGTCACCTGTATTCAGAGCAATTTATCCCTCATCACCCATTACTACCACTTTTTTGGACTTCCAGCACCTTGAATTTTTCCATATGCCAGCCATCACAGTGGCCAGCTTGGCTGTCCTCCAGCCTTTAATGTAACACAGAGGAATTTAATAAAAGCCAACAGCCTTCAGCAAAACACCACCTCCCACAAACCCCCAGTGATTCGTTCTGCAGTGAACAGGCACTTAGAACACAAAAACAAACAAAAACCTTTATGGCAGGACAAACCACATTCCTTATTCTCTGAATGTGCTTCATATTATAAATCACCCATGAAGATGATAAATGTACACTCAAAACAAACTACATACACTGTTCAACAGAGCTGTTAAGCATAACAAAGCTGCCAGAGGGCAGCTGAGCTTAAATAAGTGTATTGCTCTCATTGGCATTTTTGTGGTCTAGATGAATGTGCAGCAGGCAAATTTCCCAACCCACCATGTGGTTTCTACTTCACCCTGCAAAGTCTTCCTGCCACTTTGACCTGAAGAAGTGCAGAGGGCAGAGGGCTGGGCAGGTGCCAGGCAGGTGCATCCCAACAGCGACCGTGGTGGAATGGGGGTTGTGTTTGGCACACAGACTGGTTCCAGGCAGGCAGTGACAGTTTTCATTCTGTCACACCAACTCCCTTCCTAACACCTTCATCTCATTATCTGAAAGGTTATATTTTACAGGCAAGATCATGATCTAATTTTGTCAGCTACTGTTTGATTCCTGTGTTCTGTTCTAGCAAGATTTTTCTTATATCAATGACTTTGCTACTGGACATCCCTCCTTGCTGCTCACCTTTTATTATACATCCTAGATGAGATCTGACACTCAAAACAAACATTATTGAATTAAACCTCAGCTGTAAAGTAAGCAAGCCTTATTATACCAAATTTTACAGTTGGGTAAACTTACATACTGGAGACATTTTAATTATTTTCCACAGCATTATAGAAAGAGTCAGTGAAAGCAGAGAGCCTAGAAAAGTCCAGCTCTCAGTCACTCGCTGCAGGTCGCACTTTAAGAAAAAAAATGTACTAAGTATGCGTTTAATGTCAGGCTTATGAACAAGGGGGCATTAACCCATTACAAATCTTGCTTCCTTTACCATGCCAAAAACCTGCTGCCAGCCAGCAATAACAGGATATTAATCATGCCTTCCAGTGTCTCCATGGTCAGAAGGCAGCAGTGATTTATCACTTTTGCAACAGAAGGATGTGACATTCACAGCTTGTAACACAGAGTGAAGGAAAAGCACACTGGGTCAGGGGACATGTGGAGCCCATTTGACCCCGAAACACATAGGAAAGCTACAGTAAAGCAAGCAAAGTGATAAAAAGTAATGCTGATGTCAGGAGCAGGATGGAGTATTTTGCAAAATTCACAAGTCCCTTATGGGGATGCCAGACATCCCAGGGTCTGCTTTCCTTCAGAAGCATTAGTCTCCAAAGATGAGCTGGCTGGTGTAGACAACAACAGGGTCACCCACTCAGAGGTGAGATGTCTGTGGTGGCCTTTGACATGCCACCAGCCAAGGAGGTGCCAGGGATCCTGGTGGAGCCCAGCCTGAATCTGCAGCAGAGGACAGAGACTCACATCCATACTACTCACACTACCAGACTATTAAACCCCCAATTTTTTTCATTTTTGTCCTTTCTTTGTTACTTGATTGTCTGTAAACAGGTACATTTTCCCTTCTCAGTGCCCAATTCATCTTCTTAGTTTCATTCCACAATATTGCCATTGCCTTTTTCACATTGCAGATCACAGAAGCTGCAATTACCTCACAAACATTGGATTGCCATTGTTGGCAGAGCAAAGCAGAAGGAGCTGGTGGTGAGAGAAGGTTTCATTCAGTAATAACAAAGGGAAATGTGTAACTCCAGAGAGAACTGCACTAAATGCAAGTGCTTCAGTGGAGAGAGGAGGGGTCTTGTGGTGTAATATGGGATTTTCAGGGTTTGGAGGGCAGAATCTGGTTAGAAAATCAGCTGAGGAAAACAGTCTGCAGTGAAAAAACTAAACTGAAATTATTGCAAACCCAAGAAACTGAGTCACTGCTGTATTTGGAAGCTCCTTGAGTGTGGAAATTGCTTTCAGCTTAACCTGGAATTTGCCATCAAACAACACACATGGAGCTCTGCTCTCACACCTAATTTTAGTAATAATTAATAACTTGAGAAATCAGGAAAAAAAGAACTAACTTAACACTAAGAGAAGGGAGGCCAATATACAACTGGGAGTAGGAATACCAGGCCTGATTAGAAAGGGGTTTGGATTACCAAATCCCAAAATCCCACACCAGGCTCCAAGGCAACCTCTTATCTGTAAAACCTTCAAAAAGAGGTTGTGGCCCAGGAGCAGCGTTTCTCACCCTCCAGCTCTAGCTTGTTTCTTCCCCCCACCCCACTCTACCTTATTTTTTCTGTCCTAATTGAGGGGTTTATTCTTTCAGAGGAAAAAGAAAAGGGCAAGACATGTCCTGGCTGCCTTCCAGGAAGCTTTAGTCATTTCAGCTTCATCCTGAGATTTAGACTCTGAAATGAGTTATAAATAGACCAATTTTACACTGCTTAATGGAGGCTTGTATAAGGCAGAGTGGGGATTCCAGGTCTCCTGCCAGATATGACAATAGCCTTAGAAGTGCCATGCACTTCATAACCTGGGGAAAACTCATTTGAGATTCTTTATCAGTAAAGGTGCCCACAAGCCAGAGTCCTTTCATACCAGCACAAGCTCCAAATCATTCACTAACCTTTAGGGAGGGAAGGAGGGAGGGAAAGAGCAAGGAGAAACCAGGTCATAGTGATAGCTTTGGGACTCTGCAGACAGGCTGTGGTAAACTAAATGAAATCCAAATGTAGATGGATAAAGGATTCTGATGCAAACACCAGCTCAGGGCTTGAGCTCTTCCTCCTCTTTCCATAACACTAACTGAGGTGGGTCTAACAACTCCAGAATTTTCACAGAACATGACCATAGGGGATAAGCAAGGACACTACAGTGCTTTAAAAAGAGCTGCATCTTCTGTCTGAAGCATTCACCATTCCCATAAACTTCTGCCAGATTTGAAATACTAGGACTTCAGAAATAATCATGCCTAAGTTATTGAGCCAAGGACAGCTGCCCATCAGGCAGAACTGCCTCCTTTTCTTCTTGTTTTAGCAGCAGATGAGGAAGGACAAGCATTGGCATACTTTTTGCTCACCAAAACATGCTGGGAGAACTCTCCTTCCTCACACCAGATGATATTGCATCCCATAAAGAAGTTGTGATATTAAAACTTTCTCAATGCATATCACACAAAGGTAGAGGAATGAGCTGTGTTTTATCACATGAACTTAACAACCAGAAAAATTCAGCATGTGTCGCTACCTCTGCAATTTCATGCACTCCTCAGTTTCCACAGCATATGGTCTGATGGTGCTATTCCATTTGCTTTCCCTGGGAGAGCAGTTTAAAATGGATAGAAATAGCATGGTACATTTGAGTTTATGGGGTATCAAAAGGGCTATAGTGGATGGTAGCCAAGGCACCAAAGTGAATTATTTATAGTGCAATTGCACTTTCTCCTAAGCTGCCTTTCAGATAGGTCAGGCCTTGGACACTCACATTAAGGTCTTGTTAAATCCAAATAAGATAAGGTTGTATACATAAGTGCAGATACACCAGTTTTACATTAAATCACGTTCAAGTAAAGTTCTTTCAAAGTAGCACTCTGAGAATTACATTACTTGGTTCTTGGGTTGGAGGCACAGACATATTTTACATAAATCTCCCTTCATCTAATTTTTATTGCCTTTTTTGGGTGGTATTTCCTAGTGTATCATGACCTCTGTATTTTCAAAATGATGGTACAAAGCAGGCTTCCTTTCTTTGCACAATAAGACTGAATAGAAGAGTTTGCCTCAGGATATTGTTGAGCTCAGGTACCAGCTAGGTCCAGGCAAACCTTATTTGCACAGAAAAAATGGCACTGCAGTTCTGCACTGCAGAGCACTGCAATGATTTGCTGCATCACTTTTATGTGACGTACTCTTTGTGGTCTGCAGGAAAAGGCATTAACCTTCCCAGCCTGGCAGTGAAGATTTAGCTACAGGAGCTCTCCCCAAAGCAATGTAAAACCCAGATATTGCACAGTACCCTGCACAGCCAGCCTCTTTTTCTGGGTAGAGTTTGCCCTAGAATGATGAAAGAAAAACCAAAACCTAAAAAACTAAGAAATTAATCAGGGCTCTTTGTGACAAAGGTACTACAGAGAAGGGAACAGAACAAATCCCTAAGAACAGTCAGGATACAATGGATATCCAGGAAACATGAATTTTAAAGACTTAATTCACATTTTCTATCCAGTTATGGCTCCTAACACCTTGACTTGCAGCCTGCAGGCAAGTGTTTCAGGTCCTTTCTTTGTGGTGCAGTTTCATGGTTAGAAGAGGAGAGATTGCATGGTCAGATTTTGGAGAAGGGCTGGGAATCACAGACTGATTTATGTTGGAAGGCACATTAAAGCTCATCCAGTTCCAACCCACTGCCATGGGCAGGGACACCTTTCACTGAACCATGTTGCTCCAGGCCCCCACCAGCATGGCTTTGAACCTTTCCAGGGATGGGGCAAACACAACTTCCCTGGGAAACCTGTCCAAGGGTCTCACTGCTCTCACAGGAAAGGATTTCTTCCTAATATCCAATCTAAACCTAAACCTCTCAGTTTGCAGCCATTCTCCCTTGTCTTGTCACTACATGCCTTTATTAAACATCCCTCTCCAGACTCCCTGGCACCCAGCACAAGCCCCCTCTCCAGCTGTGCATTCTCAGCTCAGAGGATGTGAGCAGGATGTTGGTCACCTGGGCTCTGGCACTGTGGAAAGGCAATATCCAGTTCTCCCAGTGCTGTGCACTCCTCTCTGCCTTGGCCAAAAGGGAGCAGAGCAGGAACACAGTCTCAGCAGAAAATTAATGGGCACATATTTTTATGAGACTCAATAGCTCTTTAATTGATTTTATTGCAATTTATGGCATTTGCATAATGATATGAGTCAATATGAAGAGAGTGAAGCAGGAGGTTATAAAAAGCATTTCAGAGTCTCATTCTCAGGGAGCTAAGTCCAAACCCTGAAAACTTTGCTGTTTTCTTAATTTTGGTAATATAGCTGTTTAGCATAACCTTCTGAAGGAAGTAGGAGCATTCTGACAACATGCTGACTATCAATAGTGCCTGATTATGCTATCAAGCAATGAATTAAATCATATTTAATGATTTCAAGCAATTGAATTAAATATCAAGCAATTGATATCAAGCATTTAAATTAAATCTCTAAGTACAGGATTTTTAAACCTCCAGTTTCCAAAGAAATCAAATTTACATGGTTAAATTTCTCAATCAAGCTAACAAGCTTAGTTAATAGTCACAGAAGAGACACCCCTTGCTTAGGCCAGCTCATTTCATTGCTCTTTTTTCCTTTGTTTTCCACCTTGAGGTGGTGTCACTGTCTCGCTCCAGACAAGCCATGTGCCTTCACTGCAACTCAAGCTGTCCAAAGCACAAGCTACAAAGATGATTCACAGGACAATATTATGATTTCAATGTGATCAAAGGTCTTGTTGTAATTCTGTAGGTTAGAGGCTTTGTATGTTGAATCAACAATGGGGGTCCATTCAAATGGAAGACTTTTAGGTAATGAATATAAGATTATCATAATTATTAGAGGGTTTATCCAACACTGATGCCCAGCAGTTGAGATCTATAACTATAGATCTCAACTATCTATATTAAAAGTGGTGCTCAGTAAACAAAGTTTGGCCAGCTTCATACAAAATGCCTGTACATATAGGAGCAGTGCCCACAGGCACCTCACCCAACAGTATTTTCTATCTTGACAAAAAACAAACACTTCTTCAGGGATCAGTTTCCCTTCCACATTGCAATCCTCTGGCTTCATTCCATTTGCTACCAACAGGACTAAACCAGGGGAATTTTCTTGTTCTCTTAATGGAGTCCAACAAAGCAAACTGTTGAAATGAGAATTCCAATTATAAAAACATGTTTTTAAGAAGCTGTTTGAAAACTTTTGCAAGTAATTAGGATACCATTTAGCAGAAAACATTACATTGTCATTGCTATTATTAATATTATTATTACTACTATATTATAATGACTAGAGTCTCCTGCTTCTCTGGGGACAGAACTCTGAGCAATCTGGTCTGATGGAAGGTGTCAGTGCCCTTGGCAAGGGGGTTGGAGCTGCACAATCTTGAAGGCACTTTCCAATACAAAACCATTCCATGAATCTAGGATAGCTGGAATCTCATACAAGAAAGCAATCAGTAACCCATGGTTTGCTCTAATAACAAAATAACCCATTCGCACTTTGCTTGTCTCTGCAAATGGTACCAGCTGTGCAGCAAGAAGCTGTCAAAAACCATAAAGTGGGTCTCATGATGTCCATGGGTAAGACAGTGAGGCAGTGGGAGATCACAGCCCTCCCTGGGAGAAGGAATAGGGAACAGCAGAGCCCAGCAGCGACCCATGGCTCCAGCAACCTCCTGGAGAACCACCAGGCAAAGCACAAGCAGGACCAGAGGTGTGGGCCACTCCTGTGGGCTCTCAGGGCTGGGGCAGAGCCAGAAACTGGGTAGGGCTTGTGCTGAGCCAGCTCAGCCACTCCTGCTCTTGCAGCTTCATATGATCAAACTCTTCCCCAAATACAGTTGGCATCTTAATTAATTACAGAAATTGAGTAAAGACAAGAAGTAATACCAGTCAATACTTGGACAGTCTTTCAACTGACAGTCCAAAACCACTTTTAATTTAATAATCCTCACAGCAGCTGTGTGATCTAAATGGTTTTTATTACACTCCTTTTACAGATGAAAAGGGCAGGGACAATTGAAGTCACAACCCCCTGTAAGCCTGACTTCAGGTCATTTGGTAAGGAAGGTAGCTGGGGTAGAAAGCAGAAACCCTGACCAAGAGAGAAGGAAAATCCAACCCATAGATCTGAGGTGGAGCATTTTCTCCTTCCTGCCTCTTGGAGGGACAAATCATTACATGCTACAATTGGTTGTGCATGTACTCTGCAAGATAAAATTATACCTACAGATGGCCTAGACAAAAAACCACACAGCTAATTTTGGCTTAGACAGCATCTCATGTATGTATCTGGGGGAATAAAATTAGATGCACTTTACATACTTTCTAAATTACCAAAAAGATCTTCCTCCATAAATAAATGTTAGCCAAAACTTACATAATAAGTAATAACTTATCATCTTATGCTCAACACAAGGCAATATTTGGGGACTTTTCATGAAATATCACAAGTAACAAAAATCTGTATCTCTTTTTTTTGCACCTGCAGATACATTTAGAACTGAGTATTTTTTGTCTATCTTGTAAAATCCCATTATCACACAGTAATGTGTCCCTAATACCCTTTATCGATTATTTTTATGATTTCCCAATTCTGTTAAATAATTAGTGGTAATTGCCCTAAGCAAATGGTTACCCAGTAATCCAATACTGTCAGTAAGCAATTTGTGCTTTTGAGATGTCCTGTTTTTATCAGTGGTACCCAGAAGAGGACACCAAATGAATATAAGGGTTCATGGAATGGGGCTTGGAGCAAGTTGGTCTAGTGGAAGGTATCCCATGGCAGGGAGCTGGAATGAGATGCTCTTTAAGATTCCTTGCAACTCAAACCATTTTATGATTCCATTGTTCTATAAAATTGTTATTTTCAAGCCTGTGTCTTGGAAAAAGCCCCAAAAACATAATGTTTAAGGCTGTCAAGTCTTTACGCCATTCCATACACTGCAAGAAATGCAGGCTTATGTTTGGGATTATTACTTTTATTATGGGTAGAGATCTCCAGGTTCAGTCTCAGGAGTCAGCAGGTATGACTGGCAAGTACAGCCTGTTTAGTTCCAGACAAAAAGCAACTTGCATCTTTTAAACAGCGGAATAATGATCCTGTGTATGAGATTCAGTACCTTGCATATGATGTTTTTCACACAAACAAACAAACAAACACCTCAANTGGTGTGCAGAATAATGATCCTGTATATGAGATTCAGTACCTTGCATATGATGTTTTTCACACAAACAAACAAACACCTCAAACCATTTTAAGTTCTTTGCAAACAGTAACTCTTAAAATATGTCAGACGTTTTACCTTCCAGGGAGTAAAAAGCTGGTTTGACTCCTTTGGACAAAGCTGCAAAAAGTGATGATGTTTCTGCTTTTATGGTAAGTTGTGAGGCCTCATGGTGACTCATCCACTTCCAGCATGATTTTTAATAGAATGAATACATTATTATTTATTAATTAGTATTTGTTAATTCCTCCATACTATCAGTTACTTCATGACCTTATTTTCCAGGGTTACAGATTCTCCACTCCACACAACACTGTTTAAGGGTTTACTAAAGCACAATTATTAGAACTTACATAGCCTGGATGTTCAGCACTGCCATGTACTACTCTAATTTATGTTTTGACCCTTCAGCTCTTCAGAGATGAAAACCAAAACCTTCTCAATCACCTGCATAAATTACTGTCTTTATAATAAAAATGAGACTAATATAATTCTAGTCAATTCTGAATATTCTGAAGGATTGCTCAAAGCACTGCTTCTGGGTAAAAAAAATGTTCAAACAATTTCTTCCTTAAGAATAGGAATATCATTGTGATACATCATCCTGGTTACACATAATCATGAAGTAAAATTAAATTGTATTTTAAAAAACCTTCTTCTTATTTTTCATGTATGTAAAAGTCTTATCACTCATGCATGCATGATCCCTATAATTGCAGAAGTGGCATTGTAACATTGCTTTTTTGACAGCAGTTTCTAGGCAGTTTTTTATTCTTAGTGAGATTTTTTTGGGGGAAGTACAAACTTAATAACACATTTTACATTGTTTCCAGCAACATTCAAAATACTCAGAAACAAGTAAAAGGCAGAGCTTTCTCAGCACTGCTGCTGCATTCACCAAAGTGGAGATGCCAAGGTGGGAATGATTTGGGCTAAGGACAACAAGCTCTGTGGCCCAGCAGACTTCAGCCTACTGAGATCTCTGAGCAAAGCAATGCAATGCTGATCAACACAAGAAAAAATCAGCTTTTCATTTCACCCCTCAGAAATACGGAGGGAGCAAGAGCTGAACCACTGCCCTTGCACCTATTCAAGCATCCTCACAACCCCAGAGACAGCATAGAAGGGTGTCAGGATCTGGGCATGGTGCTGCTTGGATACAGTGATCTATCTAGCCAAGCCACCCATCTGGACTGGTACTACCAGCAAGCAGCTCATCAGGCACAGAAAGTGGGCATCACCTTATGGTGGCAAGTATTTTTCAGCTATATAGCCCATCTCTCTTCTGGATTTCTGTAATATCTCTTCAAAATAAATAAGTTATTTCTGTGCAGGATCACATAAACACTCCCCACCCTGTCTTCCTGAGAAACTGGCAGGCTATATTTGCCTCTCAGTTACCTGGATAAACAGATTGCTAATATAACCCATGGATGTATAGGATAATATTCCTAAAGCAACGTTTAACAAAAAGGCAAAATTACTTGACCCAAATAATTCCCAGTGCCTTACTGCTGATAGAAATATCTTCTGTCTCTTGCCTTAGCATAAATGAAAAAACAACTGCAACAAAACCCCTTAAAAATACATTTTAAAAGAAAAAATCTGCATATCTCCACAAATTACTTTCTCACTATCATGAGAAATTTTGACCTCAGCATATGTTTGAGAAGTTCTGCTTCTCATTTTAGAAACTGCTCAAGTCTAGGAACTCCTGTTTTAGCTGAAGTTTGATGTGCCAGTTCAGTCCCCAGCTCATGCAGCATTAAGAGGGAGATTTGCAGAAGTATTCAGGTGCCTGACAATGAAGACAGGCACCTCACAGGATTTGAAATTTATGTAAGTGAGCCTATTTTTGTCAACATCTTTAAGAATTGATTTAGGCTTTGTAGCAGCCAGTGGCACAAGCAACATCTCTGTCAGATTCCAGCCCCTACCCTTGGCTGTGTGCTCATGTCCAGCACAGTCTCTGTGTCCAGATGGTCCTCTGACCACATGGCTTGGGGGCAAAGTGGGAAAACACGGGTGTGGCCCATAACCAGCAGAGTAATCCAGCTTTACCATCTCTCTCAGAAGGTGACCAGAGAGGCCACTACTCCCATAAAATAGAAACCCTTGAAGAAGCACTTTGCACACACAATTCATCAGCTACAGCAGGTACTTCACTCACAGAATCACAGAATGGTTTTGGTTGGAAGGGACCTTAAAGATCACCTTATTCCCACCCTCCTGCCATGGGCAGGACACCTTCACCAGACCAGGTTGCTCCTTAATGTTTTCTGTGGTTTGATGACACGTTAATCTCTTGACCAAATACTGGGCTCCTTTCACTTCATCTACAAACATGCAGACAGTTTTTAGCCAGTCAAGATGGAACAGAATTTTGGCTTTATTTTCCATCATCTTTGCCCTGCTACTTAACACTCCTACCAGAAAGTATAGACTTCCTCTCTTGCACTGGGCCATACAGAAGATTACTCCAGTGGGGCACAAGATCTGAAAATCTCACTGCAGCTTCATGTGGGCCAAAAGACCAGAAAAATCCCACTGCAGCTTCATGTGTGAGTCAGCTCTAAGAAAAGCCTGTCTAAGCCTTCAGCAGAAATTATGTCCTTGTGTGGTAAACATAACAATAATCACTCCTTACTCATGGTCCCTTTATCAGTTTGTGTAGCAACAAACCATAAACCCTCCACTGCCTTTCCACTCCAGCACATCAGCAGGCATTATCAATCAGAAGTAGCCAAAAAGAATGAAATTTCACGTGTATTAATCTCATTTATTTCACACCAGATTTGTTCCCTTCCCTCTGCGTCCAAAACCAATCTAACACTGTCTGGTTTGCTCTTAGGAAATGTCTGCATCTGCAACTCAAAACTCTTCTCCCTTTTCTGATTGCTGACAACAGGTCTGTGCCCAAGTCCAGGGTCTGTGCCAAACAGCTCATAGTTTGCATTGCAATCAGCTGGTCAAGGGATCTTTATTTCTGTTTTATCTTCCTTGCAATGTGTGCCACACTCTAGAGACAGAAGATGGGCAGAAGGAGATTTGCATCCCAGTCAGGGGCTGACACACAGTGCACAGAGAATCCTGAGCATGGAAAGTAGGAAATGCTAAGTGTGATTAACCTTCCCTTTCCCTACCCAGCAGTCTCCACAGAAGTAGATTTGTACATTCTTAATTTTAATTACTAAAATCAATATGCATGCACTTGCACATGGACCACTGCAAATTAGCTTTCAATAAAAAAATAGAGAAAGAAAAATTTGTGCCACACTTCCCCACAAATGGACTCTTGGAAAATATTTTCACTGGCTGTTGTTTCTCTGCAGTTATGAGACCTCCCAAGATGTTTGGCTGAAATATTTAAGTGGACAGTTCGGTTTCAGATTTATGTTTAGTAAATGTTCTAATGTTTCAAAAGCTAAAACCAAGAGATCTCTGGATTACAGTACATGACAGTATTTAAGTGAAATCACAGTTTTTCTTAGTTTTTTGTTGTTGCTGTTGTTTGGGTTTTTGTTTGGTTTGGGTTTTGTGGTTTTTGGTTTGTTTTTTTTGTTTTGCCATTGCTGTGAGCATTCTGCAGGAAGGGTTTTTGTCCTTAGTTTAATAATATTTAATAAACCATAATGTCACTAATTTGCCTAGGCTTTTAATGAGGCTGATCTGAAAAGCTCTATTCCTTTATTCCTGCATTTTCTTAATGAAATGAACTTTGTTCTCATCCCTTTGTCTTTGGTAGGGTCAGCTGCTCTGCTATTCTTCAGCTTTTCAGCCTATTTGATAAGCTGCAATACAAACACTGCCTGATGAAGTGTATGCTGCATTATCACCTCAAATTAAGCATCTGGGCTATGTGACCTCACCAGGGAACAGGAATCTCTTCAGATCACTCAACCTAATGTTGCTACTCCCTTCTGCTTTAAATTTTGTTTTCTTGGGCTGTATCAAGCAGTTATAGGGACTTTATATGAGACAGAAATACTGTCATTGGTTATCCCAGCCATGCTGAGGAAACCCATGCTACATCACAGCTGCTTCTCCAGGAAATCCAGGCAACCAGAATATCCCAGTTCCCCCAGACACTCAGAGGACCCTGCTCCAGACAGACACCATATTGTGATGCTTTCCCTGGGAAGAAGAACGGCAGCCAAAGTGCAGCACCAATGACAAGTAACATACCATGATCAAATGTCTAAGGCCTATGCTGACCCTAAAGAATTCATCCAGCTGGGTAACCAGAAGTGAGGTGCCACGGGACCCATGTTCAGCTCTGGGGCAGACTCCTGCCTTTTGCTGAGAGGAAGGAACCTTTTATAGTGACTTGAGTGTCAAGAGCCTTAACCTGCAGCAAGACCTAGAGTCTGTCTCAGCTAATATCTGAATTGCTTTAAGCTAAGGACTCTCAGGGCTGTGCTGGGTGTGCTCCCAGCTGGGGGAGCCCCTGAATGCACCCTGATCTTTGCTGTCCTGTCCTCGAGGATGGCAGCACTGCCATCTGATCCCACGCCTGATCCTTTTCCCACAGCCTGCAGCTTCCCTTCTTTAATATTAACAGAGAGTTTTAAATATTCTAAGGATGTTTTTATTCTGTAAAATTTATAAAATGCCAGTTGAAGTACCATTCATGTTGAAAAGCTGCCTCTCTCTATCAAGGTTTCTTGGACTAAACGAAACAACATAATAAACCTCGGCCATTAATAATTGTGAAAAAGTCCTCCCCTGTGTTATCTTTCATCAGGATGATGTTATTAGTTTATAGATACATATTTTTCAGCAAAGACTTTTTTTGGTAGCGATTTGTCCTTCACAATAATGAACTTTGCTGCATGTAGAGCCTCAGAAAAATAGTGGTTTTGAGAGGTTTGACAGTGAATGAATCTGATTTACTGAGGTATCTCCTTCACAGTGGAATAGAAAAATAGTGCCATCTTTTGGTCTGAGCAGCTCTGCCAGCATCATGACTGGGGGTCAAGAGTCCAAAACCACTGGCCATATCAACAGCTGGATTAAGCTCTGGTTATTGCTGTCTCTGAAAGTCTTATTTTTTCTCAAAACCACAACAAATTCTGGATTTACTACAAATGCAAAGGAAAGAATGTTTATCCTGGAGGTCAGGGCTCAGCTATTTGTTGTCTCTGCCATGCCCAGCTGCATCCATACTTACACCTTCTACTTACAGTTTTGCCCTGGGGTCTCATTTAACTGAGATTCCAGATGTGAACCAAAAGTGCAGATGCCATGATCACCCCTGCCCCTCCTTCCTCCATGCAAGGAAACAGCTTTGGGGGATTTAAAACTGCTGATTTCCAGCCCTGGTATGACAAATTGCCAGGATTAATTCTAGTGCAGAGCTCTGAAAATCAGGGGAGAGAATTTGAGTCTCAGCTAGTTCTACATTCAATTGTAGACTGATTAACAATAGTATTAGCTCAATAATTAACTACATGAAAGGGTTACACTCCCCCACACAACATGCCACACCAGGATATTTTGCATTCCTGCCAAAAGCATGAAAGTAGCTTTTAATTGGTATTTTGTCTATACATCACCTTTTCCTTTCTGATCTCACAAGTTAGACTTCTCTAACGCTTTTCCTTTTATTCTACAAAACTGACTTACTGGAACAATTTGATAAACGTGTCATTGTCCTGAGAAAAGGACCTATCTTGCAGCTCTTCCTCCAGAAAAGAATTAACATTACTCTATACCACTGCATCTCAAAATGCTATTTTTCTTTCCTAGGGCCATAGAGAAAACAATTTTCTAGTTTTGTTCCAAATAGCTAAAGTTTTTTGACACAGAAAATATTGTCCATGAGACAGGACCCAGACATGTCCTTCAATTAAGATCTCAAGTTATTGACTTTCCATTGACATCAGGAAGTCTATTAAATGCAGCTGTGGGCAATCTGTATTTGACATTGCACATGTACATGTGTGCCACTGTGCATAACACACTGGCAAAGAATCCAAATGAATGACAAAACTCCACAGAGCTGCACAAACCCCCTCGGGCTATGAGAGCAGGACAAGGCTATATCTTGATAAGTCAGCAAAAGTTGCTGATGGTGGGGATGGGGAAAATCTTTGTTCACAGGCAAAGGACATCTATTAAAAGGCTGGAAGATGTCAAACAAACACATATGTATTGAATTATAGAGATATACATTTAGATAGAGCGTGAAGACAAAACAAGGACACAAGTCAACATGTATTCAGTAGAGTCATTTCAACTGCTGAGCTCGGTAGAGATGCTCAGGTTCCATGGGGAAAACAAACATGTTCCATTACAATTTCACTACCCAAAATTCCCTTTATATGCAAGCTTTTATAATACTGTTTCTTCAGCATCTGAGTTAGTTTGGCTTTTTGGTCAAGTGTTTTCCTTTTCCTTTTACACAGATAAGCCCATAACAGGGAGTTTCCTCTGACCTTGGAGACATTAAGAGTAGCTTAGCAATCATCTCCGATTTTATTCAGGCTTTAAAAATGAGCAGGAGTGTTTGCACAGACTTCACTGGGATTCAGAGCCAGCTTCCAAAATGTTTTTCCTATAGAGACTCTAATGACATTGTGATGGTTTTACTACTGCTATGTTAAACTTTCTCACAAGTGACGCCAGACTTTTCTGTCTGTAATGACTGTCATCTGCCAGCTCTACTCAATGCCTGATTATCTTGCTTAACTTTCACTTCCCAGCAATTTGCAAAAGCAGTATTAAAATTCCTCCCTAGGCATTTACTTCCCAAAGACAAAAAATTGATGCTTTAAAACCACAGGTAGCTTTTTAAAAAACAGCAATCAGAGTAACTAAAATGCAAAAGGAAGGAGACGAACCCTAGGCTGCAACAATAATTTAACCATACCAGGTACAGCAGGTTGTTTTGTTCTTTGAAGAGGTTTACATTTCATTACATTCAAAATTTATATTTACTTAAATATCTTTCAGAAGAAGCTGCATTTAAAAACCAGCTACACTGGATTATATGCAAGACTTGGAATAAAATCATGAAGAACACCCCTATAAGCTCTACATCAGCTGTGTACCACAGGATCTTTGTGCTTGACTCACTGCACATACAGATTTCAGGAACATAAGCAAAAAAGATGCTTCTTCTGGGAGATGAAAAAAATCTCAGATAGAGATTAAACAGCATTCTGTTGCACAGCAAATACTATCAGCCTATGTGGACATGATTTTCTAAGCCTGAGAGAGTTTTCAGCCTGTCAGTGGCTGATCTGTTCCCAAGGGAAAGTCTTTTGGGAAACTTTCAAGGACTGTTTTTTGTAAATAGGTTTTGGTTCTCAAAACAATATCACACACATGTTCTGAATGTATTTTTTCTTGTTCCACCAATGGGACCAGAGAGGTGCTTCCTTTGGCCAGTCATGTTGACCAGTATTGGAACACCTTACAAAAACCCCCGAAATAAAGGCTTCTGCCTCACTGAGATCAAACCTCACTATTGTGATTTGAGTCCACTCTTCTATTTCATGTCCACAACAAGCCTAAGTGCAATAAGAGTTTCCTGTGAATACTGGCCAAAAGACTAGCAAATTCTCTGCTGCTCACAACAGATACTGCAACATACAAGGATTGTATTGTCTATCCAGGGCTTCTTCCTCTGGGAGTTTAGGAACCTCAATTCCTATTGTCCCTGCCCATGGCAGGAAGTTGGAACTTGGTGATCTGTAAGGCCCCTTCCAACCCAAACCATTCTATATCATTCTTTCTCCAGCTCTTGGATGAGCAAAGGGACCAGATATGGCACTTTGGTGAAAATTGGTCCCAGCTCCCATGCCCATTCGCTAGCAGCTGGCAAGCCCAAGTGTTCAGCATTTTACTTTTACCTTTAAAAGAGGCCACACATTCTTCCACAGCACTTTATATTCATGCTGATAGCCCTGACACAATGATAGAGCTCTGCAATTCAGGCCCTGGTGTTCTTCGATCCCTTGCAATACACAAAATAGCAGTGTCGGGCTTAATTCTATTTCCAAGCGCTTGAGCTGCTTGTCACTGTGTTATTGATCTGAAGAATTCAAGCTGGCCACACATCATTTGCCCAGTGAAAAGCCTGGCTGGCTATTGACAATCCCCACACACAGTCCTGGCAGCCAGCGGTGACAAAGCAGGAACCCCTGCTCAGCACACAATTGCTCACAGGGTAGAACCAACCCAAAACCAAACTGTGTCAGTACCACAGGCAGGTCTGGGAAAACAGGCACCGTGGGGTGTCCCCTGCAGTCACTTTGCTTGTTTGACAGGACTAGATGAAACATGTAATGACACCTCCAAGTCATTTGTGTTTGCATTACTTGTGTAAACACCTGGTGCCAAACCACTGGCACACAAACCCACAGCACTGAACTTCTTGATCTGCCAGTTCAGCCATCTGTGAAATAATAATTCAGATCAAAAAACATTAACCCAGCACATTTCTAGTCCTCCCCACCTTTACTGGTCAGCAGTGGGTTCTCCAGCAGGGTCACTGCCCCTTGTGGATTGGCACAGTGCCACATAACATTCCCTTCCCCATGGAATAATAAATCCTGCAAATAAAACACACCCTAGAGCTCCATGGCTGTGCTGCATGTTTAATGTCCCGTGAGGGTCCAGCTCACACCTTCCAGGGTGACATTCATGCATTCAAGCAACACAAGGCACCCAAGAACAGGAGCCAACACTGCCATCCCTCTTCCCAGAGCTCTCATTAACACAGGACAATTTCCTCTGGCCAGAGGTGACATTTCCACATGGCAGGAAAGGGCACAGGTAACAGAAGCATCAGCTACTAAAATCTGTGGTTTATATTTTCCCTAGGCTGAAGGAGAAGAGCCATGACCAAATCTAGTCTTTTTAATTGGTAATTTCCAGCTGACCATGTTTCTGCACCTCTGAGAACCCCTGTTTTTTAAACTGTATAATTTCCTGACAATTACATTAATTTTAATATCTGTTTTAGTCTGGAAGGTCTCTACAGCATAGCAAAGGTTTTACAGTAAAGTCAGGAGATGAAGCACCTTCCTCCTTATCCCACTGTGAGGATATCTGCAATGGAACAGCCTCCTCCAGAGTCAAGGCAGCAGGAATCCAACAGCTTCCCTAACTTCTGCTGCTGCTTTCATTTTAAAACCTTCCTTTGCTGATGAAACAAGGTACTTGACCACCAACAGATTTCTCCCACCCATTAGTGGCAGCATTGTTCAATTAAGCCAGGGCAGAGGCGTGTCTCTGGTAATGGACACTATCAAGGCGGCCCAGGTAAGGTCACAGGTTCACATCACACACCACTTTTGCATTTCCTTGGTTATTTATTTGTTTTTCTTGATGTGAAACAGCTCATTGAAAAATCCCATACTGCCTTGTTTAGAAGTCACACCTCCAATTACATTAAATTACTACCGCTGTAAAATGGATGGTGACTTTTACTAAATTTAATTACTTCCCTCTGCAGACAGTGAATGGCCAAAGTGTCTCTCAGGCTAGCTGATAAAAGGCACAGTCAAGGCAGGTGAGGGAAAGGACCCCATGGGAGATGACAACCTGTCCAAGGAGCACAAAGCCTGCCCAGGCACCATAGCACAAAGCTGCAGAGGCAAGAGTTGCCAGCATTCCACCATGAGATAGCTGGGAAACCAACAAGTCCACTTGAACAGCACCCATGAGGATCTGGGGGTGCTGCTGCTCCCCAAAACCTCTGAAACCTTTTTTGCCTGTGGGAGCAGCCTGGGAAACCCATAGTGGATGGTGCCTGCACAGCACCTCCCATATAAAGTTCATTAAATTCATCTTATTCTACCCCTTGCCATGGGCAGGGACACCTTCCACAGTCCCAGATTGTTCTAAGCCTTGTCTAACCTGGCTTTGGACACTTCCAGTCACAGCTTCTCTGGGCAACTGTGCCCGGGCCTCACCACCCTCACAGGAAATTCATTCTTAATACCAGGTTCTTCATCACTCCTTTGGTCCTCCAAGCAGAAGTCTGCCACAAGACCTCCCCCTCCACCAGTTTCACTACTAAGACTGAAAATAAAATGAGAGAAGGGAGAGGAGCCATGACATTGCAGCCAAGCATTAGTGATGCATTTACCCCAAAATACAATACACCGAAATGAAGACCAGGTATGCTCACAATCCTGGGCAAGCAGGTCATGAAAGCCTCCATCAACCCCTGATATCCCAGATAAGTTTTTCCTTAATAAAATACTATCACCTTCCTGCAAGGGCCATCTCCCTCTGGAGCCATGAGTTTTGCCATATAGCAGCATCCTGCTGAACAGCCAACTGGAGTTCTGCTGCTCCAAACACACTGCTCCCAGGATCATCTCTCTGTGGAGTTGTTCAACCCAAGCTGTATTTACATAAATGAGTTTGAATTTATGATATAAACTCAATATTTATATTATAATAAACTTGATAGTGCCTAACTGATAAATATAAAAATAAGCCACTTATGTGACACTCTGCTCTGATCCTAAAACAGATGTTTGAGGATATAAAATTATGTTGCGAGCTTTGAAATTGCACATACAATTACAACCTTCATCTTTATTGCTACTCCTAAGTGTTAAATGCAACTATATCTACACTGAAATTTCACTTATTACCATATTCCTCCCTCTCTCCCAAACCTAAACTGACTTGCAGTACTGTGACACTGGTAATTATTCTCCTTCTCTGACAAATTCAGGGGAATGAATAGAAATCTTTGTAGAGCTCATTTAACATTCATCTTGTATAAACATCTTGGTCCTTCCTTCATTTCCAGGAGTTTTGGCTCTCTCAGACAAGTAAAAGTCTTCAGGGCAGTACCTTGGGGAAAGACATTGTGCTTTTCTTTTGATAGGTTGTGAGATTTCAGCATCAGGAGCCAGTAGCTCTGTGCTGATGAGAGCCAGGGGCAGGTTAAATCAATATGGGTCTTCATTTCCTTCACACTTTTTTTTTTTTAAGGATTCTTTTTATAGTTTGCATTTTCAAGGTTTTCGTAGCAACAAGAGCTTCTTTACATACCCCCTATCCTCCACCAAAATGTCATCAGTTCATGTTGATACGTGCCTCCATGACCTGGATCTTCAGGAAAGCTAAAAATACTGCAAATTCTGGGTCAAACCACAAGAGCTGATGCCACAGCCTGAAAGCATATAGCACAAACACCACAGACTTGAGGTGCTCCTCCTGAATTAAGGTTGGATGAGGAGAAATGCATTTACTCCATCCTCAAAAGTGCAGAAATTCAATCCAGAGGGAAGAATGGTGCAGGACAGGTTTTAGTCCTCCTGGTGCTCAAACACGGTCTCTCCAGCATATTTTACTCTCTTAATAAACGATGAGTGGCTGAAACACTGACTGACCCTGCCTGCAGAGCCCTCCTGGCAAGTCCTCAGATGGTGGGGACACCTCAGGCTGTGACCCTGCTGCTGCCAGTGCAGTTCTTGCCTCCTTCCTTATGGCAAAAAGAAAACATGTTTCCAGCAGGCAGCATCTGGGCAAGAAATCTGAGCAGGGAGAGAGAATTCATCTCTCTTTTCATATTTACTTTGGAGGGACAATTCTCAACTTCTCCATGAGCAAATAACACATCACACTACTGCAGTCTAACAAGGTATTGTTAACTCTTCCCAGTAAATCAGATTATTACTGACTCTCTAGCAGAAAATCAGATAAAGCCTTGGCTGAGTGTCCCGAGCGAATACATTCAAGTTTAGGTCAGCATCTATTTGATGCACTGAGTGCAGCTTCAGAAGCCCTCAAGCCCAGGGAATATGAAGCTTCATCAAAGCAAGAAGCTTCCATCACCCCAACAGCACCAGGTCTAACCCAAATGCTTGGACATGGAATGAGGATGAGAAGAGATGTTGCACATTGTGTGTTGGGTTTCCACCCCCTGGAAAGAAAAGATGAAAGAGAAACCCAAAATCCAAGTGATTTATTAAGTGGATTGTTTGCTAATGACACTGCTTTTCCTCCATTTGATTTTGCACAAGGAATTGCTGGCTGCAGTCAGGCCATCCTGGCACTACAGCTCCCAACGCAATCTGAGAGCTACTTGCTGCCTTCCCACACTGTTGTACCACTGCTGATGCTTCTGCCATGGGAAGGAATACTTCAGAGCTCGTCTCTGGCACAGTGGATGGAGAGCAGTGGAGAAAAGGACACAGCTTTCCCAAGGCAGGATAATCATGGATGAAAAGGGTTTGTCCAGGCACATGAAGCAGAAATCAGGACCAGGTACCAGGCAGCCTTGGAAAGTCCTAAATGCAAAGTGACCTGCTAAGACTCACGTTCTCCTGCACCTCATGGCTCCACATTGTCCCTGCAGACATTGCCAAGAGGACCAGGGCAGCCTGTGGAGAGCAACAGATGAAACTCAGAGTGCCACTCGCCAGGGTACTGGGTACTGGCTTGAGCATCGCAAGCACAGCCTGAACAGTCCCTGCAAAGCCTGCACAGGAGCTCACAGAACCAGAGGCAATGCTGGCCTCTTGTGGCAGCTCTGGTCCTTTTGCTTTTTTAAAAAGAACGGAAGTTGTCCGAAGTTTAAAAACAAAACAACAACAACAACAACCCACAACAATAAACAAAAAACCCAAACCAAACAAACAACAACAAACAAACAAAAAACCCCCAACCCAACCCAACAAAACCCCACCACCTAGCACACACCAAAACGCACAAAAAAGCCTTAGCTAGTTTTGAACAAGATTCTGCTGAGAACAAGGTGGGGCTAGACAGGGCTTTGATCAACCTGGCTGGTGGAAGGCATCCTTGCCCACAGCAGAGGGTTGGTACTGGGTGAGAGTTAAGGTCCCTTCCCACTCAAATGATTCTGTGATTCTGTGACCCTATGATTCTAAAGCTGAAAAGTCCCACTGGGGAGAGTAAGATGGTGAAGACAAAATTCAACTCTTATCTGATCTGCAGCAGAGATGCAGCTGTATCCCTATGCAGAATGCAGGAAAAGGGGCTGCACAGGGAGAAAGGGAAGAAAATGCTATTTGCAGTGGTGGAGCAAAGGACAAGAAGCTGCAGACTCTGCTTGCCAGCAAAGAATCCATTACGTTAAGTGTCCTGTTCCTTAAAAAAAAAAAGTCCTTTCCCATAAAATTCCACATAGCTTAGCTTTTGTATGATCAGTACAGAAATGGAGGGAAAATGCAGCCAGAAGTGGTCATGTCAGCCAGGGCAGAGGGGCCCAGCACAACTCCTGCTCCCCTTGCCCACCCCACCTTCAGCACCACACTGGACTGGCTGAGGGCCACAGACCCTCTGCAAAATAAAGGGGGGGGAGGTTGGAGGGGGGAGAAAAGGAAGTTGTTTCAAATCTGTGGTTTCACCCTCAGTGCCAGCACACACCTCCACCTGTATGTGTTGCACAGGGTGTAGGTCTGGGAGGCACCAGACACCACTCAAGGACCTCAGGCTCTCTGGTCTCTCTGAGTTGGTGTTGAGGCAGCAGCCACAGTACCCAGGAAAAGGGGAAAGATCATAGAATTACAGAATAGTTTGAGTGGGAAGGGACCTTTCAGGGTCATCTAGTCCAACTCCCCCACTCCTGCCATAGGCAGGGGCACCTTCCACTACCCCAGTGTTGTAACTACATATGATATTATTGGCTTTTCACAAATATTAAACTGAATGCTGTATGTATAATGTTGAAAAGTGTTGCTGTATTAATATAGTTTCTTTTATTTCTGCTAATAATGAAACTTAAAAATAGTAGTGTGATACATATATACATATTTCTTAGGCTATAGCATAGTATTACAGACTGCTTTTGTTCATTTAACTCAGAGAATAAAAGATAAACAGAAAACCTCCCCTGCATTCCTAGATTATCTTATCCAGATGAAGATGACAGTGACCAGCGCTCCAAGAGAGGAAGTTACTGAACCTCTGTTATCACGGAGTGTTAAAGTGAATAGTACCACAAGAAGATTGATCTGCTGGAAGGGGGGGTTTGAAACTAAGCAAAAAAACATTTAAACTTAAAAGGAATGTTTTAATTATGCATAAGAAACCTTAAGTATGCAACAGGCTGGTGCTTTTAAGGAAGATCCTTTGTTAGTAAGGTGTGCTCTTGGCTGAACGCCAAGGCACCCAGCCGTTTAACCCTTTGCTTTATTTCTGTCTCCTAATTGTTGTTTTTTATTAACTTGTTTTAAAATTATATCAAAAAGGTGAACCTCGTTTTTCACTTCAGGTTGCTCTGAGCCCTGTCTGATCTAGCCTTGAACAGTTCCATGGATGGGGCAGCCATAGCTGCTCTGGGCAACTTGTGCCAGGGCCTCACCACCATCACAGGCAAGAATTTCTTCCTTTCTTCCAAAGGATTTCTTCCAAAATCAAAACCAATCTTGCCTTCCTTCAGATTAAAGATATCCCCCCCTTGTCCAGAGTCCCTCTCCAGCTCTCTTGGACCCCTTTTAGACACTGAAAGGGGCTCTAAGGTCTCCACTGATCCTTCTCCAGTCTGAACAACTCCACCTGAGACATTTTCACAGAAAAGGTGCTCCAGCCCTCTGAAAATTATATCTGTCTGTACTGTCCTCACTGTGAAGACACAACAAAATCACTCAGTGGTGGCTCCTCTTTGACCTCAGCATGAGCATCACTCCCACTAGGCTCTCCCCAGCTCTGAATCACCTCAGCTCCATCCCCACTGGCTGCCCAAAAATAGCTACTGAAAACAATTAGTACATGTTTGATTGTTTATTGATTCCAACATATTAATAGATTGGATAATAAACAGTACTTTTAAACATTCTCTTAACCAAAAATATAACAAATATTTACAATCACTCAGTAAAAATACAAAAAGCATACAGAGGCACTGTCTTTCTAAAAGACATAAGTGTAAGAGGTATCAAAAAATAGGAGACAAACATTGCTTGTTACAGAATACTTTACAATCACTGACTTGTGCAGTACAGTTGCTATTGGAATATCATTACATCTGTGCAGTTTGGCCAATATGCTCATATATTTAGAATTTAATTAATATCAAGCTAAACTGCATTCCAGGTATATCAGAAATAAAGATAAAACAATAAAAAGCACAACAAAAGCAAAAGCTGGGTTGGGAATTCAAGATAGATTACCCTCTATACAAGCATTCTAAATTATAATGTGTAAAGCTTTTCTAAAGAGAGAGTATCCCTTTTTTCTTTTCTTTTTCCAAAGGCAGTGGTAAGTTTATCCTCCAAAAACTCTAATGTTTTATAAAAACTTAAATGACAGGGTTGTATTTCCACTGTTGCCTGCAGTAAAATTACTTGGGATGTGATGAAAAAGGTTTTGGAACACCCCTGACGCCCCACAGGCCCCTCTGCAAGTGACATCACTGGTACATTCAGACCATGGGGAGGGACATCCTCTGCCTCTGGCAGGTGCAGACAGCCCCCAGTGCACCTGGGGCATCTGAGCAATGGGCTCTGACCACCCTCCAGTGAAGCATCACTCACCTGGCATCACAGAATCTGCTGAGCTGGAAGGAAAGTGTCAGGATCTACTCCAACTCCTGGCCCTATATAGCACCATCCCCAAAAATCCCACCCCGTGCCTGAGAGCATTGTCCAAACACTTCTTGAGCTCTGCCAGGCTGGTGCTGTGACCACTTGCCTGGGGAGCTGCTTCAGTGCCCAATGACCCTCTGGGTGAAATACCTTTACCTAATACTCAACCTAAACCTCCCCTGACACAGCTTCAGGCCATTCCCTCGTGACCTGTTACTGCTCATCAGAGTGAAGAGATCAGTGCTGCCCTTCAGGAGGATGCTGTAGACTGCAGTGAGGTCTCTCTCCCCTCAATCTCCTCCCAGCTGAACAGACCAAGTGCCCTCAACCACGCCTCATAAAGCTTCCCCTTCCATCCCCTTCCCCATCTTTGTGGCCTCCTTTGGATGCTCTCTAATAGCTTAATGTCTTTTTCATATCATGGTGCCCAAAAATCACATATGGGACTCAAAGTGAGGCAACACCTACAAACTTATTTGAGTAACAGCAAAAGGAATGAGGCAGGAAAGCCCCACACCACCCATTGCTGGCAAACACTCAAAATTTGTCCACACTGCAAAACTGTGAGCTGCAAACATCCACAGCCATTGTCTTTCCATTATTTTGTGTACTTGGGAAATGAACCTGATGCTGCTCAGAGGCTCCGTGATCTCATTTTCCACTTTCTGCAACTGGAGAGGCCAATTCAATTTTACCAAACTACGCTGCTTTCTCAGGAATTATTTGGAAGTTTAAGATTTATAACAAAACAATCTGCTTAAATCATAGAGATCTGAAATGTATCTTTCAGCACAAGTCAGGAGCTAACAATGAGCAGGAAGTGAGCAAACCCAGGTATGCCAGTGGAAGAACATGTGGTGAGGCACCTTAACTGTTTATCAGCATCAGAGCCTGAGTTAGAAGAACCCAGCAGAGGTGTGGAGGCAGGGATCTGTGGGTCCAGAAGACATCACTTAACAAAGCAGTGCACACTATATTGCTTCTGTCTGAATTACCAAAAAAAGGGATAATGTCTCTTCAAACCCACACCAGACACTCCATTTGGCTACTGGCCCCAATCAATGTGATCGGTTGAGTTAAAAATAAACAAAAAATCCCAGCAAGGAGCAGCAAAAAAGCCATACTGTGCAAGGCAGGAGTAGCTCATCTGTCCATCATTTATACATATCTATGTACACCAGCTGTGTTGGCTATTAGGAAAATATGATTTGTGAGATTTTTCACTCATTCCAGAACTTTTCAGCATCTGCCAAGCCCTGTGGAACAAACAGATGCTGCTGATGTGCAAACACCATCAAACACCATGTTTGGATGGGTGATTTATTCAGCTGCTCTTGTTGACTGCCAGATCTGACCCTGCTCCCCACAGGGGCTTCCCTGCATCCTCAAAGGAGCACTATTGGGTTTTGGGGTAAAAGAAAGCCACTTTAGTAACCCACATCCCCTATACTTTTGTTCAACAGGCTAGCATAAGCTGCAGCTCCCCCCCAAGGCCAAGGAACTACAGTTTCGTTCACCTGGAACAAAGCAGATGATTTCCAGTGGAACACAAAGCCTGTTGTTTCCATGTAGAAGTTAACAAGCAACTACAGCTGGCAGTGGGATGGCAGGACTTGGATTTACCCCACAGGAATATCAGTTCAAGAGTTCTATTATCAATATTTCATGTGCTAAACACACTCACTCTGCCCTGCATTGCTTTGACACATTAATCTTTAATCTTTAAGGCCTGTGCAGATTCATTACAAGCATTAAGGCCTTGAGAAAGCAAAATGCATTATGCCATACCTCAAGTGGATTTTAATATATTTTTTCAAGCATTTGCTTCTCTGATATTTGTTCCAAAAATTCATACAGCCAACCAGTGAGTTATAAATTAGGCATCCTCTTTCTCAGCATCACTGTTCTTTTACACCTTCCCAATTCCAGTCATGACAGGTACATTCCAGGCAATGTTGAATCTGGAACTGCTCTGAAGGCAGACACAGTCTGGGTCATTCACATCCACCTGGCTGCATCAGACCCTAGCTACTATGGAGAAAGCACATCAAAGGCTTTGGGTTGTTTTTGGTACTTGTGGCATTTTCCAAAAATGCTGCATTCATCTTGCACCCCTGCACACATATAGGTAAAAAAAAAAAAACAAACAAACCCTTAAAGCTCTTCACAACTATGGATATAGAAATCAGTTTTGAGGCACTGTAAAAATGACAAACATCATATTTCTATCTTAGGCTGTAAACATCACAACAAAGATTTACAATTAAATGTTTAAATACATATTCACACATTCATTTCTGATTTTAATACTAGAATGGGGTGTCATGTATGGAAGGAAAGAAGGAAGGAAAAACGGAAGGAAAGAAAGAATGAAGGAAGAAAGGAAAGAAAGGAAATAAAAGAAAGAAGGGAAAGAAAGGAAAGGAGAAAGAAAAGAACCTGCAGGCATTTCCAGGTCTACCCCTCTGCACTCTGGCTGGCTAAAGTAAAATCAAAGAAGCAATTATTTTGGCCATAGTCTAACTAGAGGATCATGAATTAACACTGGCTGGCTGTAAGTCAAAACTCTCATTGACATCAACATCGCCAGGATTTTTAATTAGGAATAAAAAAAAAGGTTTGAGACTATCTATATTTTCCAGATAAACACCACAGAGTTTTTTAACCCATCATAAAATGCATTATGCTCTTCTATAAGCACTGTGTCATCTTAATTCAGTTTCACAAATTTTATTGTGAAATGTAGCTGATTTCTCATTAGTTTATTGTTTTTTTCAAATATAACCTTTGCACTTAGATCCTGGGCAACTCTGAGAAAAGGCCAGGACACGTGAGATGATCTTAAAAACCACAACACAGAGCTGAATTTTGAGTTTTAGAACATGTTGAACTCTGCAAGGCAAAACCTCGTTAGAACCCTTTTGGGAAGGCTTCAGATCTCCCCAAATGCTCCCCCCATAAGCTATGGCTTCCACATTCCAAACATTCCTTAACAGGGGAGGAGAGCACCAACTGTTGCCTTAGCTGGCTGGCAGTTAAAAAAAATTCTAAAAATCCTTGGGCAGGAGGTTTCTGCTGTGTCTGTGTGGGAGGGGAGCAGTAGGAGTGCTGGCTTGACAGACACCGCTCTGCAGGGCATTGGGCTCTGTTCATATTAAATCTAAACTAACTCTAAAATCTATAAATTTCTGCACCCGTTTCTACATTTCTGTGTTTATTTTGAGATCACAGTAGTTGATGTGTAGCTAATTTACTTTCACATTAACTAAACATTTATATTAGCCAACCAGAGCACTCTCAACACACATAAAGAAAACTCCCATTTAAAAATATTAAATTAATAAATTATTTTCAGATACTTTACCAACATCCTTTGCTTTTGTTGACATTTTGATATATTTTTTTTTAAGTTCATAAGATAACACTCTCAGACTTCTAATGGTCATATAGAAAATAATGACAATGGAAACTAAGAAAGGATTATATGGTATCATACAGAAAAATACTCCCAAGTTCAAGTGGTGGTGACAACTGATCCTCCCCGATGCATGAAGTGCAGTCCATCTCTGGGTACCCATGCTGGTATCCAGGCAGTCAGACCATTCCTTGAACAGGATTTTCTATTTCATAGGCAGAAATAGCTTCTTAGGTGTTGGTGGCAGAGTGAAAGAAGGTGTAAAGAGGTGATCCAACCCATTCCACCTCATCTGTGACAGAGGCAAGGTCTGAGGTCAGTAGCAGCAAGTTGTCAGCAGTTGCTAACAGAACCATGAGACTCTCCCACATCCCTTGTATTGTGAGTGGTTTATATAAATAACCCAAGGGTTAAACTGCTGATACTTGTTCATCTTCTGCAAAACAAGATAAAGAAACAGGCAGTTATTCCACCGGTCTCCACCTGGACCAGCACCCAGTGAGGTGATCACAGTGAGTCTATGACGACTTCACCCCTTCAGCAGCATGTTTTCACTGTCTTTATTATCACTGATCACTATACATTCCATACCACCATTTATCAGATCCTCAGGCAATCACAGAATGGTTTGGGTTGGAAGGGACCTTATAAAGCATCTCGTTCCAACTCCATGCCATAGGCAGGGATACCATCCAGGTTGCTCCAAGCCCCATCCAGCCTGGACTTGTGCACTTCCTGGGATGGGGCATCCACAGCTTCTGCAGTCTGATGCAGTATGATGGTCATACAATAAAGACATTGCAAAACAGAAAATCCCAGATCCTCCAAAAATTATCGGCATGCAGCTCCCAGTATGCCAAAAGCTATGGATTTGGGAAAAAAAGCTAGCAAATTTTCATGCAGTGAGCATTTTATTCCAAATAAAATTAACCAAGCACTTCAAAAGTAGTAAAATAGGTGCCTCTAAATTTAGCTTAGAAAAAAAATTAAAAATTTTTAAAGCAACGACTTCCTTATTTTTACATCAAAAGCACAACAGAATTAATGCCAGGTAATTTTATGTTTACTAGAAGTTTGAACTGCAGTACTAATATATATGTTAACTACTGCTTACACATGTTAAAGGGCCAAGATACAATCATTTTACATCTGAAATTGTTTTAATCTAAATCCAGGCTCATCTTAAATCAGAGTGAAATGGAAGGAAATGATCACAACCTTCTAATAATAAAAAAATCAGTTCACCAGCTAAAAGTATAGAAGATCACATCAGTGCACAGAAATTAAAAGTAAATCAACAGATGAACAACTAAGGAGAAATTCCCCTGACCTCAAGTTAGCTTTGACACAATATAAGAGCACTCTTTATCAGCAAATCCTCTCACATTTTGGTCACCCCATAAATGCTATGCTTGGCAGCAGTGGCTGTTGCTTCAAACAAGATAATGAAAAAATAAACTGGAAGAGACACTGTCAGGCCAAGTTAGGCAGAGAACACAGGTTTCATAAAATGCAGTCTCCGAAAGAACAGAAGTTCACTATTATTTTGTTCAGTATTTTGAAACTCAATCTCTCAAAGTATCTGCTGAGGCATAAGGCAGCTCACTGCCAGCACACCTGAATACAACTAAATAAATTCACTCCACCAAATCCAAATCACTCATTTTAGACCATCACCCTGATGCCAGTGGGATACCAGTTAATCAGCCCAGGGAAGCTAGAGTTTTTCCACACGTAGCCTGTCAGTGCCTCATCATTAAGAGAAGACAGATTTTAAAGGAAAAAAAAAACCAAAACACACCAATATCTACATGCTCTTAAGTGTCTCAGCTGCACTTTAGGAGATCTTACACGTATATTTTTGTATATTTATTTATTTACATATACTTTGTTTGGTGCCAACATGCTTTTTCTATGGGGAAGGCATTCTTCTTTGCTTTAAACGTGTAGGTACATGCACACAGTATGCATGACATACACAGCCACGCATGTGCATACAGCCATACAAACACAACTGTGTATTTAGAGATTAATCCACTTTTAATCTCCAAGAATGACCCAAGAGAAAGCCCAGAACATTGCTGTGAAGTGCACCCTGTATAGCCCCACTCCCCAGCCAAGTGTTCACCTACCATCCTCTTCACTATCTGCGTCAGGCAAGTCTGCTACTCTGGGGCTGGACAGCTGCCGGCCGTACTGAGGCATCCTCGAGGAGACACAGGCCACCGGGTCACTACTGAGAGCAGCTGCTGGAAGTCTAGAGAGGTCACTGTGCAGCATTTTTGACCTCTGCACTGCCACACTATAGTCTGGAGGTTTGAGGTGAGGGTGGTGGGGCGATCCTTCTTTTATGTCCGCTAAAGAAATCCCCATATATCCCGGAGGGGTGGGCGGTGGCTCCCTATACCTATCGTCCTTCTTAGGTGAGGTGACACAGTACACTGGGCACAAGAAATAAGCAATGGAAATGTTAAAGAAGAAAAAGAAAGGAAACAAAACGTTAAAAAATCATGAAATGTTACAATGGTAAAAAAGAAACTGATAACAAAATGCAAATGCAGAAACACTGGTTATAATGACAGCAGCAGGTATTTATGCGTTCATTTCTGTTTTCTATTTATTTTAAGAAGTCAGAGTAGCAAGAGAATCCAAGAACTCCTTAGGTGAGATGTTAATTGTGTGGAAAGCAGACTCTAAGCTTGTCTGCACTCAGACTGCAATTAACACCTTTTAATACAGTCTCTGCTCCTATGGCCCTGCTGCACCAGGGGATGCTCTGGAGCTCTCTGGCAGGACAGAGAGCCAGTGCAGCAAAGTCTGCTGCCACAGTTACAGGCTGGGAAACTGAAACAGGAGGAATTAAGGCACCCAGCCCGGAGTTACTTTGCACAGCATGATGGTGTTTGACAGCAAAAACTGCTGGTTGATTACAACACCCATTTCATCGCCCTAAAGAGGTCAGTCGCTTAGCACAAATTCATGATAATAAAATATCACCATATTGACTGATGTGTATGAAGACATGAAACCATCTGGCTATGCCATAGGAAGAAAAAAATAGCATCACTTAAAATTGATCCTATGAGGCAGACTATGTATTAATTATTTTACATTTTCACAGAGTGAATAATGGCTTATCACACCCATACTTTTGATTTCTTACTTTTTTCCCTTAGTTTTTGTTTTGTTTTCTTTTATACCCTTACCTTAAACTATGTTCTCTGTTTATAAGTGAGAAAAAACTAGGAACAGTTATTGGAACAGCCTTTGGAAGGGCTGCATTACACCTTGTGCAGTCATGAAAAGGCTACAATCAATATTATTTATTTGCAATGTCCAGGTGTCATAATTCATCTTCTCCCTTCCTGCTCTGTTCAGTCAAGTCACAGAGGTTCTCAACCCAAAATTTAACTCTTCTTATGTTGTCTTGCCTCCCTCCCACCCTAGTTCTGGGGCTTATGTGCATGCTAAACTGGCTTTTTCCATGGACATGTTGTAACAGTGAGTTTCAAAGACAGGGTTATTTTTTTAATCTCTTAGTTAAGTGAATTTGCATTCTTCCTGTGGTACCATTTTAAACAGTGCATGTTCATTAGTTTCATTTATTTCAGCAAATGTAATAGTTTCTTATCTTAGAAGAATGTGAAGGGATGAAAAATAAAGGAGTATTTTTTGTTGTGTTGTAGACTTATGAGATTCCAGGATTTGGTCTCAGAAACATAAACTGATTCATGCTTGATGGCCTTAGCTCATGCTTGCACTGACAGTAGAACAACCAAAACCAAATTCACTCAGTCTGGGGTTTAGCAGATACATGTGGGTACAGGCAGAGATTTATACTATTGAATTACAGGATTTATTTTCATTTAACTAGCACTGAATGAGGTCGCTGTGAAAAAGCAGGAGAAGTGAAGACAATATGCTCTTCCCTGGAGGGATGGGGAAGGGTCCTCACCTCACCTTCAATCTTGGTTGGATTTACAGGAGGAATGACGAGGGTGGGTATGTTCTACTTCAAAGAAGAAAGCTTCAGGCTTCCTAGAGCTAACTAGTCTACTGTAGTAATGCAAGAGTAATGTGTCCCTTTGTCAAATCCCAATTCATAGTATTTTACAAATGGTGAAACAAAGTGAAGATATCTTTGGCATACTGTGTGATGGTGAACAGCTAATGGATTTGTATTTGCAAACCTGTAATTATATCCATCCATATCAGATCTTTCCTTGAGCAAACATACACATGCCCTACTTCAGCACTCTGTGAGTGCTCCTCACAGCTACATGCAGAATGAAAAAAAAATTAAAAGTAAGGGAAAGTGCTGTCAGCAAAAACAGTGAACTTGCCATCTCCTAATACAGCTCAGATGCTCATCAGCAGCTCTGAAAGGCTGCAAGAGCAGAGCACAGGCACAGCAATGAGCTGGGAGTGAGTTTTCTGCAAGTCTCCAACATGGTTTCTTTTCCAAAGTCAAGGAGGAACACAATCCAAGACCTCCACCCTACATGCAATATTTATTTAGGCAACTTCCTTTGATAACAAACCCCTCCAGCAATCCACTCAGTAATTAAATTGCATTTCAGCTGCACCCTTACCTCACAGTCTTAGAAAGCTTTGCATTCCATGTTTTATCTTACTTACCAACCCAGTTCCTTTAATTTTGGCTAATGAACTCACTAGGATGGGGGAAGAACATCTTGCTTGACAGAACTATGCGTATTTCAAAGAACACTTTTAATTTTTTCTCCTTTCATAAGTAGCCAAACTGCAGTTGTATAATCAAATAAATCCTTAATAAATAAACAAATCTTAAAACTGCAAAATAGCTTCCAGAGCCAATGCCCTGTGGATGAAAGTGTCCCAGCTACAGAGAAGCAAGTGAGGTCCACACCACTCTGCAGTCATGCACTTCCCTCTGGGTTCCTGGAAAGTCTATTACTTATATATATACTCCTACATTATAAGGAGTATAGGACCACAGACTCTTGTCATAAGAACATCTACAGTGATGAGCACACCTCCAAAATCATTCAAAAAAGCAGAACAACATACTAGAGAAAAGAACTGCCTGCAATTTTCTTAAAGAGAGTTTTCCTGCGTACTCACAAAGTGATGGGGAAGTGCACTTGTTTATTATCTTGATAATCCTAATGCAAAAGAAGGTGGCTTGAAAGCACACTGTGTAGTGCTATGATTACAACCACACGTGAAGCTGAATTCAACATGACAGGCAGCCTCAGACCTGTTGATGTCATTTCTGAACAATTTAGTATCAAAATGAAAAACAGATGTAGCAGCTTCCAAGAGCTGTTGGCTTGGCTTACCTATTAGGCCTTTTTCTGTACTCGAAGTAACAGTTTTGTAAGTTGTATCAGTGACGGGTTTAGAGTCCAAAACCTCCGTCTGCTCCGCTGTGGAGTTCTCCAGCCCCTTCCGCTTAATTGTCCCATAGTTTGTCTCGTAAGTGTCTGACAGGGAGCTGGAGGATGCCCAGCTCTGCCGAGACTGATCAAGCTCCACACTGGCTTTCGACTGCCTGTTGACTTTGGAAAAAGCTTCTGAATACAAATAACCCTCCTCAGAGTAACAGTTTGTGGGATCCACTTCAGCTATAGGTCCATCCAGCTGGGTGTGACGGTAAGAACTGAGATGATCCCAGCTCTTCTGGTTTGGGATATTCTGGAAATTGTCATGTGAACTACTTGAGCATGAAGTCCAGCTTCCTCGGCCGCTGTCTGCTGCCTCTACCATGATGTGCTCATGGGAGATCTCCTCACTGCTCATGGAAGATGTGAATGCCATCCCTCTGATCAGAGCAGGCCTAGTGATGGACCAGCTACATAGGAAAATGACAGAAATTGGGAAAAAAACACTTGTAAGCTTTTACAATATGAACAACTTGCTCAGGCCCAACTCCGGGTTTGTATCAGGCAAGCAGCAAGCTCAAGACACAAGAGAGCACTGACAAGAGACACTGTAACTCCAAAATCATTCAAAATCATTACTGCACCCAGCAGCAAGGAAGTTATTCCCAGGGGAATAAGAAGTTTGCGACATGTATTTTCAGGCTACACCCCAGATCCCTAAGTCTGGCCCACAGAAGCTCTTCTCGATCAATCACAGCAACAGTGCCTGACAGAAAGGAGTAAATTAACCTCTTACATTTCCTACCATCCTTTTCTTTATGTTTATAAAATAAAAAAAAATATTTAGAATAAAATCCAACCCCTTCACTGGCAGCAACACCATGCTGTTTAGACGAAGGAGAAGCAGCTGAATTTCAAGAACATTTGGAAATACTGGGCATTAAGTAACATTTGCGGGAACAATATGGAGGGACAGATTGTGAAAAGCGAAGTCCAAAATTTCTTAAAGAAATGTCTGCTGAAAGCTCTAACCACTCTAAAATTAAGTGGGGAAAAATAAAGCCAGGTTTGTATGAATTTAGGATACATGAAGATAGGATTGCTAGACATTATTCAAATCTCCCAACTATTTCGGGTGTATTAACAAATGCATGGGCAGCACAACATTAAAATTCATCACCCTCCCTCAGTAGTTTATTGACACATTGTAAAATCAAGGAATGTTTCTTAGCTATGTGCAAGCAAGGGGTTATTTTTCCTTCCTTTTCTATTTTTTAAACCCTAGGATAAAATCCAGTTTCTTCCCTCACAACCCACTGAAACTAAGGAATAAAGAAACAACCACGAAACATAAACTCAGTACGTATTATGCCTTCTAGAATGGGAATGATTTTCTTTGATTAAGCATATCTTTAAATTCCCAATTTAATCCTATGAAATAAACTGAATTACTCATTCCTTTCCATCCCTGGAAGTGTTCAAGGTGAGGTTGGATGGGGTTGGAAGCACCCTTATCCCTGCCCAGAGAAGGGGTTGGATCAAGATGATCTTTAAGGTCCATTGCAACCCAAAGCATTCTATGATTCCATGTGCTGGAAAAATTAGAAATGTAAGGAGCATCTCTAATTCAGCTGAATTCATGACAACTGAGGACAGACAATACTGTCTCAAGATACATTAGGCAATATTACATCCTATGGATCAAGGCGCTAGAGAACTTCCAGTTCAAAGCATTTCAGCACAAATTCTCATTGCACTAAGGTAACAAAACCTCTTGTGTGGAAACTGTCAGAAAGACAGTAGCAGAAAGCTGCCAGTCTGCCTAAGCAACAAATGATAATTAGAAAAATCCTTACAAATCACATTAGACCACGTTAAGTGACTGGCACTGCTAACTCAGGAGAGAATTGATCATATCCTGTTGCTCTTTTGCTGCCTCTCACCATGGCACTAATTTGCTAAGCATCATCCTGGCTTCTAACAAGCTTCCAGTCTCCTGTAAGAAATACCCAGCTAAACCCCACCGATGGGAACAAGCTGTTGTCTCCCCAAATAATACTGTAAGCTTCTTATGGAAAAAGGCTCACACACAGTGGCCAGTGCACCAGCTTCCAGAAAAAGCTTAATAACCACAAAAGAGTGCACAACTGTGTCCTGGCCAAAGCTTCCTTACCCCTTCTGAGAACAGAACACCAAGCCCCACCAGAACCAGCTACACCTTACCTGGGACAGGGCTGGCTGTAATCTGTCAGTGCCTGAGGATGCTCCTTTCTCTCTGCCCCACCTGAATCCACCATAATGAGGGACTGGGACAAACTCCTCTCATCCTGCAGTGGGGCTGACATGGAGTCCACAGAGCAGTTGCTCACGATGCTGGACCGGGATGAAATCTCACTGTGACTGGAGTCCGAGAAGTTGTCAGATTTAGTGGAAGGTATGAGGGCATAGCCTG
>VWYI01041543.1:0-22892 GCA_013399455.1 Anthoscopus minutus
ATATATGTATGTATATGGAAACTTTTTCTACAGTCTTTTGGTGGATTGCACTGGTGGGGATTTTGTTGGAAAAATTTTTCAATAATTGCTTCACTACCCATGAATGTGTATAAAATTATCAGCATTTTTGCATTGTATAGTAACTACTACTGCAGCTACTTTTACACTCTTACATGCCTCATTTTTTTCTGCAACTTTATGACACAGTGGAAACCTATGGGAGACTTTGTAGTTTTCTTTCAGTCCCTTTCCAGCTAGGCAATAAAATGAACCCTAATACCATAACAACCAATGATACATCTGTATTATAATACATGTATTGCCTACTATCAGAAAGTGTGATAAAATGTTTTGTAAAACCAGAAAAAGAGAATCAGCTTACTGCTTATTAATCAGATAGGACAGTTTACACAACAACATATGCCTTGTGCAGGAGAAAGATACTTTAGAATTTTCTGAGAAACTAGATGTTCCACTGGAAGTAGTCTCTTCTGTTAGTATCATAATACTGAAGTCGTTGTCAGATAAAAGAGAGAGCTGATACAATTCTTGAATCACTTTATTAATTCACTTTTTTTGTTATTAATGATCACAATTTGTTTTTACAGCTCCCTAGTGTATGTTACAAGTTTCAGGGGCCGTATTTCACAAATATATCATAATCAACTCGTTAGCATAGGAATTTGCAAACTTTTTTTACAGTGTAGACCACCGTCTGAGGCAAGATGACATCTCAGACCACTTCCTTTTCCATCCATAACATTAACGTATTGTACTAATAGTCCCTGTGATTATTACAGAAAATGCTTACAAGAAGAAAAGAACAAGGAAACATGTAATGGACAATTTCTGCCTTTGTAAAATGAAATATCTTTGGGACAAGTTTTATTGGGTCTGACTGAGACAGAGTTTATTTCCCCGTGGCAGCCCTCACAGTGCTGTGCTGTGCGTTGGTAGCTGGAAGGGTGCTGATAGCACAGCAGCGCTTCGGCTGCTGCCGAGCAGTTCTGTCCCTCTGACATTCCCCACATCAAGGGAGGGGACAAGATCCTGGAAATGGATACAACCCAAATTAGCCAAAGGGATATTCCACACCATATCACACCAGCTCAGATAAAAAAGGGAGGGAGGAGGGATGGGCTTTGTTGTTCTACAATGTTTTTCTTCCAGAACAACTGTTTGTGCTGAAGCCCTGCTTCCCAGGAAGTGTCTGAACATTGCTTGCTGATGGGAAGTGGGGACTGACTTTTCCTTCTGCTTATGTGAGCACAAACTTATGCTTGTTATTTTGGGGTTTTTTTTTTCCTTTTTCCTTATAATAAAGTGCCTTGTCTCAGCCTATAGTTGTTTTCCATCTAATTTCTCTCTCCCCTGTCCTGCTGGGAAAGGGAGTGATAGAGCACATGGCACCTGTGTCTCAGCCAAGGTCAAACCACTACACAAGTAAAACAAAATGAAAGACATTTGCAACTAGAATACTGCAAACCACCAAAATACTTTTCCAATCATTCAGTATAAAGTCCTCTAGCCTTCTAAGAGTGTTGCACCACTTCATTTCTGGTAAGGTTAAAATTCAAATTAGTTTGTTTTTACCAAATACCTAATGCAACCTGCTGTTGATACTAAGCAAAATTTGAAGAAAAACTGGAGACAGCATTGGGTTTATGTACTAAGCATAACCTTCAAGCTGTTAAAAATTACTGCTGTGATAACTCTGACTGACCTGAGACCAAATAATGTATAGAATTTTAAAGATTTTTTTTTCTTACATTCTTTATTTTTTTATCAAGGTCCAAGACAATTATCTCTTGACAAGTAAAAAACATAGGTGTTTTATAACAATATGTGAAATATTTCTGATTAATTATTTACATGATTAGGTTTTGGCATCAAGAACATTGAGAACGTTCAGGAGAGGCCAAATGCCCAAAGAAGAACTATTATGACTACTGATATAACAGAGACTTTGTCTATTCAAAATCTGAATCTTTCATGATATCAGACAAGTTCATGAACTAGATGATGTGCTGATATTGACAAGGTGCTTGACATCAGTGACAAGTTGTAAGTGATGCATCAACATTTATTATGTCCTTAAAGTCTTTGTTTTCCCTGAATTTAAGTCACAGTCTTAACTTACAGTGTCATTAACTGTATGAGAACAAAACTCTCTTCTGATAATTAAAATGAATGTTAAAATTACTATTTTTATCAAAACATGGAAGCAATAGTTTATTGTAGCTCTCCCTAACAATGGCAGGCATGTGTATAAATTCCAAGCACATGGAGTAAAATAAAATAAGGCAGGAATTATTTACATTATCTTTCAACGTCTTTTTACCTTCACCAAAATATTGTAAGCACCTGTGATTGTGCAGTTTTATAACTTTAGGAAATCAATATGGTACAGTTTTTATTCTTTCCTTCCAATTTTAACTTCATTTAAAATGTGCATGTGCACATGTAGGGATCATAGATATTACAGACTATATGGAAACTCATTCTACTACAAACCTCAGCTTAAAGACTTGTGTGCAATTTTCCTAGAGAACATTTTCTCACCATAATCAGGGGAAGGGGAAGGAGAAGGAAAGAAGCAAGACAAGATAAAAATATTTAGCTTACAGGGTTTCTCCTGAAACAGCAAAAATAACATGATTTTGAATTTACAGATAAAACAGATCTGAAAAACTGTTCAGTGCCAACTGGCCAGTTATGCTGTAATACTTAAACTTGCCCTTATGCTGCCAGTATGGTTTTTTTTGTTGCCACTGAACAGTATATTGTTTTTTGAAAAAGACAATCTGTTTCATGAACCCTTCTAGTATTATGAAATAAAAGTCCTCTGGTGCTATTACAATATACCTATATAATTATAAATTAAGAGGATTTAGTGTCAATTATATATTTTATGCCAGTTCCCAAACCTCAAAAAGAGTGGTTCTACAATCTTGCCTTCCTTGGAGATATTTGCTTGGACTTCATAAATGTAATCTTGAGCACATCACATTTTGGTAAATAATTTTGGTAAGGCACAAAGCTCAGAAGACAGCGGAAAAAATCCTGAAGAACACTTTTATTCTTGACAATTCTCTATTGTCCTGAATTATGGACAATAGAGAGCTAAGAAGTTTTACAGAAATACTGAGGATGATTGAAAATCGGGGTGCTTCTGCATCTGTTGTGGGTAGTAGTTCAAACTGACCAAAAGGTTCAAGATCTGCCTTGTGTCAAATGTAGCATAGAAGAAGATGAACAGAGATGTCAGTGCACGAGAAAGTAAGAGCTCTGAAGACATGAAAATAAAGAGAACACAAAAACTTGACTCTGAAGTGCCGCAATCTCCCCAGTATGAAAATGCCAATCTTGAGAGACCTATCCTTTCCTTGTCCATCTGCCTATAGCCTGACAACAGATGAATTAGAAAACATAAGTGTACAGGGAACTGTAACTTCAGGGTTAGCAGTTACATCTTAATTGAAAATCAAAAAGTTTTAGATTTTTAGATTAAATTATGTAGTTGTTTTATTTGTGGGTTTGGGGTGTTTTGGAACTTTGTCATACACAAGAAGGGACTTACCTGAGAAATGTGATTTCAAGTCTTTCCTAAAGATCAGTCTTTAAAGACACAAGAAAGAATGCAAACCTGAGTGAAGCTTAATTAAATTTCATTATAATTAATTGGTGCTTATTTTGTAATCATAGCAGTTCTTATTTCTTTGAAATAAACATTTTTTCCTCCTGAGAAATTCAGCCTGTTCAGCAACAATGAATAACAGCAACAATGTTATTTCTCAGTTTGTGAAAACTGAGTAAGGTTTGTGAGCCTTTTTGCATTATATAATAAAACGTGACATTGGGGTATGAGTGACATAACTTAATGTGACTCATTAAGTATCTGCTTATAAAACATATGGATCTATGGGCTTATAAAACATATCTAACACATTTTTTTTCAAGGTAAAATAAGGAATCAGTCTAGGAAAAAGCTATGTTTGCCTTTATTCTCATGCCTGTTTTCATTGATAATTTTCTCCTAAGCATAACTAGAACTCCACAGCAATTGAGCACATCACTACTAAGGTGTTGCAGAACTGCCATAAAGGCAGTGACAAGAACACCGACCTCAGAGGTGAGTAAAGTATTAACAACTAATGGGATCTTCTATACTGGAAGGCAGGTACAGCTTTCAACAGACCTGTTCTGATTTAGCCTCAGACAGAAAAAGGTCAGCATAATAGCTGATAGTTATTGACAGCTACTTATCTAGGTACAGATAATAGCTTTGGAAGTAAAATCACAAAGCTATTTTGGATGAGTGCTTAGAAACTTGGCAGATAAATTGCAAATGCTCTTAGCTTGCATTTGTTGGCATTTTTATGAAGTAATTTTGTGGGGGTTTTTTTATGGTGACTTGAATGTTGTTACCCATTATTCACTAAGATTTTATTTTGAAGAGCATAAAACCTAAATTCCATTAAAAAGCCAATATGCAAAGCTAAGGAATACTCTGGTTAACTAAAATGTAACTTTTGCATCTTGTATGTCTCATCTATTTGTTCAGTTTGTTCCAAAGTGATTATTTTTTATATTTTGTTAGAAAGATCACTAAGAAATTATGAAGAAATACTTTAAAATTACATAGGATACAGCTTTATAAAATTGTATCCGTTTTTTAAGTTGTTAGGTTCTTCAGAAATAAGAAAATTAAGTTACACTTTAGTGCAACCTTTGATGCTGGAGGGAAAAGGCACAGTTCTCCTGAGGTGAGTCAAAAAAGCAGACAGGTTCCTAGTGGAAGGTCAGCATTACTATCATTTCCTTCAGTTTTCTCCATTATCCTACTGACTGTAAGCAGTACTCCAGTGGAGTTTTTCGGCTAAAGAGAACAATGAATATTGTAACAGAAGCATGAAATAAAGTATTGAAGGACAAGGATTGGCACCTAAATGCAAATGTCTAAAGAAAGGTTCATATATCAATTTTTGCTACTACTAGTTAAAAGATTTTTTAAAATTCTGTAGAGTTTGTGAGATCAATATCTTCCCAACTTCACTGTTGGGACTAAAAATAAGCAGCATATTGTGAAATGAAGTGAAAAAAAGGAGTTCAAATTAAAAACCCATTAAAGCCCTCTGATTTCATTAAGTTTTAGCAAGCTGTTACTTCATTTGTATATTTAAAAACACTAATAGCTCCACAAGATTGCAAGTGTTTAATAAGCCTTTCAATTTGGGAGAGGGTAAAAGGCTCCTAAACATCCCTAAATAGTTATTTCTAGTAGTTAGTTATGACCACCAAAAGAGTCCTTATTTACCACAGAAGTTTTGCAGCTTTAGCTTCTAGTTGTTGTACTTTATCATGCTTCTGACTGCAAGACTAAAGGCAGCATGTTAGCCAAAAATTTGCATGAAAAATAGGTAATTGATAGAGCCTAAACATGTCTTGAAAACTGGGAGCTGTCCTAGAGAAAGTGTGTGACAAAGGTGTGCTACAGGGACTGATAATCAGGAAGAAAAGTCATAAAGAAATTAGCAGATTGTTGAAAGGTTTATACGTAGAAAAGTGAACAATCTATATCACTGAGTAAACACATTATGGAATCATAGAGTCATGTAATTGGTGAGGGTTGAAAGTGACCTCAAAAAAATCGAGTTCCAAACCCTTACTATGGACAGGTAACCCTTCCTCTAGCCCAGGTACCTCAGAGCCCCATATAACCTGGTCCTGGACATCACCAGAAATTGGGACTCCACAGCTTCTCTGGTCAATCTCTCCCAGTGCCTCAACACCCTCACAGGGAAAAATTTCTTCTTAATATCTAATAAAAAAATTCCCTCCTTCAGTTTAAGGCCATTCACTTAATAAAACTTAAGCTAGCCAACATAAGCTAAAGGTCCCAATCATGTTGTGGAACATGACTAAATCAATAATGGAAATCTGTAAACTCACTAAAACTGTAAAAATATTTCAGAAGCAGACATAGTTCAAAAAGAGAGTTGAAAGATGCTACAAAATCCAAAGGGTCAAAAGAAGGACTCAGTCTATGAAATAAACTTTGCCAACAGAGCCACCTAGCTTACTTTACACAGCAAAAGCTGTGGAAGCACAAACACAAAGGTTCCGTCAGGAATAATGTTAATTCAACAGGATATTTCAGAATAGGAATATTTAACGTCCTTCAACAGACAAAATTTGAAGCTGAAAGAATGTGCATCTTTCAGAGGTGCGTATTTTACAAGCTTAATGCCTTGATTAAGTCTCAAGAATGTTAATGAGATTATTTCTCTGAAAAGAATCATTCATGAGTGGAATGTTTGAAAGAAAATCCAAGACCAATGAAGGTCTTGAAATCAGCAAAAGTACAGATTAAATATGGCTAGTAAAAATTGAAATATTTAGAGATGGCATCTTGAGCCTCATTGAGTTTTCACACTCAAACAAAGCATTTAAATAGGCAATTTTGAGTTCATGTAGCAATCTTTCTTGCACTATTGGTTATATTTGTTCATCTTTTACTCATGTTTCTTTACCATTATTACAAATGAAAATAAAATACTAAAAGGAATGAAACTCTAGATAGGGTAACAATTTGTTACTGCTGCTTTACATATTTAAGAAATACAAGAAAAATTTAATTCCCTGCCATTAGAAAATTTGCCAAATACCATGGTAGTTTATTTTCTCTTACAGCTCTTACAGCAAGATAAGAGGTTTTTCTAGTAGAAACATTGCAGCCCAATCAGTGCTACTGGCTATAAACCAAGAAATAATTTGTTCTTTTGAAAGTCAGACTGGGTAAGTGGAGCATTCACTTCAGTTTCTACATCTGTTTCCTGTCCTAAATGTGGCATACTCTTCCTTTTAACAGTGGCACTATTTTCTACAAAGAATGCACCTGCTATGGTGAAAATAACCACTACTGAATGATGTTTTAAATGATGTCAATTTAAGGAAATATATTTCATGTTTCACATGACATTCAATAACTCCTTCCTCTTCAGCCATATATTCCAGGATCATCTGTTTAAGGTGGAACTATCCAACTATACTCACACAGCAGAAAGAAGGCCATAAATCTGTATCCTTGCACACATATGTATTATGTTCTTGATGCATTTCACTGAGCAGCCAGACTGTTGACAAGAGCTGAAAATAAACCTTTGTACAAATCTTCATGGGGTCATGGATTTTCTCCTTTTTAGCAGTTATGTCGAGGTGTAATCTATTTTTTATTAAAAAACCTTTGAATAGAAACAGACTGACTAGAGTTCAGTTCCAGAAGAGCACTATAGCTGTTCCATAAACCCCTGCACAGCTAACTTCTACATTTTGGAAGTCTTCCAGAGATTCTATTGAATACTCAGTAAATAAAAGAAGACAACATAATGTTTATATCATCAGATCTCTGGTAATTAATTCATCTCTTCATTCTTACAGGTTGTGAGGAAGATATTATGCTTTGACCAAAATCACAAAGCTAAAATGGAAAAACACATGTATGGCACAGTTCTAACTGAAGATAATGCAGTACATTTTAGCAGTTGTTAGACACATTGTCAAGCCTGCAGTTTATCTTCTCTATCTTTTCAAATTTAAATAAATTTGAAATATTTTCAAATTTAACTACCTTCCTTAATCTAAATGACAAAACTTTAATCTAAAGGTTTTGTCATTTAAATTTCTGAGTAGTGAAAATACGCCCTAAACAGTCAAATCATTGGCAATAAGAAATCCAAAGCTTGAGTTCTTCTTCACATCTATGGGAATCACTTTTATAATTCTGCTGTAATAACCAGGTACTGTTCCTAACTGTAGAACTGAGTATTAGGAATTTTTGTGTTTGGTGGGATTTTTTAATTCCAAGGGTAACAGTGGACATTATGCAATATACAAATACAAGTTAACGGTTTTATATGAAAAAGTGCCCATGTATCAATTCAGAATACTATGAACCTGAAACATTCCCAGTGATGTGAAAGTAGAAGAAGGCTGGGCCAATGATAAGTCACATGCTGATTCTGGTACACCAAGTAGACAAGGTTTATTTAGGACTTAGCACTGGAGCTGAACAGGACAAAAGTGGTGGAGATCATTAGGAAAAGGGTACAAAAGAAAATTTAAGTTGTCCTCAAATGACATTTCTTTCTACCAACAATGTGAAGCCCCTCTGACTGCTGTTTTGTAAACCTAATTGAGTAACAATTGTTGAATAGAAAAGTCAGTGAAAATTACTAATTTTTCATTTAAAAAATTCAATTAACAGGGATGTTCGTTGTATTCAAGGAATATTGTTGCTGACCATCTCCTATTTGTCACATGAATTATTCAACAGATACCAGCAAAATTTGTAAAGTGATTTATTTATGAAAACACTTGTTTGGTATTCAGCCAACACTCTGTCTCATGCTTGTTTGTAATGTCTAAACTGGAAAGTGTTCAATATTTGGGAAACAAACTGCTGCCATATTTTACACCATGTTTCTCCCTGATTTGCTGATGACCATAGTTCCCATGGACTCAAATTTCAGTCCAACCACAAGAAGCATTTATGAGACTATGGCAGAGGTCACTTTGTGCTTAGAGGATATAATTCTAAAACAATGGAACCTCTTCAGAATGTTCTCTTCTCAAATGTTATTAAGAATTGTGCCAAAAAGTTACATAAAAAAAATTAATTATCATCTGTAGATTTTTTTGTGCCAAATTTGAAGATTAAATTCAATCATTAAAGAAAAGAAAAACAAAAATCTGTTTTAGTCCTGCATTCAGAACTAGTTCCTCTTGTACCCTGTGCAAACCGTAGGGCTACTATGAAAACAGAGAATTTGCAAAAACATGTTAATTAAATAGCTCTGAATAGAGCTCAGGGAAATAAGCAAATTAATTTGCATATTTCCCTGGTGTTCAAGGGGTTAATTAAAGTGCTTTAAAATATTTTTATGATGACATTCAGCTGCAATGTGATCAGTTGCTGATTTTTCAATTAGTTCTATTAACTTGGGCTTTGATTATATGAATGGAAAAGAGAGAGAAATATTACCACAGAAAGCAAAAATTGCCACAAAAGAGATTTTTATCACAGAGTAGCTTTCATCCTTAGCTGTATTTTCACATACTTTGGCTACCTGAGTTTTAGAAGCACTGGATCTTTATAAAAAGAGGAATATCAAAACAATGGGAGGAAAAAAATTACACTAAATCTCTAGCTGCATTATAAAAAAAATTAATTAACTAGTTCAGTGGTAATGCAAATTCTGAAAAAGCTTTGCAAGCACATCATAGTAGCTGAAGGGAAAGTGGTCTGTTTTCCCACTAAATATTTTTTATAGGTTTGTAAATTCTGATTTTGTAATAATTATACAGAAGTGCAGGATTATTTTTCTCCTAGTTCAAGCTTTTGTATGAATAATGAGGCAGAAGTGAAAAATATACCTCGCAAGAGGCATTAAACAAATTAAAAATCTCCAGCTAAGTGTCAATTATATAAGAAGAGCATTGTTAGCTGCACATAAATGAAAACAGAGTGGATAATTTGAGTAGCACATTTCTGAAAACTTCATGCATATTCTTCAATTTTTATGTTGGAAAAAGTCATGTCAGATAAGGGCAAGCACTACAGGAAAAGAAAGCAAAGAAAAAAAACCCAAAACAAACAAAAAACCCCAAACAAGCAAAAAAAACCAAGCACAAACAAAACCAAACCTCATTTAATTTACAACTGTTTAAAAAAAAGGAAAACAAATCAAAGCCCATATAAGGCTAGTTTGTCATTTCCCAGTCCACTGTCAGACACAACAAAATCCATATGAAATAATGTTTATTTAGCCACATATTGTAACTCATTTAATCTCCCCATTTTTCTACCTGTTCTATGGTTGAAGGGGCCAGTTTCCCAAAAGCACTGAAAGTCCTTGCTAGGAGATGTGATCCTGCACACAACATGTACCACTAAACAGTATATCCTACTGATAAAGAGAATAAGAAAAAAGAAAAAGGGTTTACAGGCCCCTCTCACCTAGCTAGCCCTGGCTTTCCAAATTTCACATGACCACGCTATTTCATACCAGAATGAACACTTCATGAGGCACATTCTCAATTGAAAACAGAAAATATTCTGCCCACCATATGTGAAGCCCACACTTACAGTCATAGGGTTTGTGGATAGTATCTAGCTCCTTCAAAAGGAGAATCACCNCAGCTGATTTTTTTACAAGAGTTTGTAGGGATAGGAGAAGCAGAAATGGCTTTAAACTGAGAGAGTGTGGAATTACATTGGCTATTGGGAAGAAATTCTTTACTGTGAAGNAACAAGCAAAAAAAACCAAGCACAAACAAAACCAAACCTCATTTAATTTACAACTGTTTAAAAAAAAGGAAAACAAATCAAAGCCCATATAAGGCTAGTTTGTCATTTCCCAGTCCACTGTCAGACACAACAAAATCCATATGAAATAATGTTTATTTAGCCACATATTGTAACTCATTTAATCTCCCCATTTTTCTACCTGTTCTATGGTTGAAGGGGCCAGTTTCCCAAAAGCACTGAAAGTCCTTGCTAGGAGATGTGATCCTGCACACAACATGTACCACTAAACAGTATATCCTACTGATAAAGAGAATAAGAAAAAAGAAAAAGGGTTTACAGGCCCCTCTCACCTAGCTAGCCCTGGCTTTCCAAATTTCACATGACCACGCTATTTCATACCAGAATGAACACTTCATGAGGCACATTCTCAATTGAAAACAGAAAATATTCTGCCCACCATATGTGAAGCCCACACTTACAGTCATAGGGTTTGTGGATAGTATCTAGCTCCTTCAAAAGGAGAATCACCCTGGGCACATTCTCTTGTTGACTCAGCAAGAAAACCGTGAAAAAAAGTGCTTTTGAGAGCAGAAAGTACCAAGAAAGATTTGTAAAACTGAATATTACACAGTAATCAGCTCTTGTAAGACTCCTACTGGAGTACTGGTTCCAGCTCTGCAGCCCCAACACAAGGACTTAGATCTTTTGGAGTGACTCCAGAAGAGTCACAAAGATGATCTGAGGCCTGAAGAGGCGGGGATGGGCGGNATAGTGAGGTACCAGAACAGGTTGCCAGAATAAGTTGTGGATGTCCCATTCTCAGAAGTGTTCAGTGCTAAGCTGGACGGAGCCCTGAGCAACCTGGTCTAAAAGACATCACTGGCTAAGGCAAGGGGTTGAAATAAGATTCCCTCTAGTGTCCTTTCCACCACAAACCATTTTGGTTTTGATATTATTTTGGTATTAGATCTTTCAGTCTAAAACTCTGTGAAATGTGGATAGAAAATAACTACCTGTCCCTTAACCTCTGCATGAAGTGAAAGCTGAAGAAGGGTTTTGGAAGAGTGCACAGTGTTAACAGTAAGTATGTAGAGCCTGAATGCAAAAATGGAAAAAAAATTACTTACAGAAGTCTCACAAAAGCGTGATGATAAATTGTCATAAAAATTAGTGATTAAGACTGGTGACAAAGTGACAACTGTAGGACTGAAATTCAAATACAGACTTCATCTTCTGTATTTCATTCAGGCACAGGCTTTAATATTCTGATATAAAAGTCATATTGCAGTTTTTCTATAGAAAAGAAAAAGTTATAGCTGTGAGAAACCAGTCCTGTTTGTCAGCTGAGATAGGATAGCATGATCTTCATTCAGTCACTGAAAGCTATACTAATTTACAGTGAATAGGTTCTATAATGCTAATCTACCCGAGTTCATAGTAGCTTGAGCAGTGTGTTTCAGACAAGAGAAGAGCAAGAGTTAAATGAAAGAAGGGAATTTCTGAAAAGAGAAACTGGGAATGTGACGGAGAAAATCAGCACTGGTGTTAGGTTGAAACTTCATCCACAAGTGAATTACTAGTGACTCTTCAAATCAAATTTAAAAACTCTGAGTAACCCTTAACAGTAGCTAAAATTTTCACTTCAGGTGGCTGGTAAGGTAGAAAAGACATAACAATAAAATTACTTTGAGGAAATATTAGAGAAGAGACAGTCTTAGTCTAGATTACCCTTCAATCAGATTATTTCTTCAAGCATTAGCTTCTGAAACTTTCAATAAGGAAGAGATGGGAAACACACTGTGTGTTTTTCCAAACAGTGATTAGAATCTTTCTCAAAATTTTAGCCCAATAAATAGACAAGTCATTTTAGCTTACTTTCAAAATATGAGACTACTCAATTCCCAGTAGAATTGCACAGCAGTTCCCATCTTCACAATGATCTACCACATATTGTTAGTACTAAGAGTAGTAAGCGTTACAATATTAATATATATGAGTAATAATGAAAAGACAGATTTAAAATCCTTTTGAAAAGGCAGATTCACATGGCAAGTATTTGTAGTTCATATAATTGGTCATGATCAATATCCTCCTGGTAAGAATTGCCTCTCCTTAAGTTTCATGCTTTTTTCTCCTTACTATAAGGTTTTAAAGAAAAAAAAATATTTTGAGACTAGTTTAGTAGAAGACAAGTGCTCCTACACCTTCAAGTGTATAAATGCAATCAGAAAGAGCAAAGCAGAAGACAGAAGTCTTTGTGGACACAAATCTCAAAGAGTTTGGCTACCAGATAAACAGATAGATATACTTGAAATGAAATTTAAAATTTCTTACAGTCATTGACCATCCTTTATGTGGCTCCTTTAATCTAATGAAGTGTTCTGACCTACAGCTGAGAGATGTTATGCGCTTATGCAGTGAGAGTTCTAAAATTTTATGGGTATTTACTAAAAAAAAGATTAATGTTCCTTCAGTTAACCTCCTTTGATACTTTTACAATTGTATATCCTCACTCAACATTAAGATTATATTACAGGCTGATATTCAAAATTTGTTTTCTTAGTCCTGCAAGGATTTTCTATTTAAACAACATGATCAAATTAAAAAACAAACAAAAACCCAAACAAACAAGCCCAAATCAAAACAACACCCTCCCCCCTAGTGTAATTGGAAATAAACAGAAGCCTTTATCTGCCAGGCTATATTTTGTATGGCTCAAATCTACCATGGTTTTAAACCCACAAATCCATAAAAGAATTTCACCCTTCCACCTTCTAAAGTAACCTGCTTTGTTTACAGTCTGTCATCACTTTCCAGAACAATTAAAGTTTTACCTGAAAACCTCATGTTCAGGCTCAAGTTCTTGCATGACACTGTTCAATACTGTGTCAAAACTCTGAAGGGTGGACCTACTTTGAAAGCAAATTGTCCTTAAGAGCACAGAAGTAGTAACAATTATACAACTGCAATGAAAATCAGAAGAGAAGTAAATAAATATTTGAATCTCAAGACAATATACTTCCTACAGCATGTGCTATCTTGAACATTTTACAAGGTTTCACAGCTGTTGACTGCCCAGAAGAGGAAGTTGGCAGACTCACTGCATGATACCATTACCTCAATAATGAATTGTGAAGAGCAAATTTAATTTTGATTTCTGTCTCAACATCGTTTGTCAGAGGTATGTGGGAGAGGAATCACACACATGCCACTTGCAGAAGGCAACCGGGAGAATGTGAGGGAGAAGCCTAGTCTCTGGGGACAGTTTGCATGGCAGCCATTTCATATCTCACATGGGACAGGCAGTCAGCAGGGGAACACCAAGAACACCGTACGCTCTGGAAAGGCTCTCCAGTCAGATGGTAAAAGGTCTCCACCACAGCAGACTGCAGTGGGACACTGGACTGGACCAATTGTCTCCCATCAGCAAGCAGACCTTGGAAGGGGCAAGGGGGCATAAAAGTAACTATGTCACAAGCTCTGAGGTCTTTTTGGTCTTTTGGTCTCCTTTTTTGCCATAGCTCTAGTATGCTTTTTGTCTTTTGCCTTGTCTCTGTGACAGCTAATAGCTGGCCTGGAGGAATCAGGGTCATGGCACAGCCTTGACTGTAACATGTCTATGCTGTTAAGGGAAGGAAGGAAGGAAACATCTCTGTGAAGCTGAGAAACATCACTGAGAAGCTGAGAGATTCAAATCAGCAGCTATTAGCCACTGAGCTAGGTGGCAACCAAATTTTAGCCAATTTGGATCAACCATGCAGGTTTTTTTTGAAAACCCTATAAAAAGGAGCTGTACTCAATGAATTACTATTGCCATATGAACTTTGGAGTGTCAAGTCACATTCATCTCAGCTGTGATATGTCTCTAGCCTGCTTTTGCTCTTTTTGCCCATGCTCAGTTGTCCTCCGTCTCGCTGGGTGCTTGGCTGGACACTGGCTGACCTCTGAGCCTCCTGCTGCCTGTCCTGCCTCCCTGTGTTCCTGTCCAATGCCCTGCCTGCCTCGTCCCTGCATTCCTGCCTGAGCCACCTGCCTCCGACCTTGCTCCACAGAGCCAGTGCACCATTGTGATCCCTGCTGTGACCCTGTCGAGGGTTCTGTGCCTCCTGCCCGAGCACCCACTCATTCCCCTCATGTCCCGCAGCCCGTGGCCGTGGGAGCTGTGCCTGTGGAGCTGCTCCTCTCCAGGAGCTGCGCTGGCCCCCAGCCGGCAGCGAGCACACGCTCCATGCCACGTGGGGATTGATGGCACTCCTGACCCTCTGCTATTTCTGCCTCCTCTCTCTCTCTCCTCATTTTACTTCCTCCTTTTCTGTCTTTTCTTTTTCCTCTTTAGTAGGACACCACCTTTTTTGTTCACAATAAATGGTTCTCAGATATAATGTTGTCTCATTTGACTTAATTTAATCCTAGACCATCTGTTTTAAAAGAACTCCCACAGTTCCCTGTAGTGTTGTGTACCACAACACAAACTGACAAAACAAAAAAATATTTCCACAAGAAGAAGTGAGGAAACAATGACTTTGGGGATAGATTATGGAAAGTTTCTCAGAGTAAACCTACATGCACACATTTCTCTGTAGTGACCTTGACACATAAAGGATTTGAGATTGATTTTCCCATCCCTTCTGTTAAAGTAGAAAAAGAAGTTAGAGGGTGAAAGGATGGGGAGGAAAATGGAGTCATGTGATTTGAATAATTTTATTTTGGCAAAATATGATTTTTAACATATTCAGGACTAAAAAGCCATAAGTTATGTTAACTTCATATCTCTCCTTGATATGCTAATGCAGTATTGAAATTCCAAAGCCTTCAGGGGAAGCTGTTTGAGGAGTGGTTGAGGTCCCTTGGTCTGTTCAGTCCAGAGGAGTCTAAGAACAGACCTCATTGCAGTTACAACTTCTTCATGAGGGGAAGAGGAGGGGCAGGCACTGATCTCTTCTCTGTGGTGACCAGTGACAGGATCTAAGGGAATGAACTTGTGTCACAGAGGGTTTGGGCTGGATCTTAGGAGAAGGTTCTTCCCCTAGAGGGTGGAACAGGCTCCCTAGGGAAGCAGTCACAGGATCAGCCTGCCAGAGATCAGAAAGTGTTTGTACAGTATTCTCAGGCACATGGGGTGACTCTTGGGGTGAGCTTTATGATGGACTGGTCCTTCTGGGTCTTTTCCAACTCAGCAGATTCTGTGATTCTGTGAGTATTTTACTATTAGATTTCCCTAACTTGTGTGTAGGCCCTTGGATCCAGTTTCTTAAGCCCACAGCATTAATGATGCTTACCCTGCATCACAACATCTTCCCACACTGGCCCAGAAAACATTGCTGCTGGTCACATTACAGCTTTTGAAACAAGATGCTAGGTCTGCAGAGCTCATGAAAATTTGTGTATTAAGGCTTCTTTTAGAATGAAGACATTTTTAAATTAATTCTCTTCACTTTGAAAAAAGCAAGGACTAGATGCAATGTTCATAGATATAGTTCATTTTCTTAAATGTTCCTAGATGATGATTCTACTTAACAATATTTAAGAGACACACTGTTACACTGCAGCAACTTACTGAAGGATAGCACCCAGTCTGCCTTATTGCATCAAAAATGAATACTAAGGAACCCCAGTAGAGACAGCAGTTTTTATTTGACTTAGTAGAAACAGCTCCTTTTTGAGAACACTCAGTGAACTACTTTTGATGTGGGACATATTCTTTCTGTTCCCTAAAATTCAGATCAAAACATCATGAAATTTCAATGCAGAGGTGTGGTGCTTTCAGTTCGAAACCAGGCAAAAACTCCAATTTCGTGTAGTGGTTTAGGTTCACTAATTTGACTTTCCCAGACAATGCATCAAACAATGTAGTGGGTTCAGCGCTGGCTAAAATCACCAGAGCACCTCCTAGAATTATTTACTCATTTCCTGCTGCGAGATATGAATCAGGAGGAAGGCAAATAAGGCTCAAAACTTTAAAAGTATAAAGAAAATTTTATAAACATAACTGAAACAGTAATAAAAATCTGAATAGAACTTTCAGAACACTTCTCCTCCTCTTCCCACAACCTCTTTTCTTTCCCACCGACAATGCACTGGGACAAAACCTTTAGAGACAAAACCTGGGAGTTTCAATCAGCTACAATAGTCCTTCATCAGTTCTTGTAGGGAGAGGAATTTCTCTCACAATGCCACCGAGACTTCTCCACAAGACACAGTTCTCTCATCTTTTTAATTTCCATGAATACCAGCCACCCAGAAAATCTGCAATCATGAAGTTCCTCCCATTTTCACAGCTGACCTAATGGGCCATATCAACTTTTGGGGTACTCCTTTAAGACTGAGCTGTTCAAAAGCAAAGGCTCTCCTCAGCTATCTCTGAAATCAGCTTCATCTCTGGGAACAGAGGTATTCTTCTTCCCTGAGGGCTAAGGGTCTTCATCACTCCCACCTTTCTCTGTTCAAGCTTCTCGTGGGATCAGAGCTACTTCAACATGTCCTTTGCTTCACTACGGATGCCTCTGCTCATGTCTACACTTTGAACCCTCTATCCCTCCATACTTTCTCACGAATTAAAGGGAATATTCCAGTGGATATTAGCCCATTTCCACAGCCTTACCAGAAGAACTTTTCAGGCCAAGACTAAAGCATCTCCTCATTCTCCTTCCATCTGGGACTTGACTCCTTCTTTACTGACCTTAGTGTCTTTATGTTGCCCTCTACATGTCTTCACCCTGTCCTTTTCTCTCACTCAAGAGAGGATTAATGTCTCATCTACAATGAAAAACTTTCTTCATGACTGATCTGCATGTTTCATCTACGAAGTGAAAGAGTCAGTATCTCCCAGGCCTGTGGGTAGTCATAGGAGCTCCGCCGGGCTGCGGCCCAAGCTGCTCACAATGGAAGTTCTTCGGGGCTGCACTGGGGGCTGTGCCAAGATCTCAGGGGGCCGGACTAGAGCAGTGGTGGCCGCATGGCTGGTGTCTGGCCCCTGCTTCTTTCAAATCCAGCTGTGGGCCGAAGGCTTCCCTTCCCCCTGCCTGGCAGTGGCTGGGGTCAGGCCAGAGGGGGCCTGGCCTGGCCCGTAGCCGCTCCCGGGGCTGGCAGAGCCCGGCTCGGCACGGGCCCGCGTTGGGCAGGGTTTGGTGTCAGCGAGATGTCAGCAGCCATGGCCCGGCCCAGCCTCGGCCGGGCCCCGCAGCCTCTGACCCCCGCCCGGCACCGCTGCAAGCCAGGGAGCGAGAGAGAGATTTCCTCGCTTTGTCCGTCTTTAAAATGTGAATCTCACAGAGGCGGAGCCAGCTTCTAAATGGTTCCATAGGTTGTCAATTCTCAGAGCCAGCCAGCTATTGGTTTTTTGCAGGCACAGAGGAAGCTCCTAGCTGCTTCTCTCAGAAAAATCATTTTTATGGGCGGCTTCTTACCTCCTCACCAAATGTCAGTCGCTGCAAAACCAGCACAAGAGGTCAACAGTAATTCCTTACAAGTCTTTCACAACTGGAGATTTAACTTCAGTATCACTTTCTTCCCAACACATACATTTCTTAAATCCAACTAGTATTTGTTCCATAACTAAACATTTTAAGATTCTTTTGTTCTTCTATTATCCACTTACACTTCCTTAATCAGCCTGGGTTTTTTCTTTATCAACATACACCATTCTTTTGTTCACATACTTGTGATGTTCTTTGAAGCAGTTTTCTTCCTTCAGAAATCTGTAAGCACTTCTGGTTCACTCACGCATTGATTTCAAAGGAAACGGAGTAGTTTACAGAATTTATATATCAATTATTATTCTGTTGAAATAGAATGATCAATCTGTTGGAGCAGGAGGAAATCACTAATAAATTATCTGAAACTTCCTTTCTTATTTAAAAAAAAACAAAAAGAGGAAAAAAAAGAGGAAAGGAAAAAAAAAGAGAGAGACTACTTCTATTAAATCTTTTCCTTAACATTTTTTTCAAGGATTCAGTTAAAAAAAAATGTTTTATTGCATGAAGAAGTCAACCTTTATAAACAAACATTTGAGGGATAACATTCACATTTTTATAATTCTATTTTTAGACTTTTAACTATGCATTAGTTACACCAGAGAGATCAATATACAATACTTCCTGCTTTCCTTTTGGAGAGATAAAGTTTCTGACTTCTCTAATGTCACTGAGGTTCAAAAAGTTTCATTTCAGCCTGACAAAAAGATTCAGTACAACATACAACATTGAGATCTCTCATCTCATATTGCTTTCTAGTTGGACATGCTTTGCTTGTTCTATAATGCAAGAAAATCCATTGGCGACAGAGTTCAAGGCAAAATAAGAACATATGCAGTGAGAATCTCCAGTATAGATACTAGAGATAATTTTTTTTCTTAGGCTTATAAGGGTAAATGAACAACTGCATATCACGGTTAACACATAAAAATATAGAGAAAAATTCATCCCAGGAGCAATACGGAGGGATTAACTGGGAGGAAGTCAATTTATACAACCTTTGTGACATCAGAAGCTTTACAGGATGTGACTATTCTTATTTCTGTAGACCTCCTATTGGAAGTTTAAGGAGAGGTTCAGTATAGAGAAGAGCCTTTATATTTGAAGTATTGGATGAAATATCAAATAACGTCCTGTCACACTGGGTGTTTCCATTTAATGTCTCCCTGAACTTATTCTTTCTGTGTATGAAAGCCTTGAAGCTCAGTAAATAAATTCAACACATTCTTCTATATGAAAAAGGTACAAGAATTTTGGGGCTTTTTTCTCCTCAGGTTCCAATCTCTCAGTGACCCAGTAAAGGCACACTTATTCCTGGGAGGGCTTCACTGACATCAGCTAATATCAGTGAGTTCCTCTGGATCATCAACCAACAGCTTTATGTCTCTGTGCATTTCAGTCACATCAAAAGCTCTATAAAAAGGTCCTGTATTCAAGAAAAAAAAAATAATTTAAAATCACAGAAGTAATGTAAAATGAGGTCCAAGTTTAGTTCTACCTACTTAAATCAGAATGCCATTTATGTGTGTTTGAGCACTGAATGATATCTTAATACTCACTTACTTTGAAAATGAAACTCCATTAGAGTCATGCTGCTTCACACAAAAAAATGAGCTTGCTTAAGTTTTGTATTTATTTTTTGAATGTGTGTCCAAAAATTTTATTCACTGACAGCCTTCTCTCAGTGGTACTAATATAAAGTTCAAAAAGGCGTATTCCAGTGTTACAGTGTTTCATAAAAGTCTAGTTCAGAAAGTAATGAAAAATTTCTTATTTAATCTCCTGCATATCACAAGACATTCATTTTACCCATATTAGACTCAGTAAGTTTATGAAGATGAAATCTTTCCTCAGAAGATAACCTGTTATCAGAATTTCTATTCTCATATAGTTGTGAAGTCAGAGGTACTGCTGCGCATGCATTTGGCATTAAAAAAGACCTTAGAAAACCATGTTTTTCCATGTCAGTCTGGTTGAATGAGTTTTTGAGCATTAAATTTCCATATTATTTTGATCTTTGACACCTGGAAAAGGCCTACTAAGACAACTATGGGAAAACTGTCTTTACCATCTAAGTGAATGAGCCCAAATCCTTTAGTTTCTTATTTCATATACTGGCAAATACCAGTGTGTTTCAAAGCACAGATCGGAGAGAGAGAGAGACAGAGAGAGAATGATAACTAAGAAGAGATTTATTAAATTATGTGTTTGGCTGCCAACATGCTTAAACATGTTTTCAGCAGACCTTTACCTGGACTACTTGGTTATGCAGATGCTCAGCTATAATTTCTTGAAAACTGTTTTACCTAGAATATGAAAAAAGGCATAAAACCAAGTCTGATAAGAATTTAGGTAAGTGCCAACAGAAAAATTGTGATATTTCTTCTCTGTGCAAAATAATGAGAGGGTAATGGCATATAATCCAAAAAGAGTACTTGGAACCATGCTTTCTTTTTCATGTATTTACCTATCTAGTGTCATTTATTTCCTTATAGATTCCTTTCCCATTATATATTATACGTTAAATTAAGTTTTTAGTTCTGGATTAATCTGCAGAAGACTTCATAAATAAACAAATGACTTTTATATGGGTTTTATATGCACCCAGACAACTTTATTTCATCTGAATAAAGCTCATCATTCAATTTGTAATATAAAAATTCATAACAGTTTTCCACATAACACATTGGTAACCTGCAGACATTAAAAACTAAACATGCTTCAACGAGTAATATGATCGAACATATAATTTAACTTCATTGCATTGACAGGGCACTTGCCAGAATTCCAGAGAAAGAGATCATATATTTATTTGCCATGCAGTCTTTCCACAGGCTGCCATTTCAAAGACATTTAACACTTCACACCACAAGGCAGTTACAAAAAGATACAGCAGATGTTCCATGGCATGGAGGGCAACAGGGTCCAGACAAATGTTTTGATCTGGAGACAGGAATCCTTTTCTCACAAGCAGCAACTATGAAATGAAGGAAACTGTAGAAAATGCTTTAGAGGGTATCCATTTATCAAAAGGCAGGGGCAAAAATACACACAGCCTTTAAAAAATAACTTAAGGATTATTAATCCTTCAGAGCTGGAGAAAAATCCAGCAGTTGGCCAACTCTGCTCTTTAAGTGGAGGGTGAAGCTGACATGGTAACAGACCTGGGGTTGCACTCAGACAGCTTTTCTTAAACCAGCAGAGCAACAGTACAAACAGAAAACAAGTACAAACAAGAAAAAACTGAAAGCAGAAGAAAAGAAGCAGTAGAAAATTGTCAGAAACTGGTCAGAATTGCAAATGCAGGCTTGCAAATACTGGAGTAAAAGCAGATTCTTCCCCAAGAGACATGCAGAATCAGTCTTTCAGGTTATTTTGCTCATAACTAGATGACATAAGTTACGTTCAATATCCGTTATGAAATCAGGTGAAAATGGTTAACCGTATTTCAGGAATTTAGCCTGAGTTAGACTATGTTCACTATTCACAGCAGCTAGTCTCAAAAGTAATCAATGAAGAAGTCTGGAGTTGCTAAACTATGAGATACAATTTCTTTAAGGACTTCAGGTTGTCTTAACCATCTAAAATATGTTAACAGGAGAGATGGTAGGGTTTTAGAAAGCAGGAGATACATGGATTCTTGAAGGATAAACTAGCATCTGAAAGTCCTATTGCTTTCTACAAAAAACATCTGACCTTTAAGTCGTTTAAGAAACTCTTAAAAATCTTGAAGGCAGTTTACAATTTCATTTTTCATTCAAAGCAATAATATCAAAGACTCCCATATCTGTTTTGTACTCTTTATCCAAAATATTTCTAATCTGTCCAGAGCCCACAGCTATGGATAAGCTGAGTCCATTCCACTTATGTGTCCTGTCCCAAATGCAAATTATAATGGAAGTAACTCTTTTCTCCCACTCTTTTACAGCTTTAAAGCTTAGTTTAATGACCCAAAGGGAGAAACCATTACATTTAATTCAGATATATTTTTTTAAATGCAATGAAACACATAGAGGAAAATTTTTTCACACCCATCAGATACCAGGTAGCAACCAGGCAGGAAGGGTACTTAATAAATTTGGCAAGGTGTAAGCTTTGGAGATAATTTTGATGTTTACATATTCCAAGATACACATGCTTCTACCTTCTGAAAATAAATTCACAGGAAAGAAAAATTTCACAAAAATACAGTACACTACTGTGGATTTCTTACAGCAGTTAGTCCTAACATGCAGTGTCAACTACTCCCATGAAGAGATAAAACTGTCTCCTAGGATTTACCCCTTAGGGATTTAAAATTATCAGAAAGAGGTACAGTGGGAATATTTGAATACACTCATTTACTATGCTTTGCATTGCTTCTTACTGTCTTGTAAGACAAAACAGAGAAGGCCAGACATGAGATTGCTCTTACAGAATTTGGCAGTATATGGCTAACACACTGCAAAAAGAGGAGAAATGTAAATAAAGCCTCTAATGTTTTCCGGCCCATCTCCGAGTCTTTCATATGTAAATCCTAAACTCAAAGCTTGCCAATTAAAACCACCCACCCTACATACAAATCAAAATTTCAGACGCCATGATTCTCACATTTGTCACTACAAAAAAAAAGGTATTTATTTAACATAAAATCTCAAAGAAATGTTAATGGGAGCTCTTTTCATATAACAACTGTTGGACATACAAGGTTGATTCAAAAACATTGTGCATATATGCTACACTATTAAACTAACAACGTCATAGTTTTCCTTCTTCGTAGGCTCTTTCCTCATTTAGCGTGCAAAATGGATCATTCTCATTTAGGAATCAGTTATTTGATATGCTATTCATCACAAATTTGATTGTCCTGGGCCTTAGATAGCACATATTATTCCAGTGCTGTTCTGGTGACAAAGCTTTTTTAATTTCCTCATGTGACTTTCTATGCCGCTTATTATTAGATCATCCATGAGAATTTTTATTCAATTCAGTTGCAACTGAGTATTAGTCCTGAGACCATTGATAGGCTGGTACCCAGAAAAAGTTCTTTTTTGGGTAAGATGTGGATGAATGAATCTCAGGTTTTGCGCATCTGGGAATGGGGAGAAGGGAAGTTCTAGGAAGTTCTGGGA
>VWYI01041547.1:1834-24956 GCA_013399455.1 Anthoscopus minutus
GTGGCAGACTGTAAACAAAGAAAGGGAAGCAAAAAAGTGAAAATGAAACATGGTAAGCAAAAATTACATGAATGTACCAACTAAGAAGTAAAAAAAATCATCCAGAAATGAAGCTGCTAACACCTAAAACCACAAAGAATCATTTATAAGGACCCAGAACAAAAAACTAACTTTATTTAAAGAGCCATTTCACCACAGACTGAATTGACAAAAAAAAAAAAAAAAGAATCCACACCTAGATATTTTAATGTTATTTAGTATTGGAACATTTTTGTCTTAACATCTGAAGTGTCAGCTTTGTCATCCTTACACATTCTGCTCCATCCCTGCAGATGAAGAAATAAAGACTACTGATATTATATCTTAAGAGTTCCAAGTTAGGGAAATTCCCCACCCCTTTTAGAAATTCTCTGTCTCTTCTGGAACATTTACAGTCTTTCTGCACAACAATGTAAATTGGTCATATTTAATACTATTTTGTGACATAGTTAAACATCAAGAGACAGAAAATGCCCTAAATTAGTAGTCATGGTATTACAGAACTGAATCAGGTTTATTTTTACATGTGTAAAATGTGTCAAAATGACACAGGATTCACTCATGAAGTTCATTATACAGCAAATGAATTATTATCAAAGCAGAAGATACTGGTTTATAGCCAAGCTATCTTTCTTATTTTAAAACCATTAACCTGTTTAGATCATCAAGCCAAAGAATACAAAAATTGTACATCTAAGTGTAAATAAAGCTTATTGTTTTTATTTGGAAGCAGTATCTCAATATTGTGCTATATTCTAAAATATACCTTTCAAAAAATCATGTCAAAATTTTGATCATTAATATACGTGAAGTGTCACTTTGGAACAGGCTAACTCATTAATCCAAATCTATACTCCCAGGTGGCTGAGGGCATTTCCAGAATAAACTTTAGCACATGCTTACACTATGGAAATTAGTTTGCTTTCTTTAGGAATACATTTTTCTCCTTCTTTGGACTGACTCCCAAAAAAAGCCAAGATTGCATCTGGGGCTATGACTGTTCCAAGTATTAGTGAAATTGCTTGGACAACCATTTGTAGTAGTATTCAATCATGGGACACGCTGTATGATATTAATAAAAGGAACTAAATGTGTTATTCATTTACACATTCTACAAGGCTTCAGTTGATTTAGTTGTTCCAATTTTGAAAGGTATAACTGCACCCACAGACTATGCAAAAATGTGAGAATCTTAAAATTTTGAGTTAGCTGTAATAGATTTTGAGTGAAGGTACATGAAAGAGATTATTCCTATTTTCAAAAGCCATTATCAATCACACTATTCTGTCATCTATCAGTTGATTCCATGACTCATTTAAAATGACAATGTAATAAAAACCATAATAAACTCTGTATCTTATACAACTAACCAACACTCCAGTAAAAACACGGTCTTGCTACAAAAACACAGAGGTGCTTATTCAGAAGAACAAGCACAGGAATTCATTAAATACTTCAGCATCTCCCAGTCAATGCCCAACCTATTGTTTAATAAGGGAGAAACCCCCACACTGTGGCCTTTATCTCAGCGAGATCAAAACCAGGATCCTTCCTACAGGAAGTTTCTGTATGCTGTGGAAGCTTTGAGGTGCACAATCCCTACTCAATGTGGCTGAAACTGACTGAAAAGTTCAAAGGTCATTTAGTGGTGGTTAGAGACAGCAATAAAAGAATGGTGTAGAATCTCATTTCCTTAGGAAGCCACATTAAAATAAACAAAACCAAAATCCAGCACAACAGAAGCATATATCCAAGGCCCAGAAGTTGTAAGACACCACTAAGGAAGGCAGAAATCCTCCTGTTTTATATCCTTTTTGTTACCAGTTAAGAGGTTCATAGGATCAAGGAAAAAGAGAGTATGAAGTCAAAGAAAGTACAAATTTAATGGATAGCAGTCCAGAAGAATTGATTAATAAGTTTCACAATGCTAAAGTAAAATCACAAAGAGAAATACAGCTTGCATAACAACGTGTTTTAAAAACACTAATTTAACCATGAATTGATTGTGCTACAGTCTGAAGTGTCACTTAAGGAGAACAATTTACTGTATTAAGCTCACTGTCTCTTGCCCTTTCACTGAGGCAGAAGAGTCCAGCAGCATCACCTCCTTTACCCTCTTCTCCATCACTGGATATATATTGTCAAAATCCATTCTCCCTTTAAATACTTTGGCAAGTATTTAAAACAGTCTTTTGTTTACCTAATACAAAACAGATTTCACTGTTTGAAAATGAAAGGCATCTTTAAGAAAAAACAAACGAAAAAGCTGGTAACTTGTACAACTTGCTGAGCTCAAGAGTATGCTGATTTTCAAAACATATGATGTTTTTATGAATTCAAGCACTACTGTGTTGTGTGATCAACTGCAACTGTAATGTGTTCAATACTAGGGAGTTATGCTTTAAAAAATCAACCAGTTACTTAATGATAAAGAAAAAATATCATTACAGGGAAAAGTATCTCTCTTCAAAAACTCTGGTAACTATTATCACTGAGAACACAGCTCTAAGCAAGTGGACTATCCATCTGCCTAACAGTTCTCCTGAAGAGATTTATTCCTCCTGTATAAGATTAGATGTCTTTATCACTTCTTTACCTGTCTTCCATTTATGTACTTTGGTGCCACCATGAGGTGCTTAACCTATTATCATTTTTAAATGGGCAAGTCTTAAAACATAAATACATACACAAACAAGCAGACTACCAAGAAAGTTTTGCTAGGTTTGGTGGGTAGAACAGTTAAAGTGTGCTGGAATGCTGTACCACAAGTAAAATCAAATGGAATCGATTTTCAATAGTTTTAAGCAAGTAATTCTTTCATGTGCCTGTAACATAATGAAGCACTACAAACCACAATAATTCAGATAAACTAGCTGAAAATTACAAATATTCACTACAGCCTGCCTAAGATATATCATAACTCAGAAGAAAGGAAAAATGTTCCATACAAAACAACTCTCAAATTATCTTAGTATTTTCAAGATGTCATATAAATTTTCAAAGGAGTTAGAAAGCATTAAAAAAATATAAAGCAGCTTTCGTTTGATATATATAAAAAGGAAAAGAGAAGACATTAAGAAAAATAAAACCTAATTACACAGATGTATTTTAAAAATTCTGATGCAGTATATTTAAGATATCAGGAAGATGGACAAGCTCCTTTAGATGTTAATTATTTTAGCAATTATTTCTAACAGGTTAATTGCAAGTTATTTTTTACATTTTGATTCTGAAATTTTTTACTTACTGACATCAGTGATAAAATTGCACTCATACCAGTAAGATGGCAGGTAAGAAATAAATCTTGTAAGACGTTATGAGGACAAGTTGAGGCATTTGTTATTGGTAACTTGTCTTGATGCTTTTGTTTGCTTCCAGCTAACTTACAAAACTTTCATACAGCCAATTTCAAAATCTTATTACATGTCAGGACAATTAGCTTGCCTTGCACAGTTCTTGGAAGCATTAAACTCATAATGTCTCTGTTAAATGGTCTGAAAACACATTTGCTTTGCCCATCAGTAGAAAATTGCTCTTGCTTGCGAATATGAGAATTGTTGCTCCATTTAAGGAGATTAAGGCATCTTAGAACAAACATGCCCATTGTTGCACAAAACATGCAGAAGGTAATATACCATAGATGGCTTTTGTCTTTAACAATACATACAAAGTCTTTGCAAAGGTTTGCTTAAAGTCTCTGATGCTCAGGATAGAAATATCTCAGAATCTGCCCATGCTACTACTCTGTATTTTTACAGCCTAATTGTTGATGTGTGTTCTCTTAAAGCATCTACTACTTCAAAATTATACCATGTTTAAAAAAAAACTTTAGAAGACCTTGGGAGGAAGAATTTCTGAACAATTTTTTCATCCACCAATCTCTGATTGATTACTCACTTTCCATATATAAATGAACAAAGAAGATGATGTTTTGGTTTTAGAAAGTGTTCACACTTACAGTCTTTTTCCTTACTTCAAAAAATCTTTTTACCTTTTCATCCCCTTGTCCTGGAACATGGCAGAACCAACATTTTGTTCTTTCACACCCGCGAGAAGTCATGAAATAGTATCTGCAGTATTTACGGGGCAAGTTAAGTGCATCAAGGATCTGCTGGACTGAATGAGAAGTCTGGAATAAAATAAAATTACAACAAGCAGAAAAACCCAAATAATATTTCTTGAAAGCAAACATGGTCTTTGTTTTTTTAGAATTTCGAAATATCTACAAACCATAAGCAAAAGCAGAAAATGTGATCTATAAATAAGCCTCTGAAACAAACCTCATCTCTGTATTGTACCTGCAGCATTTGAGAGGACACAAAGATCAATCCCTTGTCATATCACGTTAGCGTCTAAAACAACAAAAGCCAGTCTTGAAGACCACAAACATGGGTAATGCAAGAATTGCTAAATGAGATGGACAATGAGAGGAGGGCGAAAGGTGACAAGTTCCTGCACGACTCTGAGTCACCATCTGAGAACTCTGGGGCATCAGTTTCCTTGACCCTTTTTTAGTGCCCACCATCATGAATGAAGCAGGCTGTCCTAAATATATGAAATCCTGTCTGCTTTTCAGTTCTACAAATGCCAACAAAGCAAAAATCATTATTTGATTTTGCTTAGGCCTAAAACAGAAATCAAAACTTCACAGTGAATAGCAGTCCCTTCATCAGTGATTTTGTTCTCTGAAATTATACTTAGTGATAACATCTTTAAAGGTGTAAACACGTAAGTTTTAACATCAAGTTTCTGACTTGATACATGGGGAACTTTCTGAGTATCCATAAGAAATTTAGTGCCAAATGATCAGAAATCAAAGATATAAAAACTCACAATTGCATTTTTCTCCATCTTCCACGGCTCAAGATCTGCACAATCCTTCAATGACAGTAAAGTACTTCTTTCTGAAGATTTGTAACCTAAAATTTAGGATGAGGGCAGCAAATCACAAAATAAAACCGAATCATACTGAAATCAATCTCATTTATCTTATTTTCCTTTACATTTATAGTTCCTTCGAGTCACAGCAATGATTAATGAAAATTTGATTAATGCAGTTGAAAGCCAGTAATTTAAATTACAGTTTTCTTAATTATCCTAACAGTAAGACTTTACACAAACTTCAACAGTAAGCACATTTAAATTAGATGTTCACTACTTTATCCAAAGTTCCTGCTCTAACTTACAGAGATAAGAAAAGGAATAAAAATATATAGAAATTTTAATTTCAAAACCTACCCACTTTATCAGTAATCTTTGCATTCCAACATCACTAGCCCTACATTTAAGCTATTTTTTTAGAATTGATAGAAAACCTTTCATACTCTTATATTTTAAGCACTGCAAGTAGCAAGTTTAAGCCCAGTGTAAGTTACTGGTTTCTTAATCATGAAACTTGGCTTTAAAACTTTAATTATTATTGAATGACAGTATTCTTTCTTTGAAAAATAAATGTTAATGGAAGATAAAAGTTCAAAATTTCAACTCCATATCTAAAGACAAATGAGAACTTTTGAATGAAAGCATTCTAGGATTCCCATTTGGCCCCTTCAAAGACCTGAGTGTTCAAAAGACAGGGTGCTTAGCGCTTTCTGGCAAACTATAGTTACTAAAGAATATCCAATAATGAATGTTTCACTGCAGACTGGCACTAGGTACATGGTTCTTATTCTCCATGTCTTCCTAACAGGGCTATCACAGGCTAGGAAGGAAGAGCATAATGTACAACAGTGAGTATTTAATGTTATGTACTGTCACATTGCAAAAACTTATGAAGTGATGGTGGATCACTTGATAAATTCAGGATTGGATACATTTAGTGACAAGACTGAGGAAACAGACAACCATGTGCTACAGAAAAATGCCACTGGGAGTTTAATCTTCCCTCCAGATTCTTGCCATCCCCAAGCACAGAATTTTTGACCGGGTCCTTTCAAGAGTTTGCACTCTCCCTTGTTGACCTTGTTGTAGGGAAGCAGGCACTAAAGTGAAATAGCCAATCCTGCCTGCACAGTTCTGGGAATAAAAGGCTGTTTTGCCCTGAACTAGCGCAGAAATTCTTGCTTTGGCAACTTTCAAATGACTTTAAGAAGAAAGACTTAGAAGGACTCTTCAGAAAGTGTACATGCTTTGAAGGCCAAGGACAGGAACAGTTTCAAACAACTGGAGTCTGAAGACATATTCAAAACTGCTTTTTATAGCATGTGTTTCTTGCACTGCCTGAAAATACTTTTAAATGACATGATGATAAAATTGTTCTACAGGCTCAGACTGACAGTCTAATTTGAAACTAAACAAGAACCCCGCCACTGATCTTAATTCAAGAAATTCATGTTTATAAAGATCCATATAATTCAATAATTCTAAAAACATTGATTTCAAAGCACCTCTTGCAAAGAAACAGAATGTAGTATCTATCCACAAGTAATCGATTCCTGTTTTTCTCAATCTTGTATGCCGAATAAACCATGCATTTATGCAAGGCTAACATCAGATTTGTTACATGCAATGACTGCAGTTCCATTATGATTTCTCTGGTGGCACAGACATTGAAGAGGTATCTGTCCCATGTGAAATATACTGGGTCAACACAAAGCGCTACTTATTAAATCTATATAATTACTTGATCCAGTCAAAAACATTTGAATTGGCATAAATAACAAAGTTCTGACCTTCAGCAAGGTGGACAAACCACTCTACCAAGTTTTATTAAGAACAATCAACTAACCAAATATGCAGTCACATTCTCTGACCAAGAAGAAAGGAAAACAAGTTACTTCCTAGTAATATGTCTCAAACATGTGTCAGACTACTAAGAATGCAGGCACTGCTGTACCATTAAAGTATCAGAGAGGCATAAGTATCCGATAGAATGATTTCTTTTTGACCCTACTGAATAGAATTCTGAACCCAACTCCAAACCTCTCACTAACCTACCATATGAGAGCTTGCAGTTTTGCTTTTATATATGCAAAGTTAAATTCCAGCCAACATTTTCAGGAACTGAAGACAGTCCTTAAGATTTCACAGGCAAATAAAGCACACAAAAAAAAATAATTCTGAAGGGTTCACCAACACAGCATACCATACCATTTGTCCAGGATTTTGTCTCTGTAGCTTCACTGAAGAGATATGATTTTTGGTCATTCAGTGGCAATCCTGACAGCAATTCACAGCTCACTCTGTAGTCACTGTTGAGTATTAAAAACCAAAAATTTGTTAAAACAAATTTGTTTAACCAAATTAACAGCCTCTTTCATGTACTGCATGACTAAAAAGATGTATAGAAGATGAGAATTTCTTCAACACTTTGCACAACAGTTCAAAACTTGTCATAAATTTAAATAGCAAGCAGTTCCAACAATTTTACATTCATTACTCTGATTTGCCTGGTTTAATCTGATTATGATTTTAGCTGAGATTATTCTGCCCTAACATGTGAAAATCAATAAATAAGTAGAAAAGGCACCTGCAAACCACTTCTTCCCCCCTCATGCTGAGAAGAAGACTGAGATAATTTCTGTCACCTCCGAAGAAGCATCTACTTTATATTAGTCTGTTATGTAATATCTGCCAAAGGATATTTAATTTGGCTTTTCAAATTACATCTGGAGAGTCAACTGCTTTCTATCCTAAAAACTGACTACTAGACAAAAGATTTAGGTGATTTCAAAGGGATATCAAATTAAAGACTGTTCTGCTTTTATTCCCAAATATGTACATTCCAGAGAATTAAATTAATAAAATGCGGTGTTTTCAAAAATAAGCTAAAAATATTGCTACCAAACACCTGGTAATCTATTTTGTAATTGTAAACAAAGCCACAGGAAAAAAATAATCCCCTTTCATGAGATCTTTCTACCCTTCCCTCTTTCAATTAAGAATTTTGGTTCAATTCAAAGGACATTTTAACTTGCTTGCTCCTCTACAGACAGAAACAGAGTTGGTACCTCCTGTAAGGAATTCAAGATATTTAATACTTCTCATAGGCAGGATAATTCAAATAGTTCCTAAACTTCAGAATCTTTTTAATACAGACAGAAACAGAGTTGGTACCTCCTGTAAGGAATTCAAGATATTTAATACTTCTCATAGGCAGGATAATTCAAATAGTTCCTAAACTTCAGAATCTTTTTAATACAGACAGAAACAGAGTTGGTACCTCCTGTAAGGAATTCAAGATATTTAATACTTCTCATAGGCAGGATAATTCAAATAGTTCCTAAACTTCAGAATCTTTTTAATACGATTTGAAATAAAAATGCTACAGTAGAGAGGAAGAAATTCCAACTAACAAATCCAAATTTTTCAAGCTCAATCTTTATTCTCATCAATGCATTTGGGTTGGTTTCCAGAGGGAACAAAAGATCTGCAGTTTTAGTTACTCAGAAATTTCAAATTACCATATAAAATCTTCATATGCCTCTTCATTATACCAGCCTCAGTTCTGACACAACAGGCTTTTCATAGCAGTTTCCCTTCATATTTATTTAATCTGGACATGAAACTACACACAATTTTGCCAAGAACTGTAAACTATACAGCTCCACAAGCACTTTTTTTTGGTAACAGCATCAGTAAAAGTGGAGTTCGCTAAGTAAGAACAGTGACTATGTTTTCTTCTAGATTAAACTTTGCAATGTTAACATTTTTCAGTAAAACTAGAGAAAAGAGTTCCAACTCCAAATGAAGGCCTCTTCTCTAACCACAGAGTATTGCACTGCACAAATATATTTTATTCAGCACAATCCCCTTATTCTATAACAGAAAGAATTATTTATGCTACTAAGGCAAATTTAAATGGGTATTTTATAGCAGAAGGAGGAGCTTGGAGCTCTCTAGTGGATTAACAAAAAGATGCAGTATTCTCACGAACAGACTTCTGGCACAGTCAAGTCCATTGCAAAAATGTGAGCAGTTCTAGAAAAAAAGCAGTACTCTTTTCTATGTCAGCTAAGGTTTCTTGGTTATTTTGAGAATACTGTGTCCTAGTTCCAGCCAGGACAGGGTTAATTTTTGCTGTAGCTAATTGGCGATTACTGCCCCTAAACCAGAACACTCTAAAATATGTTATTTCTTTTCTAATTACTTAAGAATTTCATCTTAACAATACCTCTCCTACAAAATCTAATTCTATGTCAGTTCTAGAGTGCTGATGAATGAAAATTTCTCAGTGCGACACTAATTCAGGCTCAGACAATCAGCCACCATATGCAGTTCAACAAGGTAACGTGACAACTTCTGCACCTGGGATTGGGTAACCCTGGAAGTACAGAGAGATTGGGGAACAACAGGCTGGAGAGCAGTGCTGTGGAAAGGGACCTGGGAGTCATGATCCTGGGAGGCTGAATGTGAGTCAGCAGTGCCCTGGCAGCCAGGAGGGCCAAGCATCTCCTGGGGGGTATCAGGGACAGCATCACCAGCCAGGCTAGGGAGGGGATTGTCCTGCTTTGCTCTGCACCAGCATGGCCTCATATTTTGTCCAGTTTTGGGTGCCACAACATAAGAAAGGCCTTAAACTATTAGAGTGTCCAGAGGAGGGAATGAAAATACTGAAGGGCCTTGAGGGGAAGCCTGGTGAGGAGTGGCTGAGGCCACTTGGTTTGTGCAGCCTGGAGGAGACTCCAGAGGGGAGAGCTCACTGCAGTTACAACTTCCTTGTGAGGGGAAGAGGAGGGGCAGGGGCACTGATCTCTCTGGTGACATGACCCAAGGGAATGGCATGAAGATGTGTTAAGGGAGGCTTAGGTTGAATATTAGAAAAAGGCTCTTCACCCAAAGGGTGTTTGGGCACTGAACAGGCTCCCCAGAGAAGTGGTCACAGCACCAAGCCTGACAGAGTTCAGGAAGCTTTTGGACAGTGCTCTCAGGCACATGGTGCTACTCTTGGGAATCGTGTTGTGGTGCGCCAGGAGTAAGATTTGATGATCCTTATGGATCCCTTCCAACTCATCTTACTCAGTGATTCTGTAAATCAGACTAAGAAATGATGTGGACAATAAACACCACAAACAGTTTGAAGCTAGAACAGTAAAGCATATACTTAACTACATGTGACATGTTTTTAAGCACCTTTTTCTACTGCTGTAAAAATATTTGTCAGCCTGAATTTGAATGAGATCTTTACATTCTTTTATAAGTAGAAAAGAAAAATGCAAGCTTCGTGATTTATTTATTACTGTTTTTTGGTTTTGTTAAGCTCTGGTAAGTGCTATTGCGGCCAGAAATGCATCTTATGCTACACCCACACTGAGATGCAAAAGTGAGACACAGTCATGAAGTTAGTATTTTTTGCCACCAGTCAAAAGACAAAATAAGCCCTATTGTCCTGTCAGGCTATGACTATACTTATTCAATACTTTGTAGAGTGAAATCATATTATTTCACATATTTATTTTCTTCACATAGTTACAGTAACATGGAAAACTTAATTAAATATTGGTGGTGTTCAGGCAAAAACATCATGTTTTATTTGTATTTTAACTGGGGAACACAGGTTACATGAAGAATACATTATAGGTACCTTTTTTCAACTTCACTCTTATTTTCTTCTTCAACATCAGGTACTCCATCTGCAAGCTTGAACTGTAAAGATATTTAAAAGTTGTTTTCAGGTACAGCAAAGCACTAAACCTGTTATGCTTTACTGTACAGACTTAAGTGATCATCTCTAGGTGTGAAAAGACAGTCTTAACTGTAGAAATTCGGTGTACAGGATTACAAATTCTTTGTTAATGGACATACTGCCTTTATACTCTGTGTTCTTTAAAATAGTGATTTTTAATTGGAAAAAAAGGCTAGGTGACTGTCCTCACTTCTCTTTGTTCCCATGATAATCTCAGCAAGTTTTAGGCCCACTGCCCAATATTAACTGTGGCTGACAGATGTGTGGAACATCAAAAAAGTCATGCCATCAAGTTTAATGAAATTTAAAACTTCACTGAGGAAATTTAGGCCATTTACTCAGCTCTACACAATTGTGAATAGTTTAAAAAATCCCCAACGATTTAGAGGAAAAAGACAGCAAGAAACATATTTGCAGGTAAGAATCTGAAAAGACTAATACAGAATGAAGTCACACAATCTTGGTTTTGTTTCATCCATTATTCATGAAGTAACTTATGACTTCATATTCCATCACAGATTTATTATAGCCAAAGAATTAAGAGATGCATATGCTCTCATCAGAATTCCAAACTTTACCAGTTCCTGAGTAGTTTCAGCATTTTCTCCATAGTTAGTATTTACCCTTTTCAGAGGATTATTAAGTGGAAAAACTAACAAAAAAGCAAATTCCGAAAAACTCACTGAATGGCAGAGTACCTGCAGTAAGAGTTGTGCCATTGCAATCCCCCTGCAGGTGTGCACTGTTGTTTTCTATCCACATACAAACAGGCTTAGGTAGGGCTTAGTAAGATTTTGTGGTTTGAGTTTGGATTGGGTGAGATTATTTGTACATTATTTTCTGCTGTCCAACACAGTACAGAAAAGCAAGCGCTAGGACACTGATTTTATAAAGCCACAAGGCTATGAAACAACCCAACTGGGACTGACCCAGTAATACTGCAACAAGTATCCCACCTTCAGCAAACCTTACAATTTGACAGGCCCTTTTCACCTCACAAAAAGATCAGGAAACAAAATGGTACCGTTAACTTTGTGAATTGCATGTTAGTAGCCCCAACTTCATTTCCTGATGGAAATGTTTCTACTCTTTTAAACAATTTTGAAAGGGAAACTGATTCTCTGCTGTTTGATTAACTGTTCAATTACTTTCCAATTTTTAACCATGTGAATTTTACAGTATAACTTAAGACCACTTCTGAAAACTTCTAAAACTTCTGAAGTAGGGGAAAACAGTAAATGCTATCCGTAAATATGTATGAGTGGTAGAGAGATATAAATTCCAATTCATTACCAAAGAAGCAAATAGTATAAAACTTCAGCAAATCTTAAAAGACCTAGATTTATTATCTCAAAGAGGGAAGACAGAGAAAGGTCAGATAAAGTTAGTGGGCATGAATATTATACCCTCTGAACAGCGAGAAATCTGTATGTTAAAGGCCCTTTTGCCCAAGTAATAAAGCCCAGAATGCTTCTTCTTCGATACATGATGGCTGTGCAACTCCCCAGCTTTCCCACACTTGCTCCATCCTTCTGATACTGAGAAGCATTTAACAGCAACATTTAAAATTAGGTATGTTATGTAAAAATGTCATATATGACATTTATAGTCATACTATAAGCAGTACTCATAGCTGTACACTGGAACAGTAATTTTCATACCACTGGGAACACTGCATTACTCCAACAACTGATAAAACAATATCCTGTTTCACTTCAAATTTGAGGCTTATATGTTGGTGACAACTAAAATAAAATCAAGTTCTGTTAAGCAGATTACATTGCTAATACACAGTAATCTATGAAATGTTAATATTCTTTTTTATTACAGGAAATTTAAAATTTTGTTGATAAAACAGCATTAGCAATTAAAATTATCCAATTATGTGGATTGTAATTGCCTAAACAATCCTCTCTATTTAAGAAGAAAGCATAATTTCTCAGTACCTTTTCATCCACGTCCAAACTTGTCGAAAGTTCATCTAGTTTGCTTTGTTTCCTATCTTTAAGAAAGTCCTCGCTAACATCTCCTGAAGGACTGCTTCCTCTGGAAGAATTGTGGGTTTTCACATCTTCAACTGAAAATGTACAAACACATTGCTTTATGTGTTTCCCAAGACAATAAAGCTTTTATTTCCGAGATATTACAAAGGCTTAGAACTAAGAACATTTAAGAACTCCTAGGACTTCCTAAATGTGAAATTTATATAGAAAAATATTTCATGCTTAAGCCAGGAACCATTTCAAATAAATAGCAAGCTGAATCTGCAATTAAAATTCTGTTCAAATGGTATGTTCTTTAACGGTCCCTGAAGAAAAGTACAACAGATTTACTTACAGAATATTGAATTCAGTACTTTAGAAATAAATTCAGGTAAACATTTTTATTAAAACAAAGCCAAATATATATGTAGTAGTTTGCTAAGCACAAAGACCTAGCCTGTGTTAGAAAAACGTGCAAGTTAATCATACTGACATGATGCAGCCCTGAACTAAATACAGAGAGCTCTGAGAAACTCCAAATTCCTGTAATATAGTAAATTAGTAAGAATTCAGTGTCAGGAAATTTCTTTTGCAGATGCCACAGGAAATGAACAACACACCTGGCTGCAACTTTCTGAAACAGCTGTTTATGTACAACAGAATAGTTCTGCATAGAGAAGAGATTCACTACTGGATCACATTACTTCCAACTACACTGTGTTGTCCAGATACAGGAAGAAAGAACCAGATTAGTATTATAAAGGCTTTTCTCTTACAATCACTGGTCTGTATGATCACCCAAGTACAAGATATATCTGGCTGAAGACTACATACACAATATTTCCACTTAAAGAGGATTAATGTAATCCAGAATATTTTAACTGTAGCACTTTTTCCCCTTCTTAAATGGTGAAGCCACTAAGGCAAGGAGCCATGACCTCACGAAGTAACACAGGACACCAAACCAGTAACACATACTTCTAAATAAATATATAAAAAGTCAGTAATTAACAAAACCAAGTATCTTTATTTCATTAAAAAGGACATCCTTTAAAAAAATCCCATTGTCTCAGTGGAATGGGCACAGCATCCAAAAAAGACCCCAAAAGGACAACCTGGAAATAAACCTGATTACAAAATTCTGTGCGCTAATGAACACAAGAGAACAACCACCTCTATCTCTGACCTAAACTCTGAAGCAGCATCACAGGACTCAGCATCTTACTAAGATCTCAACAACAGAATCCTTTGCCTAAAACTATCAGAGAAATGTAAAAAAAACCCAGAACCAAAACCAAACAAAAAAACCCCACTCCAACCCACCAGTACTATCAACAGACTACAGAGAAGCACGTTCCCTGTATGATTCAGGCTTTTGTCATTTTGAAAGATGTTGACTCAATATGCATTAGGAAACAAATTCCTGTTACAATAGAAAGATAATACAAAACCAGACAATTTCCTCTTTGTTGTTGTTGTTATTGTTGTTGTTTGTGTGAAAGTAGCAAGTTTTGGTTTTGCCATAAAACATCTTTTTGGTTTCTTTCTTCTTTTGATTATATAGCAAAAATTGCCAGAGACACTTACCTTTAAACACCAAATTGCAAGAATTTTCAGTATCACATGACATTGCAGATTCTTGCAGGCATCTGTTTTGAACAAAAAGTGTATTCAAGATTTTCATCTTGCACAAAAGCAAAAATGATCTATCAGTTACATAACATCAAAAGATCTCAGTAATACTTCCAGCCGTGGACAATTTCCTTACATCCAACACACTGTTTTAACTCTTTTTAACTTTCTCTTTTGGCTTTCTTAAGTCAATCCCTTCATGTACATGCCTAAACACGTTAAGTAAAACCCAGACATTTCAAAACTCTAAATTTTCAGTATAAGCTCATGATGTCATGTTGGCAGAATAGTTGTTTCTCTTCACAAACAGGACGAGACTGCCGGGTGATGTGTCACGAGCTTTTACTCGGGCACCAGTCTCAGCTATAGATACAGGAGATGGCACAAGCTCACATCTGCCACAAGCAGCCCAAGGTCTCTTTGTTACAGAACTTTTTGTAAGTTTTTCAGCCAGTAGCATATTGCAAAAGCTGACAGACAATAGTTCTAACCAATCACTAAAAGCACACGTACACCTGCTTCAAACAATGCCTGTTTGTTTGCTTTCTATTAACAATACATAATGCTTCATATTAAGCTTAAAACCTTCTACTATCTTGGTAAACATACTTTTCTGCAGCCTTAAGGTCTATCCTTGCCAAACCTGAAAATTCAACTATTGTTTCATGTCCTTGCATTCTGTATCATTGTATCTTCTTTACTATCAGGCCTTGCAGCTACAGTTAGCTCTTAAGTTTTCTGGGTTTTTTTTTCTGATGCCTATTTTAACAGCTTCTGGAAGTCTTCTTACTTTACTGTTTCCTACAATCTCATTTAATCTTTGCCTAAAATACTGTGAAGGGAAATTTTCTCTGTATAGCAAAACAAGAAAATACTGTGCTAATGAGCCAATTCATCAGTTTCTAAAAAATGTGATTAATAGTAATTTTATATTCAAGATCATTTGCATAACAATGAATCTCGAGAGTAACAAAAGGAAGATACTTCACCTATTTCAAAGATAAGCTGGGAAAAAAAAATTCTCCTTAGAAAAGCTCAGGAGGGACAAATATGTATTTAAATATTACATATAGAATATATAAAACATCATCATGATCATCACAGATTTTAGAAGCTTGTACCTGGTGAATGACACCAAATGTAATGACAGCAAGCTGTCCAGTCAAGGCAACAGAAAATGGCAAACAAAAGCATTATGTGAAAAATCAGTTTTTCTGCCCCATTCAGGCTTCAGGCCAGAATGTTTTCCTGATGCCAGGAAGTGACCAGCACTCTTCTATATGTAAAATGCAAGCACCAGAGAAATAACTTGCTGAAGCCCCAGTTGTGTTTGGTAAAACTCAACAACAAAAAATAGTATGAACTGGCAATGATCTGGTATTACCTGGTGATATCTTAAGTTACCCAATAAAACATGGTAAGGTCTATTGCCTTATTTCAAATATGCTCATATTCAGTTCATTAATATGTTCCTGACTGCTACCAACTATAGTTAATCACCATCTAATAATATTTCCATCAAATTATGGAAGGTAACGAGCAAATTAAGAAATTTGGCCTGTCTCTTTAGCAAATCAAGAGGACATTCTAAGAAAGAACCATGCATTTTTATTTTCCTCGGCTAATGGCAAACAAATTCAACAGGTGTCAGAAAGAAATGAATACCCCTTCTAATAAATTTACTGTGCCCCAGCCCAGCTGCTTCTCAAGAAGTTGGACACTCCTACCACAGACTTGCCCTGTTCTCTAGAGGCTTGGTTTGGCAGAAATTTTATTCTATTAACATCATGGAAGTTTTATATTCTCATGTTCAAAAAAGTATTCAGCACCTCAAAGAAGATTCTCTTCCTCTTTTGCACATGTGTTTAATGAAAAGGAAAGGATAAGGAGAGCAATGAGTAAATAAAAAAAAAGAATGCAGTTATAAGGTAGTACAATCCTGAAAATAATTGAAGTGTGACTTAAAATACAGGTAACATAAAGCCACGGAGAAAGACTACACAAAGAAAATTGAAACACCCTTCCCAATAAAAAAACTAATCTTCAGAGGAAAATCATGCATTATTTCTATCCAAACTTATTTTGGAAAATGAAAAATTCAATTTTAAAACTTTTTCACTGAAAACAAGTATCAAAGCTTAAGAGAGAAAACAGACTAAAGACTAAGTTGTTCTTCATGGAATGGATGAACTAATCTCATTTACAAAAGTTAGTTTCTACTTTAAATTTATTTTCCTCCTCCTGTGGCTTTTATTATCATCTCAAAACCCAGTAGAACATTAACATCTAATGATTTACACCACCAATTACTGAATGAAGATGCAGGATCATAAACCTCTACAACATCTTAGCCAATTCACACATTTGCAAAATATTCACGTCTGGGAAGAGGAAAAGAGAGAATGGCAGAACAGAATACTATTGTAGAGACAACCATTTACTCTTACAGATGAAAGAGAAGAATAAGCTACACCTAAAAAAATAAAAACATTTCTAAGTATTATACCACTTTGCAACTAAGAAAATTGCCTTCAAAGGGGTATCTGTTATCTCCAATCAGGTCAGAGTAAGAATATTATTTTTAATTATCTTTCTTTCTATTTCTATATTTCACTTCATTTAAACAAGCCCTTTAGGACTACCTTGTCCTACAATTCAGAGTTTATCCCAACTCTTATGAAGAACAAATTAATTTATCCACATTCAGAATACTGTCATAGCTTAATCAAACTTAAGACATTCAAAATCAAATAAAGAAATAATTTCAACAGAAATTAGTGAAACTCTCTAAGGAAGCCTGACCACTAGAACCAAAGTATATGAATATCAGATAAAAGCACTTAGGAATATTGTGATAAAAAAAGAATAATATGCATACCTAAGACTACTCTCTACTGAGTATGTCTTTTCTGAGGTAGTGGGAGACTCAGGCTTAATATATGGCTTTGTGTCTTCAATGGAGTTTGCAGAGGATGCTCTCACTGGACAATTTTCACAGCATGCAGGTGAAAGCTCCTCTTCATTACTAGTTCCAAAAAGGTCAGGGTCATCCTGAATCACATCAATGACAAGAACATCTTGGTTGTAAGCTTCAAGGATATCTGGTAAATTTTGACTTTTGTGTTGTGAAAAATTCCGTCTTGATTTTCTATCACCATTAATTTCTAACCCAACAAGGTGGTTGACTGCATTCCAAGAATGATCAGGACAACTAGATTTCAGCACACATTCAGTACCATAGAAATCAGGTACAGATGGCTCTGGTTGTCCATCAAGAAGAGGATGTGGATATGCAGAAAAACTTTCAGGGAGCATGGACATCTCATCAGAAAGGTTTACAGAGCCATTCTGCTGGAAATCCTTACTATCCATTTCATCCGCTTTTTTCTGCATGGAAACTGGAGATGCAGCATCACTCATGACAGGAAGAGGACGCTGCTCAGATTTTACCAAGAAAGACTCTTCACCTGTCTTCTGCCTTTCTGGACTACTGCTTTCAAGAAGCTCTAGTGGACTACAAGTTTTGCTTTCAAATGAATGGACAGAATCCAGTTTCTTGGATTCAGGTTTGTTTCTACACAAAGGAATTTTGAATTTTCTCAGGTTTCTAGAGGTTAATGGTTTAATTGGGTTTAAATCAGATAATGTCTGGTTCACTATTGATACTTTAGGGCTGAAGTTTATACTGTTACTGTTACTTGTAGAAGTACCATTCTGGACTGTCCCAGACAGGTTTCTGACTGTCACCTCTCCTCCATTTTTATCCTTTTGTTTTATTGTACCATTCTGGACTGTCCCAGACAGGTTTCTGACTGTCACCTCTCCTCCATTTTTATCCTTTTGTTTTACTGTACCATTCTGGACTGTCCCAGACAGGTTTCTGACTGTCACCTCTCCTCCATTTTTATCCTTTTGTTTTGTTGTACCATTCTGGACTGTCCCAGACAGGTTTCTGATTGTCACCTCTCCTTCATTTCTATCCTTTCGTTTTGTTGTGTCATTCTGGATTGTCACAGACAGGTTTCTGATTGTCACCTCTCCTTCATTTCTATCCTTTTGTTTTGTTGTGTCATTCCGGATTGTCACAGACAGGTTTTTATTTTTCACAACTTCTTTTTCTTTATCTTCTTTTATTGTACCATTCTGGACCATCACAGACAGGTTTCTATTTTTCACAACTCCTTTATCCTCTTTTATTGTACGATTCTGGATCGTCACAGACAGCTTTCTATTCTTTACAACTCCTTCATTTTTATCCTTTTGTTTTATTGTACCATTTTGGACTGTCACAGACAGGTTTCTATTTGACAGCTCTCCTTCATTTTTAACCTTTTGTTTTATTGTACCATTCTGGACTGTCACAGACAGGTTTCTTTCTGTAACATCTCCTTCATCTTCATCTTTTTGTTTTGCTGTAAAATTCAAAGTTGCTTTAACTTCTTGCACATCATCATGGCTAAAAGTCATGGCACTTCTATCTTTATTAACTGGTGATTCCCCATTTTCATTGTTCATTGTCAAAGTCTCATAAATATCCACAGAAGAGGATTCCGTTGTTTCAAGTGAAGTCTGAAAGTCAATATTTGGATCAATCTTTTTATGTGTAATTTCCTTTGTAATTTCTCCCAGTGACGTATGTAAATCCAGCTGTCTCACATTCCCAGTCACTGTACTATGTCCTACAGCTTTAACACTGCTTTTATCAGAGGAATCTTCAAAAGCAGCCTTTAAAAGTGTTTTTCCTTCTGAGGTGGACCTACGATTTTTAAGAAACCATTCAGAAGTCCTGGCACAAGATTCAACAGGCCAAACTTTTTTACCAGTCATAGGTATTGTTCTTTGACAGGTAAACTGCTGACATTTCTTATTAACTTTGTTCAAACAGTTTCCTCCTGTCTTGCTTTTGTGACGATCAGAAACATCACGGATCCGAGCAAACACTCTCAGGCTATCCGAGACAGCTGCATAATGTGCCACACTGCTTGAATTTTCCCCTTTTACAGAGAGCTCTGATGTCTTCTTAAAGCCAGTTTCAAATGCAAGTAATTTGGTTCTGTTCTTTCTCCAGGCCGATACAGTTTGTAGTTCATGAGTATTTTTTTCTGTATCAAAATCCGATGTATGATCACATGAAGCTGAGAGAGTATGATTTAATCCTGAAACTGCAAATGAGCTTGACATGGCAACAGCTGCTTCTGTTTGTAACTCACACTTCTTGCATTTACCAGCCACGTCAGCACATTTCTCTGTGATATTCATCTTTTTTCTACGCTTTCTGCTAATATTCCTTTTTCTCCCCCTTAAACACTTACTGCTTTCACTCAGGCAGCATGAAACACAGCCTTCTTCATTTTCATTCTTTTCTTTATTAGATGATACACCACTTTTTATGAGTGATCTCTCATTTTGCATTCTATTGGTGCTGCAAATTCTATCATTCAGGACTCCAGTACCATGGGCTACATGGAAGAATCCATTTAATTTGTAACTGTTGGTAGTTCCACTAGCTGAAGGCTTCACTAATGTATTGATGTAACTACAGTCCTCTAATATCACAAATGGATTCTTTTCGGTTGCACAGAGCAAGCCACTACAACGGTGTAGGGCATTACTGCAATGTTCAGCATCATATTCTGCAGATGCGCTCACCACTTTTTCAGTTGCAGCCACACTTAAACTTTGCAAGTGCTTGATTTGACCAGATCTGTGTTGCCTTTTTCTACACTGCACACCAGGCTCCTCTGTTACAGCACAGCATAAAAAGCTCTTGCTGTCAGTGGCACCTGAAGTAGAAACTGTGTAAGTTCTAGAATAGTGAGATTCCTTTTCCTTAGAATCTTCTGCCCTGTTTTGCTTTGTCTTAACCTTCTTCACAGCCTGTGAAGTACCAGAGTCTTGCTGAATTGCTTTCAATTGTTCCTCTGCTGATTAAGAAACCAAAGAAGTGTCATTAAAGAAAACTCTAAGAGAAAAAGACAACTCTGTTTTATATAGAGATCAAAAAGCCCCAAACATTCAAGGCTGCTAATGAACATGACACTGTAAAAGGCCAAAATATTTCTGTGACATCTTATAATTTTTTTAATAAACACTATTAGGACACTTAACAGTAAAAAGGATGTATTATCCTCAGAAACAAATGCCAAGAGGAACAGAACCTTACAGTGTCATAAGGACATTGGAAGTTGTATATTTGTTATACACCCATATTCCACATGGGTGGAAAACAAATTAGGGAAAATCTGGCAAGAAAACGCAGATGCTGTCTGAATGTTCAGCCTTAAAATCTTTTGTTAACACAGCAGATTCTCTGTAGTAGAAACACTTATTCACAACAATCTTTCAGAGACACAGTCCAACTGAATGCATCAGACTGACCAAGAAGATCCAGAAAAATTGAAAACACAGTTGCATTTTTAGAGACTACTACTTTTATTTGAAAGCAATACAGATAATGTAAAAAACTCTGTATCTGAAAATTTAGACTAGAGACTGGACTCAAGAGCATATCAATATAATGTTGGGGGTTTTTAGATCTTTGTTTTCAAGGTAAAACACAATGTTTATACCTCAGTTTTTAAGAATATGTTTTTTACAAAAAATATTAATTATCTATCCACTTAAAAAGTAAAAAAGAATGTTTTTAGACAGTCGTCCTGAAAAAAAGACTTTTAAGACTCCTCTCCCAGAATTGTTCCAGTTTGACTCAACGTTTTCTTAAAACATCAAAACACAATCACTACTTCTATATCTTTTGGGATTTTGCAGAGAATAGCAACTAAAAGGTTCTGAGAGCAATCCCCAGCATCCCGTAAAGGCAGACACTGAAACAAGATAGCATCATACAAAAGCAAAAATAAACAGCTAATAGACAGATCAATGAGGAATTGACTGTTTTAGTCTGGCATTGCTGAAACTACTGCCGCCCTTCTTGCTTGTGCCTGACCATCTCTGCAGAAATGGAGAAAGCTTTTGAGGGACAAACTCCCAGCACATCCTACTAAAGGCCGTCCTGTTTCTGTCCATACCCCCCTCCCTCTCTACCCCCTCAAAAGCCTAACTGGTCTCCTCTCCTTGGTGTTAAATAAACTGCTTTTCTCCTTCAAGAAAATCCTTTTGTCTTTCTGAAAATCTGTCTCCTTCTAAGACTGGTGGCATTCACAGCACTGGGAAGCACACTCTAGCTTTTCACAAACTAAGTCAGCAGCCAGTTTTTAAAAGGATCTTACTGCAGGACCAATTAGGGAGCCCAAATTCTGTACCTGTACTTCTACAATGGAGCTCTACTGGTACTTACCACTTTCCCCTGGACTGCCTGGTCCTTTCTGAGGGCTCGAGCTCTGCTGCTCTTCTTTCATGCAACGCTTCGGAGTCCTTCTTCTGGTTGTTGACTGTTCTTGTCCACTCAGATCCTGCAGCTTCTGTAAGAGCAATGCATTTCTGTTCCTCATACTCAGAGCTCCTTTCCTGGACTCTGCACACTGTGTATGCTGTTTTAGCAAGGCAGAACTCTCTCTGGGGCCATGTACTTTTGGTTTCACCACTGATCTCCTTTCTTTTTCCTTTGTCCCTAGTGTTCTTGATCCAACTAATGGACACACATTCAACTTCCCTGGTATATCAATCTCTTCCTGAGGTTTTGGTTGAGGCATGGCTTCCTGAGCACCCAAATTCTTTGAAAAATCTGGAATTTGCATATTCTGTGTCATTATGGAGTCAGTGCATTTCACTTCAGTACTCCTTGTGATCTTTTCAGGTTGAAGACCTTCTGGTTCTGGAAAACAGGATATTCCATCTCTCTCTGTGCTCTCAATTTCCTCCTTCAAGGATGGGACTTGTAATTTTATTTCCATACAGGAATGTTTGCCTTCTTTTCCTGAGTTCCTTGAACCCTTGTGGGAACCTGAGTAGTTCAGCTCTTCTGAACAATGTTCATTCCTTTCAATCCCTGTTGAGAACTTTTTCTGCAAAGCAGTTCCTGAGAAAAACAGTTGTTGACTTTGACCTGTCCTTCTCAGAGTCTCTTCCCAGCACATTGCTGCAGCCGTGGCTGCTGCTTGCCAATCCTCACACTCAGCCGTGTGTGAAGCTGGTGAACTTATACCCTTCTTTCTTCGAGGAAACTTCCTGGGCTGGATTCCCTTGGTTTTTTTACCTGGGAATTTCTGTCTGTTCTCACCTTGCTCCTTCTGCACGGGCACAGGAAGAGCAAAACACTTAAAGGAAGCGCCAGAGAGCCTGTTAAGTTGTGGGAAGGAACGTAAGGGCTGCTCACACTTCCTCTTCAGCGCCAGGCGAGGACTCAGCTTGACTACCAGCTTTTGCCGTGGCTCACACTCTGCCTCCGAAGAGCCGAGGCTGCTGACTTCCGAGTCAACTGGCTTCACCTCGTCGGCTCTCACCACTTTCCCCGACCTCAACTGCGGCATCTCGGTATCTGAGAGACAGCAGCAGAGCCCACAAAACCTTTCGACGCTTCCTCGCTCGCCTCGCACCCACGACGGGTGCAGGCCCGACCTGGAGCGGGGGACAACCCCTCCCAGGCTCCCGCCTCAGGGGACACCTGGGAGGGCCCAGACAGAAAGGAAGCCCAGGCCACCCGAAGAAAAACCACGGCCACCGACAAGCCCGTCCTGACACCCCTAACCCTGCAGACACTCCCGGAGCAACCTCTCACACAGGAGGGCGATGAAGGAAGCAGCCCCGCACCTCTCCGGACTCAAGAAGGCCGCTGCTTGCAGCCTCCCGCGCCACTTTCCCACCCTCCCTCTCTCCTTCCCTCCCTGCCCTCATCTACCGATCCGTCCCTCGACGCCTCGTCCAAGCGCCGCCTGCCCACCCAAAC
>VWYI01041547.1:25035-79488 GCA_013399455.1 Anthoscopus minutus
CGTGCCTGGGTTTGCGCTGCGCAGCCGTCGTGCTGCTCCCATGGTTCCCGAAGTAGGGTGCGGAACTGCCGGGCCCGGCCACGGGTACAACCGCGTGTTCATGGGGCGGCCAAGGTATTGGGGCTTCGGCTTTGAAGTGCCAGACCCTGTGAGCAAAAGCCCCGAGCTAGAAGTCGCGTGGGTAGACACCCAGGCTTGCCCATTTCCTTAGGTGTTCCATCCTCCTCCAATATTCACTCCTACGAGCACAGTGCTTCAGAAGCTCACCAATACTGAGGGGCCACGTGGTTGTTTGACAGAATCACAGAATGGGTCAGGTTGGAAAGGACCCCAGTGGGGTCACCTGGTCCAACCTCCCTGCTCAAGCAGGGCCATTCCAGAGCACATGGCACAGTATCATGTGCTGGTGGTTCTTCAGTGAGTGAGACTCCACAACCTCTCTGGGCAACCTGTTCCAGTGCATGATTATCTGCACAGTAAAGAAGTTTTTCCTTGCATTCCAGCGGAGTTTCCTGTGTGTGACCTTCTGGCTGTTGCCTCTTGCCCTATTGCTGGGCACCAGCAAGAGGAGTCTGGCTCCACTGGCAACACCCCTTTAGATAGTGGCAGACACTGATGAGGTCCCCTCTCAGTCATCTCTTCTGGAGACTGAACAAGCCCTGCTCCCTCAGCCTTTCCTTGTGACAGAGATGCTCCCTTCCCTCAATCATCTTTGTTACCCGCACTGGACTGGCTCCAGGAGCTCCATGTCTCTTTTGTGCCGAGGACATCAACTTAGTATTTCAAATAACAAAGATTCTTAGGACTTGAGTTAGGGAGAGAAAATCACTCTAATAGATTATATAGTCAGAAAACAATAGAAGTTGGTGTTTGGGTTTGCATGGGGTGATAGTTTCAGCACAGGTGGGGAACGCCAAAGTTTCAGGACCATCCACTGTGTGATAATGTGAACGTGTAGAAGTTAGCTTAAAAAAAACTATGTTGTACAAAGACTGAATCTAAGCGGCAGGTGTTACGAAAATCCCAAATTATAAAACTTAATAAGGTGGTATTCTAATACCAGTAATGCCATCAGCAAAATTACACATGGTTGGTAAATGACCGTGTACTACAAGCAATCTCTTTGTGTTGCCTCAGGTGGTCTCTGAGGGATTAAATACCTTACTCAAATTCATTTCACCATGGCTTAGTGCTTTCTGGTGTTCATATTTCCTACATCCTAGTTTGTGATCCATGTAAAAGAAATAAGGTGCTTTTTGTCACAACTTGCTAGAAGCGTAGTATTGTGAATGTAAAAGAGTAGTTGGAAAGGTTTCTTTTACTGATTGGCATTGGCTCACTATATGACTTCAGCCCACATTACTCACTATATTTCTATTTCTCCATCCAGAGGTAGAGATATTTCAGTACAAATAAAAACAGAGAACATTGTTTTTGCAAAAATCTCTCCATAGATGAAGAAAGAAAAACAAGGAGGCTGGGAAATGTTCACTTTTATTTGCGTATCATCTTTTTAGATTGCGCATGCATGCTTAAGTACAAAAAGTAAGCAAATGGTTAACTAAAGGAAATTAAAGCAGAAAATACAGATTCCTTAGGCAGTTCCTCTGATGGCTCAGTATTGTCCTGCTGGTCCTTGGGACAGAAAGGACTCAATAATAAGAGAGTTAACTGCACAATATTTGTCATTGTCAGTGTTCTGCAGGGCTGGTGTTACATAAAACATTCAGCTCTAGTGAAATGTAACCATTTAACCTTTCCATTCCAACCTTCTTCAGTGTGTAACAGAGTCTTTTAAGTTTTATAGCAAGATGAAGAAGAAGATCTGCTGAAAAGCAGTAGTAAGGGAAATCTGGAAAAATGACATGTGAATTATCTTACTGCTAACTCTATTTTTTAGGATTTTAGTATGTAGTCACTTATTTGCAATGATGAGAACTCTCCTCAGACCAGATTTTTATGAAATGAATAAAAATCTACTTGAATACTAATTAAAGACATTCTTCATTAAAGTACTTTGAGAAAAGCACTTGAGCTTCAGAAAGGACATTTTGAAGCAGCTGTGGATTATGTTAAAAACCAGATTGCATTCAGTTTACAATACTCCTAAAAAGAGGTAGTATAAACATTGTCTTGCAAAGTGGATCAATTTAACCATCTTTTAAAAATACAAGAATTTTAATATGTGGGCATATTTAAAGCAATCCTGTGTCAAGTGTTTCTTAAAACTGTAGGTTATTAAAGTGGAAAAAACTTCTAAAAATCATATAAACAGCTTAAGGATAAAAAAATCAGTTATTTTCACATTCCAACAACATTTGAATTAGTAATACTGCAAGGAAATCTTTTAACTTTATTTTAAAATCATATCTTGTTTAGAAATAAAGATAAATGCTTGTTCTTCTTGATTTTATAATCTATCTCAATGCTATGTGTGAATTTTAGAACTAATTCAACTTTTGCTGATTTGTTGCTTTGTTCTTTGTTTCACTGATTTCTTGTTCATTCTAGATGCTTCAAGACAGTAATAGAAAGATAAGGTACCAGGTGTCTGAAAGGAAAAAAGGAATTGTGGTGCCCAAAATACTTTTTCCCCAGAATTACCAGTATACTTAGAGATGCTTGGCAATTTTCAAGTGGCAAAAAAGGAACTTGTGTGACTACAGTTATGTAAGTCCATAATTTTTTCCTTTTTTTTTTCCTCAGAGGAGTGTGTGTGCTTATCTCCCCAATGGGTGTAATTTACATTGCTCCTGTGGAGAAATTGTGGCTGCAGATCTAACAATGATACATTTGAGCAATCTTCCAAAAGTTTTTGGGAGATTGAAATTTATAAACACATAATCCAGGTAAATAGGTGAGCAAATCATATAAATTTTTTATTGGGCTGTATTTTAGACTTTGCTAATATACTCACCTAGCAACAGGAATTAAGCTGTCTTTTTTTTCAGCTAGGGAACTGGAAAAAATTAACTTGAAAATGAACCTTTTTTTTGTGAAGCAAAGTGAAAAATGTCCCCTTGGACCACTTCTTTTTACACTGCTTGCATCTTTATGCTTGGCTGAGGGATAGATTTGTTATCTCTAGCAAACCATGGTGAAAAGAGTTTGGCAGTGCTGTAATAACTGAGGCTGAGCTCTGGATAGTATGTCTAGTCTAGTATTCTTAAAACACAGCAAATTAAGCCCTTAAATGATACAAATAAAAAGAAACAGAAAACAGTTTCAGTCCAGTATGTCTAAGAAACTATCCTTTTATAACTCCAAGGGTTTATTAACAGTTCTGAGTTACTGGTTTTGCAAAGTTAGAACCCAAAGGTAGTAAATATTGATAAGGTTTTTAAGTAACTTCTTTATCCCTGCTTTCTGTTCAAACACACAGGTGCGTTGGAAATAGGTATATTGCTAATCTGTTGAAGTAAGAAGTCGTTTTTTCTCTCAAGCCAATCAGGTATATCCCTCTAAAATTGCTTTTGCTTTTCACTTCCAGGCTCTTGAGTCAGGAGCCACCTTTGACATGGCATCTAATGAGAATGCTGCTGACTGCCCTGGTACTGGGCTTGAGGTGCAATGTTGATGGTCAGATCATGTCCTTGGTAGCTCCCCTGTGTAGGTGTGCATACTGACAGCTGTTTCCTTGTCTGGCCTGACACTCTGAACTCTGTTAGGCAAGGGCCAGTAGGGTGGTGAGAGGAAAGGTACCTCGGTGAAAATATGTGATCTGTTTTGTGAAACTGCTGAGTGATTACACTGCATTGCAGACTAGGTGAATCCAGTGAGTAGCTGGATACCTCAATCTTTATTTTCATGTCTGTTTTATTATCGAGCTGTACAGGGCAGATTAAAGTAACTTCATTTTCCACCAGTTTAAAATGAGTCATTGGGGGAAAAAGGACAGCTGCTATATTTTGTAATGAACCATCTGGCATTTCTTGGTAGCTCCTCTGATTCCTAATTTACTACTAAATTGTGACAGCATGAAAATCAAAATTATTGATTGTATGGAATCAGTGTTTCCCTCTGGCAATTCTGTTTCTATCAAAGGATAGTCATAGGAGGGATAAGGACCTCTCACACTGGGTTTTGCAAGCCTAGAAAATCATCTGTATAATTTGCTCTTTTTTTGTAATTATGCTTCTTGAAATTTATTCTGAAAGACTGAGTTTCCAGATGATCACATCTAATCTGAACCTTACTGAAAGTGGCACTAATTGGTTTTAAGATTCCACGAGGGAACTCCTGTGTAAGGTTCATATTCTGTTTTACTCCCTTTCATTCATGTATCTTTAGAAGTTTAAGAATAAACCAGTCAGCTAGCTGGAATTAGAAATTAAAAAAATACACAAGCAATAGAGGATTAACTGGTGAAGAAGAGGACTTACACATTCAGTCTCAATTTATTTTTAAAATTAGCTAAATAAAACATATGTTTGCTTTCACATAGATAATACTTACCATGTACCTACCACTAAGTCTGCCTTTAGAATCAACACCTTCTAGTGGCTGGATGAAAAAGGTGGGAGTTAGGAGGAAAGCATCTGCACACCAGCAAGTGCTTGACATCTCCATCTTGCTGCCAAAATAAGATTATAAAAAATGTGATTTCTAGATGAGAAAGTTAAAAAAGAAGGGAAAAGAGGAAATTAAAGTTGAGTAAATCAGAGCAAGAAAAGACATGGGATTAGAAATGGTAAGGGTGTGGAGAGGTAGAGATAGAATGCAGTAAACCAGTAGATAATCAGAGAAAACAGTGCTAGACAGAACACAGACCAAAAAATAATCCTAAATGGCTTCAGAAAACCACTCTTAAAAAAGAGAAAGGAGTGGTGAAGACTAAACACAGTAATAGAAAACTTTCCTGTGGTTTAGACTGACTGAAGAAACAATGGGGGATGTTCTTTAGCAGTGCTCCTAGGAAAAGTGAGGAGAGCCTGAACTCTGAATAGTGACAGTGATCAATCACAAACTGGGACCCCAATCTGAGACTTAGTTCATCTTGCTGTTAGGCATTGAGAGTGACTGGCTTCTGCATTAAATTTCTTGTGCCATGTTCATCCATTAAGGCCTTTGTGTGCTTAATAGTGTTAAGGTGGCTGACGTACTGAGTGTGGAGCCTCAGAACAACCTGCTGTGTCTTTTCTTCCTTGGCTGATTCATCCATAAGCATCAGATCACTCCACATCCCCCAGTATGTTACACAGTTTGTATATATAGTTTTGAACCTGGAAATCTCTGCTACTTACATATTTATAATTTTTTTGAGGCAGTATTACTCTCTAGCAATGGAAGTACCTTCTACAGTTGATGAAACCATGCTGACTGTTGTGCAGTGCACTAATTATATAGCTTCCCCTAACCAAAGCAGCGTGCAACCATTTTGGAATGTATACTAACTTTACCACTGAACATTCTCCCACTGACATGTCCAGGGTAATCTATAGGAAGAGTTGCATGAAAGCTGACATTAGTGGTTCACATATACAGGAGTGCAACAGCTTGCTGTGTAGGAAAGAGCGGAGTAGATCAGAGATTTACCTACATTTGCATTCATCTGTTTTCTTCTTCACATGTTATTAATTATGCCATTTGAAATGATCTTCAGGTAAACCAGGCACATGCTAGATGCCGTAGTGAGAGTTGGAGGTAGAATTCTTTGATGCTAAGTCAATCCAAGGCCCCCATTGCTGGATGAGTTGCATAAGCTTTCATCCAGCATAATTTATTTGCTTAATATTGACATCACTTGCATATCTTCATACTTTGTTGGGCTGAGTGGCTGGGTCATAACCTCTGAGTGGTACCTCAGCTATTTGCATTTTGTATATGAGAAGACAGTTTCATTTAAAATCTAAATACTCCTTGCCTCTGTGTCCTACTGCTTAGCCAGTATTTGGGGACAGAAAATTTCTTTTTCACCACTTCACCTAGATAAATATTTTTCTAATCAGTATGAGGATTGTTGATGTGTTTGTGATGGCCCAGGCTGCATGCTGTGCTACCTGCAAGTCTGTCCACTCTTTGGCTGGGCTGTCTTTTGGTGGGTCAAACTGAGCATGTAAGTAATTGTGGAAAGTGTGATTTCTGGAGTCATTGCGTGGCAGACAACTACCCTGTTACTGTGGAGAGCTGATCAGAATGTCACCATGCTTGCCAGCGTAGACAAATATGTAATTAGTGAAGAAATGCAATGTTTCACTGTTACAGGAGGAATTATTTGCTGGCCTGACCTTCAGCCTTGCCGCTTTCTGGAGCGATTCCTGACACAACATAGAGAAAACATTCTTTAATAATATAACACAACAGCTCTGAAACCCCATTACAAGTCATGACTCTTCTGTAGGCTTTCTGTGTAATATTACTGTTACTATTACTATTATGTTGGTAGAATTCTTAAGTGAGTCGTTATATTCCTGGTCCCCAGGTCAATCAGCTGAGGACAAATGAATGAGCCGTCTAAAGTGCTAATTCCATGAAGATATGAAGACTTTCTGAGCAGATACTGTACATGGATGGTTTAAAGACTTTAATTCATGATGATAATTAAAACTGTAGTTTCACATTCACAACATTTGGCATGTTGCTTAAGATGAAAACTGAGGTGCTTTGCATTAATCATAGTGTGATGATCAGGTAGGAAATGAGGTTATGCATTCACACAGCATAGGGTACAGAAAAGAAGAAGAGTAGGTCTTCTCTGATGTTACAGTATCTATGCAGAAGTACCTTCCTTGCACCTCAGGAGCCCTTCTTTTAAATGCTGCAATATCTTTCACCTGGAAGAAGGCTGGCAATAAGCGATAATTCTCAATGAATAGCAATGTTGTTGTCACCATCCAACACACAAGTCAGAACAGCAAGGCAGTCAATTTCTTTCTTGGCTGTAGCAATTGTGTTGCATTCACTATTTGTGTGCTTGCTTATGTCAGTCATTCCTTCCCGGTTTCTGAGTAAGTATTGGGGAATTTTGTCTAAATTTGACTGTCATGGCATAGAGATCAGGTTAAGTTCTTGGATATTTCAGGAAGATGGACATACATGTAGATGAGAAATCATCCATGGAAAGGAGTGCTCACCCTTTATTAAACACGAGTGAATCCACAGAAAAGAGAGATGTCAGATATCAGGTCTTGTCCTACTGCTTACAGAGCTACGGATTATAAGATCCTGAACTGGGTTTCAGGTAAGACTGGGTGTCAGGGGGCTTCTTGCTTGCGAGGGGAGAGAGCTTTCATGGGAGTTAAAATTGCTGGCAGAGCTCTATGACCGTAAGGCCTTAAATGTTGTTCCTGAGGGAACAATTTCCTAAAGTTGGGGTACACAGGCTGTAAAGCAGTATTAACCCCTCTGTGGAATAATATGTTTCCATACAAGGCACATCTGAATGGTTTTTGGGACTCTTACTTGGTCCATGGGAATTTAAAGGAAAATAATTTATATATGTAGTTTATGTTGTGCAGTGAAATTTCAAATTAATCTAAACAATGTATTTATTTACATTAGAATTATATAAGTTGCTTTTGTAAACATGCAAATAGGTATTTATCTTTGCAGCTTGAGTTTCCTTCTCTGTTTTGAACTGTGAAAAAAACCCAGGTATTTGTATTCATTTCACACGCTCAGCAGTCTGAAAAGAGACAAGTGAAATCAGTCAGTTGCCTTATGTGGGCTAAGAATGATTCTGGCAGGGATTCAGGTGATCGGGGCTGAGTGAATGCTGAACTGAAACCTCTTCCTGTGCTGCAGGATACACTCAGTACCTTGTCTTTTCCCCACCCACCCATAACATTTACACTTCATCTTCAGGTTGTGGTTTGTCACATAAATCTGCATTGTGGTCTTCTTGGGGGCTGTTAGCTTGTTTTTCCTCCCTGCTGAGGAAATTAGTATGTTTAGCCAAAGACAAAGAATTATTTCCAATCAGGAATCTGGATGTTTTAAACTAACATCTTTTCTTTGGAGTAGTTACAGGCTTCTGTGAATATGTTTCCTTACTTTATAGGCTATATTTATTAAAATAAAAAGGTGGATCAACAAATTACTCCACATTTAAAAAGTGAGGCACTATATATAGCATTTGATTTTTCACAGACCTGTTTTCTGATACTCTCATCCTCCTCTTTCCTCTAAATAAATATTTTCTGTGGAGTGAGATGGGAAATTTACTGTAAGCAGTTCAGAGGCTGCACTGAGTCCTTATATTCACTTTGGAATTTGTTGGTGCAGCTGAATCTACTGCACTGCCAAGAGACTACACATGGCGTTGCATAGAGCTCTGTGATGGGTTGTCTTGGTCTTGCCCTTTTATGTGTGAGTAGATACTGAGGGCACACCCCAGTGTGAATGAGAACTGGTATTCAAACAACAAATCTCTCCATGCTATAACCTCACTTTCTCCATGCTTGAATGCTCAGCTTGGGTTTTGTGTCTGTTTTTTACTTTCAGGGTGACAGGTAAACCTGCTTGAACAGCACGTGCTGGCTCCATGGGCTGGAGTGTGTGCTCTGCCACTGGAGCCAGGCTTCGCACATGTACAAACCTCTGCATTTTGGGAGAAGAAAAAGAAACAGGAGAAGCTGGAGACTATGGAAAGAGAAATCTTGGCATGCTCTGTGAGGACACTACCATTTCTTTTCCCTTGTCTTCTTGCTGCTCCACCATGCATGAAGGCTTCAAGCCATATAATATGAATTAATACATAGCCTATAAAAAGGCTATAGTATATAACCTGGTTTTGCTATAAAAACCAAACTAAACCAGCACGCCTCATTAGTCAAATGGAGATGCAGAGGTACTATTCTGGAAAGGAATTATATACACTGCAATAGTATTCACTAGGACACACAGCCTATCCATTTTTATTACCCCCTTTCCAGATAACCCTTCCTGTCATCCTTTTGGGGAGGCCTGCCATTTAAACTGTAGGCTTTTGAGACAGGGACAATTATTTTGGCTGTCGTTGATTCTCAGAATGAGGCATCAGGTGATGGAGCCTGCAAGTTGCTGCTGTGCCCTGTACACGTGAGATAACAGTGGTAACATTTGCAGGGGCAACTGAACAAATAATTTTATCATATATGGCCTTTAGATATTGACTAATTGATTTAGCCCTTGAGAAATATTTGGGGCTTGGGGATTTGTCTACTGAAACTGTAAATAGCTGTTGCAAGCAGTCTCCAGCTGGATTCAGAGAACACTGGTCACAGTGATCTTCCCTCCTGTTCATTTTTTGTTACTAAAAATAGTTGTAAAAAAGAATTAATCAAGACTGTCAGGACTGTAAATTTGGATAACTCACATTATCCAAACACTGTTAATTCCTATGTTAAAATGTACCTTTTGTGAAATGAAGCCATTTTTATATGAAGGAAACTAAACTATGTTGAATTAAAATGCCAGAGGTTGTTACAGTTAGGTATTTATATAGATTTATACACTCAGTTTTCCCTGCTGTTTTATGAAATCCTCATGATTGAAGTTGTTTTCCAGAATCATAAAATGCTTTAGGTGAAACATAAGCTGTGGGTAATAGATTGGATTTTTCAGGAATGAATGGCTACCCTGCTTGCAAATTCAAACGTGGAGAAAATGACACGGTGGTATAGTGAATTTGCAAAGCTGTGGCCAGGTAGTGATGAAAACCTAGTAATATTTTGATTCATTGATAAACAAGGAGCATGTATTTGAAAAACATGATGGATGACCCTTTCTTGATTGTTAATCCATTATGACATTCTCAGTGAATAAAAAGTTAGTTCTCACCAAAAGTCTGAACACACAAGCAGGCTTATCTGTGCTAACTCAGTCCACAGGGTTACCAAAAGAAGTGGAAGAGTTTTTCAAACAAATTAGATGAATTAATTGTCTCTCCTAAGTGCCTCTGATTTTCAAATTGATATATTTTGCCACTTTACAGCATGCATAACTGGTTAGCTGATACTGAATAATGCCTACCATTCCACTGAGAATTCCTGGATGTCTTTCCTCTCTTTTACTCAATGTGAAGTTTATACCTTAAGATAATATCATTTAGTTTAACTAAATCTAAGCTACATCATACTAAGGGATCGTCATCTTTCAGAGGTTTTATGTTGCTTTTGAAGGAGATCCAAGAATTAAGGTCTCACCAAAAATGTCCCCCGCTAAAAACTGTGGAACCTCCAAGAGTATCGCTCTGTATTTCCCTCTGTAAGCAAAAAGTGTGAACAGTTTTTATTAATGTCTTTCTGGCTTGGCTGTGCCTGTGCCACTCAACAGGATGGGATGAGGAGATCCCTGAAGAAGGACAAATTGAGGTATTTCCCACAACAGGAGCAGTATGGTTGTCTTAGTGTGTTGCCTATACCTTTAACCAGTCCTTCTGAGGTTGCAGAAATCCTGTCCTGCAGTATCCTTTCAGGGTAAAAGTTTTCTAATTTCTGTCAAAGGTTCAGACCCCTCCAATGGATGCTTTTCTGAGGGAAAAAATAAAAGCCTGCCAAAATTTTCCAGCTGGCTCTTGTTAATGTAGGGAGGATGCATGGTGTTTTTCATACCTAATAAAGATGTTGATGTCCTGCTTTATAATGAAGCTTAGTTTTGACTGTGGAAGTGTGACTGATTCTTCCACAGATTTATCACTGACATAATAACTCAGCAATGTGCTATGCTCACTAGCTTACTCTCACCCAGCAGCACGTTTAGCTGAATTAACCCTTGCCTTTTCTGTCTCAATTTTGTATGTCTGAAACCAGTCTCCTTGCAAGGGTTAAACACCCAAAAACATTGCTCGGTCCACAGAGCCCTACCTCCTGTTCCTGGCTTCATTTTGACATCACTAAACTGTAACTGCATTGAAAATGACTTCTTGAATAGGAATGCCTTAAAATGCCAGATTTCTGTGTATCCTATTGCTTTCTACAAAATCCTCTGAGCTGGCAGTTGCTCAGGTAATAGTCTGATTAGCCTGTGGTGATTAATCATGTCAAATTTTCTGAAAAGAAGGGCAAAAAGGCAGGGAGGTGGAAATTTTCTGTATCATGTTTAGGATAGGTGGTGACAAACGCTGGTGCCTGAAGGATTTGTCCAAAGTGTTTGTGTTCCCAGCAGATGGTGCTGCACTGGTGGCCATGAGCGAGGGATGTGTCCAGGACTGACGGCTGCTCGTTCCAGTACCATCCCTTCTCCAGCCCTTTGTGACGTGCAACTTGAGATGCAAAGTTTAATGAGGGAAAGGGATCCAGAAGATGCTGGAAGTCGCCACTGTGCAGTGTGGAAGTGGCCTTTTTGCACATGTGCGTAAGTGCCGTACAATCTGAATTTCCCCTTGTGGTGTTTCATTATGTTTCTGTTAATTTTTAGTTCATTTGCGCTATTGGCTTTGTATTGTATTCCCTCAAGGTTTGCATAAATCGTATAAATATAGAACTTATTTCCAGGGCTAGAAATTATGTACACTTTCATTTTGTCAGTCCTCTTAGATGGGTCAGGGCAGTGCTCCTCTTTCATTCTTGACTAAAGAATTATAGAACCTTTTGGTAAAGAAAGAAAAAAATAATTGTCTCACTTCTCTTTATTTTGGAGTGATTTGTGAATGTGAGAAGCACTTAGCAGGTAGTTAAGTAAAACTGCAATTCTTATAGTTTGCATTGTAAAAATCACATTTTTGCCGCTGTAACCACAAGCACTACCATCAGGAATTAACAGTAAAAAAGATGAATTTTCACTAAGCTCTGGCTTCTGCTTCTCAAACAGGAAAAGACTGGCAATAGTTAGAAATTATTTTGAAGATATTTTCCTGCTATGTGGAGGACCATCTGCCTGTGACTCATGTCGTGACTAATAGGGGGCCAAAGGTCCTGAGCAGTGGGGAAGGCACCTCATAAAGTGACCTCATGACTGATAAGACCAGTCCTTCGGAAGTACCTTTGTAATATTAAAGTCTTGTCACAGATTTTGTCTAATAGTGTGAACAGACTAACTTTTTAGGGTAGTCTTCATATCATTGGCATATTTTGTGCCTCATTTGAATATGTTTCATAGTGCTTAAATGCTGTTTTAAGTATGTAGGAAGAAGAAAAAGTATGTGCAAAGTGCTGTGAATTATCCTGTTCTTTGGAATACGACTTGATTTTTAAAGACCTTACTACAAAGGTTATAGTAACAATGTATTAGAACCCCTAGCATTATTTAGTAGTAATTTTTTATCAGTCCTGGAGTAAAAAAACCTGATTGTCAGTGTTGAATGTAATCAGGTAGAATAAGCATATAAGAAATCTTCACAAGCAGCAGAACAAACCATCTCAATGGTTTTTTTCCCTTGCGAGGCCATCACATTGACCATATAGATATAGCAGGGCTTGCAGTGTCTCCTTCTTTGCGTTTGTGGTTATCACTAAGCAACTGGCCCCTCACTGTTTCTGTTCTCAGATCTGGTTTAGAGAGATTGGCCTAATTTTGAACTTTTTCCTCTTTTAGAAACTGCATCAGGAATTAATGGACTAAAAGGAAAGTGCCTTGGATGAGTGACATATCTTTGCTGAAGAATTAGAAATCACATTATCTTCTCCAGCCGTCTATGGAGAGAACATGAAAAGTGTCTCTGCCACTCCCACAGCAACCTACTGTTGAAATTTGGCAGGTTTGGAGAAGGTGAATTTTAGAGGTGCCTACAAATATAGCAAATGTATGTGCTTGAACATAAATGTCCTAATTCAGCAGTTGAGTAAATCATATGCTATCCATGCAGTTCAGATGATTTGCTACACTGCAGCACAAGACACAAGATACTTCTATGAAAAAATGCAGTTTATATAACCTGTTTCCCCCTGAGGATGAAATCTACTGAAAAAAATCTTTCTGTACTGCTTCTTTTAGGTCATTTCGTGGGAGAGGGGAGCTCTATAATCACAGAGTTTGAACACACTGGTGCATAGAATCATAAAATCTTAGAATGTTAAGGGCTTGGAATGGACCTTAAAGGCCATCTAGTCCCAGTACCCCTGCCATAGCCAACAGCCTTTCTGTCCCACCTGAACATGTGTGTTGGACATAGTGGGACATCACACGTTAGCTATGGGAGAAATGATTTTTAGATGTATTTCTAGATTTTCTTCCTAAACACTGGGCATAAAAATGAGTGCAACAAGAAGTGTGTGTCCTACACTAGCTCTATTCCATGCTCACTGAATCTGCTTAAAAAGAGTGGTTCTTTTTCCAGAGATGCTAAGCTCTTATATACTGCGTCACAAATTTTTCAGGTTATCAGCTGAGAAAAGCCTTTTGTTAGCCTGTATTTAGTATCAACAATGAGAGATAAAAGAAAAGGATGTCCTGGAGATTTTCCTAGGGCAGACTTCATCCCTTTTTATTCCACTAGAAAATGAAGAGACATCCCTGAAGGTACCACACAGTTATGATACAAGCACAGAGATGCTTTGTAGTAAAGCAGCAAGATGCAAAAAATGATGTGCAACCCCCATCATTACGAAATGGCATACATGTCATGTTTGTAAAATGGTTGCTGCTGACATGAGTTACGTGGTTAGTTCCTGGGTGAAGCTGACCGCCTTCACTGTCAAATATCTTCTGGGAATAAAGGAAAATCAAGTGACTCTCAGCTCTTCCTTTTTTTTGTGCTTTAATCCACTTCTAAATGTCATGGAAATATGGGTTGCTGTGTAGGAAAATCGGTATTTTTAATTCAAGATTTAATTCCATAAATGATCATGTTCTTCAGTTCATCTTTATACCCGACTTTCATTAATAAGTAGTAGGAAATTATCTGAGAAACTTCATTGCTTGATACAGATGATTGTAGCAAGTTAATTGCCAGTTCAAAATCCCCCCCTATGGTTAAAGTTTCAGAGAGCCTCATGACCCATTTATGGGACACTGCTTTTCTTTGAGATTAGTTGTCTTTCATTAAAGACTAGTTTTACAGCTTGTGGTATTGGGTATTTCATTTGAAGAAATCTCATTTTTTTTCCAAGCAGATAAGAGCCATTCTTCTCTCTCTGGTGAGACTGAATTGAAGGGGAGCATACCATCTTGTGAAGATGGTATGAAAAATCCCATTCCTGGAAGACATGCATAATAGGAAATGCCATTCCCACATTCCAGAGACACACAAAGGAAAGCATGCTTTGGCCCCAGACAGTCAAACTTTTAATTGTCAAGCTAATGCTGATTTATTGCAGACTACAGTGATTTTTTTTCCCTTGGCACTTACTCAGAATAGTCAGGTCTCTCCCCTTGTGCCATTCTCCGTGAATGGCATACGCCATGGAACAAGGTAGCTGCGCTCATGCCTGGAGTCGCAAAACTTTCCCTTACAGCAGCACAGCAAGCCACCATTTATTTTTAATTGCTCCCCACCGTGTAGGCCAATTAAGGATGAAGCCAGCAGGGCAAGGATCACTGGCAAAGCCTTTGAAGGGAGCAGACCCAGCATTTGCTTCGCCGGAAGGCTGCCATTCACACATTTGTGCAAGAATGCAAACAATTGGGCTCACTCAGTGGGATCAAGTGCTATCTAGTTCAGTCTGAACCACTTTCTAGTGCAGATGGCAGTGAGAGTGGCAGCACCACTGAATATTATCCTCGGGGTTAGAAACTTTCCAAATGAGATTTCCATTCGTGACCCTCCCCATTTCAGCAGGAAACACCTGCTAAAGCAGCTTTAGGAAATGCCTCTCATTAGCAGCTTCTGTTTGAGCTCAGGTTTTCCTAGCCATCCGAGTTCAGCAGGCTTAAGAACTTGATCTTTTGATAATATGAAAGGGAAAATATTAGAGGTACAGCCAGCATTTTGGGCTCATGTTTTCTACCACCGTAGTTACTCCTTTAAAATGCTTGTTTGACATATCTATTTTTCTTAGCTTTTGAATCTAGAAAAGAGGATTTCTGGGCATTCTAAACCACTTGGCCATTCCCAGGAAATCCTGGATGAAGGGTTTGCTGGTTAGATTGGAATTAACAACCCAATATTTTTAATGGTTTGGGGAAAGAGTGAGCCTGCAGATTTGGTCATGAGGGTTGTGAGTAGTCTGTGCTTTCCTGCTTCTGCAGAAGAGACCCAGGATTTATGTCCAGTTTCACACAGAGCTGGGAAATACCAGTCAGCATGCACAAACCCAAAAATCACTGCAGAAAAGTAGGAAACTCAGTTTTATCCCGGGAAAAGTTTTTCAGGAGGGCTTGCTGTTCCTTGCAGTGGGCTTTTACAAGTTTGTCAGTTATGGCTCACACGTCAGCAAGGTTGTGTCTGCTCAGAGTTAGGGACACACAAAATGTCCTTTCATGTCTGAATGCACAATGTGCAGTCAAAATAAACCCAGATTTTGTCTTTATTCTTCTTCTGTTAATTGTATGAGGAACCTCCTGGTGTCTCCATCAGCTGGTTTCCCAGGGAAGCTTTCCAGTTACCCAATGGTTGGGATGGTGAAAGCGGTGCGTGCAGCCAGTGCTAATAACATTAACCTGCCCTGCTGATCGTCTGCACAACTCCACAATTTTCAGCCTTTACAAAAAATATTTAATTTATAAATGTCTCTGTGTTTTCCAGTGGAGGAGAAGACCCTGTAGGAGAAATCTTAGATTATTAACATTAATTTAAGATTTAAGATTTAGGAATCACTAAAAAGCTTATATATATGCATAGGAGTCTTTTCTGCATGAAGATAGCCTTCAAAGTGCTCATTAAACCTCTTACCTGGGTGATTGTTTAGTCATTTGTCTGGGAAAGCCCTGTATGACTGAGAGGGCTGATGTCTGGTTTTAAATGCTATTCTTTACACAACAGCAATGGAAAATGATTCAGCTGAACTGAGACTGCAGTTCCATCATGAGTAGGCAGGTTTCATTTCACGTGTATGCCATGCAGCTTGGTTTCTCATGTTGTAGAAAACAGCCATTCCCTGGTTTGTCTGTGTATTGGATTTCCCCACAGAAACTCCTGCAAACATCTATGAGGCAGAAGGCCAGTGGGTAATTCCCAGCTGCTTCCCACCTACCAAGGCCCCTGCAGCACATCTCTTTCCTCCCTTCCCTGACCTGCTCTTACTGCCAGCGCAGCCACTGCAGCCCAGCCAGTGGAAAAGAGGAGGAATTTCCTGACACATGCTGAGCCCCAGGAGCATTGGCTCCCCGGGCTGCTGGGCTCTCACTGACATGGCATTGATGCTGAAGATGAGAGGACTGACATGTTTCTCGGGCTGGAAAAGAAACGGAGCTTCTGCGTTATTTTTGTTCTGATCCTAGTTTCTCTCTCCCTGTGTGACTGCTTTTTAAGATTTCACTGCGTGTTGACTTCAGGGGATACAGCAGCTTTCAGTGCCACATGAAGTCATTGTGAGGATCACACTGATGGCTGTTAAGCCAGATATTAACATTGCTATTTTCCTTTTGTTGTTACATTAAATGTATTTCAGCAGTAGTTTAAGATTTAAATTAAATTTTGTCTTTGATGACACAAAAAAAATACTGTTGTTTTACAGATTGTTCACCTATCTGATGGGTGCAACTTTGACCTAAATTTAAAAAGGTTAATAATTATATACAAAATATGTAAAATAGATTGCTGCATTTATGGTTTTTTGTTTCTTTAGATACCTGTAACATTACTATGTTATAAGGATGTAAATTCTCAAACATTCGTTTCTGAAAAGAAATTCAGCTTCTTAAAACCATATAAATAATAACCGAAAGAAGATATATTTGTACTTTGTTGATAATGGAGTAATATAGTGCCTCTGTACATTTTAATCTGGCACTCAGCAATTGTACAGCACAATGATCTAACATTCTTCAGATTTCAGAGCCTGAATTCAGCAGTACATGCAAAATTGTTTTCAGCATGGTAGAGAATTGTAGCGATGGAAGAGACAAAGCTGTTCAGTGTTAGACAAGGGTTTATCACACCTATTACCAGTACTGTATGCTTTTTAAGTTAGGAAATGATTGAATGTCTATTTATATGGCTGTTCTAGAAATAAATATGTGTGTGTGTGTGTGTGTGGAATGTGGTTTTGCAAAAGCAAGCTGGATGTGCACTCCTATATGTAGTTAATAATTTCTCTATGATGCATATCTCATGAAAGCCAAATAATTGTATTAAAACCCCCTAATATTACAATGGTTTGTCTTGTTTTCTCCACAATTGATAAGTTCTATGTTACATCAATACACCAAAACCAAGTTTATATACTAAAATAGGAATCTGTCATTTCAGAGGAAAAAAACCCCATTAGATAAAAGTAATCTGCTAACTTATATTCATGAGCACCTATCAGCTTTAATAAAATAGCATCCAGTTCACACCAAAAGCCATATCCTGCCTTGTGTTGACAAAGCTATCTTAGCCTGGGTATTTGACTTGTCATAATTGCTTCCCATGTTTATGTAGTCAGAAAATCTTTGAAAGAAAACTTTTGTTCTGATTTCTTACTAAGATAAGAATCACATTTCTGTTGACAGGGAGTGGCTGGATCTGCAGGTGCTGCTGTAGTTCTGGGTACTTTTTTGTGCCTGTGGTCTGGAAAGTGCTCTCTTGCATCTCCAGAGCCTTAATGTTTGTTAGGGCAGCTGAGATGAGAAGACAGAGAGTCAGCCTACCATGACTGTCCATGCTGCTAAAATGGAGTGTAGGAAACATAGCAGGTGTTGGAGGCTTTAGGTATCACACCCATTGCAGCTGAGCCCTGGCATGCTGGGGAGGGAAGATGGCCACAGCAGTAAAGGCAGGGATGGTCAGGGAGAGAGGATGGCCAAGACACAGGAAAGCAAGTATAGATGGAAAGAATAATTACACCTTGGAAACAAGAGATGGGAAGAAAAGCTGGCTTTGGCTGTGATTGTGAGACCCCCACCAGGACCTGGGTTCCCTACTTACTTTGGCTGGGGCTCCCTGTAAAACAAGTGCAGTATTTCTGTCTTTCAGTCACCCATGTGTACCCAAGGAGCTCCTCATGGCTTAAGTTGGTCATAATGTAGAAAAACCTCTGGTCAGCAAGCTCCAAACACCTTCACAGTGTTCTTTGTTTGAAGGAATTTCCTTGCTGGGGTTCTGTTCAGTTTAAGCCTCTACCGCTTTTACCAGGAGCTGTCTGTTGCTGTCAAAAGACAGGTTTGTCCTTTCTGGGTACAAATGTTTGCCTTTCAGTTTTCATCTGACTTCAGTAGATGGGCAACACCCACTGTTCAAAAAATGTGTGTTTTCCCCTCCTAGAGGGATTGCTTTCCTTTCCCCTGTTGACACCAATCACAGGATCAAACGTTCCTGAACCCTTGCTCAGGTCACAGAGCTGTAAAACCAGCGCTGCAAAGGAGCTGGCATGAACCTAAGCCTGTGCTGGCTCAAAAGAACCAGAGACGCTCTCCAACCTCCCTTTTACATGCACAGTGAGGAGAGAGAGCACAAAACTGGAATTACTGCATGTCAGCAAGTATCTGGAATAGTACAAATGAGGATGTGTGTTTAAAAGACTAACTGGACATCTAAGTCTCCAGTTTGTTTGAGATTTATTGATCTTTCATGGTCATACAGAGAAGCAGTCATACAGGGGATGGTCAGTGGTATGCCACAAGAACAGTCCAATAAGAGTTTTTTTATCTGTGTATTTCAAATCCCCACTTTTGTCACATGAACACTAAAATTAGAAATGTCTTCTCAAAAATCATTATGCTCAAAACATTAGCAAAAATTACTTTTGCTAACAGTGGTGCATTTAATTCTCCTAGTGCAGCCCAGCATCTATCTTACTAGCCCAAATTTGCATTTGATGTAACTGCATGCCATGGATTTTGTCACCAATGATCATTCTTTTCAAGGGAGGATGTCTGTGATTTGGGCTGAAATATGCTAATTACCGAAAACCACCGACACGTGAAGAACTCAGTATTTCAGCCTCCTCCCGATACCAGCGAGAGCGGTGAATGTGAAATACCACCTGTCAAGCATTTGCAGCAGATACAGCACACATTCTGCAGTGTCCTACGGAGTAAGAGATGTGGGAAATAAAACTGCTGGAGGGGGCGATGCTATTGCTTGCCTCTACGATCTGTGCACGGAGCAGCCCGGCAGCGTGGCATGTCAGGAATTCCTCCGCTGAGTGGGAAAGGCAGCATCGCAGCAAGCTGCTGAGTTCGGCAATGCTTCCCGTTCCAAAGGGGGAAAAGTTTGCATGGGGATTTTTTTGTGTCTTTAAAAATCCATACTTGCAAACCAGCGACTTACACACTAGAATAACACCGAGGATTATTTTGAAAGTGCTTTAAAAAGATTGCAAGAGAAGGGGACTGCTGATTGTTCAGAGCCACGCAAAGCTGTTGCTGCCTATTCATTTCATTCATCCTAAATACCCAGTCGCAGTTTAATTCCTAGATGTACTGTATGCCCTTTCGTGTATAATCAGCCTAATTTGTCTTCAGCTGCAAGCAAGTGAACCAAGATTCATTTAGTTAAGCAAGCTAAGCAAAAACATTCTTTGCTCACAGATGGGTAAGCCAGCTGAAATCTTAAGATAAATGAAGGGAATTTTGTTTTCTTTTCTTAGCTACTGTAAAGACTCCTACGGACAGAAGAATGACAAAACAAATTTTGTCCCTCCATGTTTTTAATTAGTTAAACAGGGAAAGACTAATAAATCTCATCCTGGAATCTGGAATCCTAATTTGCAATATTGGATGTTGTTTTGACTTCAACTGGCACTTTTAACAAATAGACTTTTCACTAGAGGTTTTCAGAAAGACCGCATATAATATTAGATGAGAGGTACTTAATTAATGTAGGAAAGCGCCAACAAACTATCAGCCAGCACTGACTTGTCTTGGATTTGAAATAAAAGGTATTTGCTCTGTGCTGCTTGCCTAGCAATTACCGTTAAATGTGTGTGGATTTAGGCCAATTCTTAATGAAAAAGCGGCCAGCTTACAATAAATGTCACCCGTGTTGTCTTGGGTTACTCTGATAGTGTGGTGAATGAATCAAACAAAATGCAAACATTAATCTGGCTGACCCCAGGGCAACCAGTGGGAGGCAGAGATCAGCTATGATCCCACTTATCCCTGGGCCCTGTCATTGATGGTACAAAGCAAGAGCCAAATCTGCCCATCACACCTCCCACATGAAGAGCAAAAAGATTTGCAGAATAGCTTCAATAGGACATCATGTTGTCAAAAGAGAGTGTATACAGAGCAAAGTGCTGGGAATTTAAACACTTTTAATCCCAGTGATCAATTTACATATTAGCAGGACTTCCTACCAAGAGAACTGTGCAACCATTTTTCAGCCATATCCTTTCTCCTGACTGCATGCAGGTGCAAAGCAGGTAGGGAGGGGAGAAACATGTACCTTTCCAGATACTGACATTTTTTTGGTAGAGGAGCAAAGTCCAGGACAATTTGGAAGTGTCTCAGCCCTTAATCTCAGTGTCACATCCTCAAAGGGTCAGAATAAGTGAGCATGAGCAGCTCTTTCTGCTTATCTCTCTCTTCCTGGGACAAATTCTAGAAGGTGCAGGAGCAAGGGAGGACATTTCCCATTCTGCCCCCTGGAACCAAGGAGCCCCTCTAACTAGCAGAGAGAGGAATGGTTTGCTCTAGAGTCAGTGGAGAAGGAGGTTTTGCAGTGAAGAGGTTAGTTTAGGAAAGAGGAGACTTTATCTCCCCAAGACTATAGAGGGAACCCAAAGATTGTGAAAACTGCAGAAATCCTGACAGCCCTTGTTGAAAGGATTTTGCTTGTTACATAGCAGGGTGATTGCCTTGGGACTGGTAAGAAACTAGGGAGCTGGATACCCTTTTCTGTCTTCCACTCCCTGTTGTCATGAATGGCCACCATGAAGGTCCACTCCCTGATTTCTCACCCGTGTTCACCCAATGGGCAGCAGGGAGCAGATTTGCAGCTCCCTTGAGCTTCAACATACAGCAGAGGTAAAAAATCTTCTAACTCCCAGCCTAAAGTCTGTCATCATCATTACCTTCCTTCTCTTCTTTTTGAACAGTTTGCAAATGGCAGCTAAAGATTTTCTTTGCCTCTATCCTCTCCCTGTCTTCACCTGCTCCTGGCTGATCTCTACAATAGGCACTACAAGAGACACTTTCTGTGTGTGAATATTTTTCTAATTCCAGCACTGTGCCAAAGGGAATTCAGCCCTGTCTGGGGCCGGGTCTCTTCATGCCCTGCTGCTGGATAGAGCCTCTTCTCCACTTCAAACTCCTTCAGATCTTTCTGCTTCTCCTGGAGCATCTGAAAGCCAAAGCCTGCCCCCTGAGTGTTCCCAGGGGGAGTGTATTGCTCCTCCTGGCAAATACAGGCTCATCCTGAAGCAGGTCAAGGTAATTACTTGGAAAATAAATTCTGTTTATTTCTTGAGGTTAGTCAGCACAGCAGTGAAATGGGGATTTTCTTCACAATGTTCAGATCAGAAATATGGGATACAGTGCAGTTATCTGGGAATGTGTGGTTATATTTTGCATTGGCTGCTCACCAGTGTCATCCCGCCTTCAGTCTCATAGCCTCTGCTTTTCTGTGGTAGTGGTGCTCAGCAAGCCTTTCTCTTCTGAGCCAACTTCAGATGCACCAAAGGAGCAAACTTTGGTATCCACTTGCAAGCCCTGGTTGTCTCCCATTAATTCCCTTTTCCCCCCCGCTATTTGGATGAGTTCTTTCTGTTACTACTTCTTTTTTATTTTAATCTCAGAAAGCAATCAAATTTGTAATAAATAGAATTACTTTTTCAGTTACCTGGTTGTTTGTGTAATTGAAGGAAGTGGTTAATTTTTGAGCACAGTGGGTTATTCACAGCACTAAAATTAGTTTTTCTTTTGTTAGACCAGAGATACATTTGCCACTAACACAGCTGAGGCACAAACCAGTATTTAGATGAGAGGTGAGAAATGAAAAATACATTGATTGACCAAAACCTTCTGTGCCACTGAACACTGTGCAGTGATCTAACTAGTGGTGAAACAAATAACTTATCATAGCATTGGAATTACATTCACGTATTGGGAAATTCTCTTTTTTTTGTTCACAAAAGGACTTGATCACATGCTATTATTCAGAGACTAGCTGAAATCTCTGCAGGCCTTTGCTCTGTAATCTAAAAAGCCCTTTGCTTTTATGATGGTAGGCTTTGGCAGCCACAAGAAAATGCAAAATGATGGCTGTGCTTGTATCGATTGTCATCCTAATTCAGCTCTCAGTGAAGTCCATCACAAACCTGCCACAGCCTCTCATGGGAGTGAGTGCAGGCTGTGTATAATTGCAGTTACTTTAATACAAATTTACTTACTTGACACTTGAAATTCTGCATTCTTGCTGCACTAATGCTGTGAGCAGCATTAAATGAACTGTCTCCCAGAAACAGGCTGAGACTCATACTCACCTATGGCCCTGTTTTCCTCACCTATAGTCCTACTTTCTGCTGGAGAAGTGACATCCCCTTGCCTGGAGCAGGGCAAGTGCAGGGCTTTCTTCTGCTTCCCCTGGTTACCTGTGAGATCCCTGCAACATACCGTGTCTTTGTGATGGATGTGCTGCCCACTGGCAATTGCTCATTTTGATGCTCTGCACGATGTCTCTGCTTCACGTCCAGTCCTTATCTCCTTATTTGTTTTATGACCTCTCTACCCATTCTGATCTTCAGTCACTCCAAATTCTCTTTGTTGCCTACTTCTCCTCTTTGGTTTGCTCAGTTAGTAGCCTGCATCTGGTTTTTGGGTCATGGGGAATGAACAGGTTCTGGTTGAATGCTTCCTTCTTCAGGTGGCATGTATCTATAGTTTTAAAGCCGTTCAGTGCCTTTTATGAGTTCTTTGCATTGTCCAAACGCAGTATGTATAGACATTTAGCTTTGCCATTAGGGCACCTTCAATTATATCTTTAATTCAGTCTGCACAAGAGGGGGTCATGAGGCTGTGGCTTTTTGCAGAGTCTATTTTAGGTTTGTGGGTTGGGCAGAGTAATAGAAATTGAGCAGTTTCTACCATCTCTTTATGAGGTACAGTGTGAACCTGAACAGCCCTGATGCTGTGTTGCACTGCTCACAGCTGCCCTCTAAGTGTATCACTGGAGAAAAGCCTCTTGACAATAACCCATGAATTACCTGCTTCTGCTGTTTGCCAGCACAAGGTCAGGACCTGGTTTTAACCTTGTATTAGATCTTAGGTGCCTCCATGCACCCACTGTTTGCATGCAAGGATCAGCAACTTAACTGGCTGTTCTTTCTGCCTGCAGTTCACCAGCTGCCTGTCAGTGCAATACCGAGGTTCTATAGAGAGCTGCTGAGGGAGGAGGCAGAGCAGTGTATCACAGCCTACTTGGTTTGCCTTTCAGAGGAACCTCTCTGCCCTAAAAGATCTGAAATACCTCAAAGCATAATTTGCAAATGTTAATATGGAGAGTACTGGGTACTCAGGGGGTACAGGCATCCAATTAAGCCTTTAGAAAATATCTGTCCCAAAAAATATCTGTCCCAAAGCTGGAGAAATCTTAGATTTGTGTTCCCTATTGAACTTATGAACTGTTGCAAAGAGATAAACACTTTAAAGATGTCGAGTCTGTCCTGGTTTCAGTAGAGATAGAGTTCATTTTCTTAGGAGACAGTACAGTGCAGTGTTTGAACTCAGTATGAGAATGAAGTTGGTAACACGCTGATGTTTTGGTTATTGTTGAGCAGTGCTTACATTAAGTCAAGGACTTTACAGTCTTCCATTCTCTGCCAGTGAGGAGGTGCACAAGAAGCTGGGAAGGAGCATAGCCTGGACTGTTGCTTAGAAGTGGCTAAAGGGATATTCCATACCACAAAACATCATCTCCAGTATATAAACTCAGGGAAGCTGACCAGGAGGTACCAATCTCTGCTCAGTGAGGGGCTGAACATCAGCCAGTGGGTGGTGAACAACTGTAGTGTATCAAACATCACTTGTTTTACTTGAGATTTATTTTTCTTAGGGTTGTTTTTCTGCTTTCATTAAATAGTAATAATAAGAAACACCACCACCACCATCACATTATTATTATTATTACTACTATTATTATTATTATTACTATTACTATTATTATATTTTACTTTGTTTCAATTCTTATTAATTTCAAGTATTACTATCTCAACCCATGAATTTTGACTTTTTTCCAATTCTCCCCGTCCCACTGGGACTGAGGACATGAGTGAGGTGCTGGGTGGTGCTTGGTTGCCATCTGTAGTTAAACTATGACACAATTAAGCATCAGCAAGTTATGTCTATCCCTGCAAAATCTTAAGGACCCCATGACTGCTTTGGAGGAGGACTGTCCAAGCACAGCTGGTAAGAGTGTTCAAAACTGTGACCTTGTGATAGGCCTCTGGTTCCCTGGGTGAAGTCCATGCTCTACAGGCTTGGTAGATGTAACCAAAGATGAGAATGGTTCATGCAGGTGATCTTTTCATGGCACACGTGAGTGGACCCATATATCCAAGCTCCCATGGTACTCTCCACAAAGATCCTCTGTATTCCCACAGCAATGAGATGTGGCTGTACTCTGTAAAATTTTTTTTTTAATTTGCTGAAGTAGTGAATTGGAGCAGACATGATCACATTGCCTCCTGGGAGCTTCCTGGGTGACTGGAGCAAAGAGAAAGGCTTAGGAGGAGTTTAGAAATTATGCTTGCACAGAGAGTTTGCTTCACCACACTTCCTCCAGCCTGGAAGCAAAGGCCACTCACTGGTTAGGCTGGAGACAGCTATGTAGTAGAGGTTATGATAAAATCCAGTTTAAACAGGGAGAATACAGTGCATAATTTGCACCAAACTGTTTTTACATCACAATGTCACAGAATGGCTAAGGTTTGAAGGAACCACTGGAGGTCACCAAGTCCAACCTCCCTGCTCAAGCATGTCAGGCTCATCAAGCTCAACTTGTCCTATGATCTAGGCTCAATTAACTTGCAAAACAGAACTTCCAGTTTTGTGGGTTTAGAGGCAGAGCCCCATGAAGACCTTGTGCACAGCAGGTTTGCACCCTGGGCTGGTGCTGCTGTGACTTAGACCACCACACACTGACAAGCACTTCATGGTAGTCAATCAAAACTAACTTAGAGGTGTCTTTTCCTTCCCATCCCCATATATTCCCCTCGAGACGATCAAATGCACAAATACTAATTTGACAAGACAGTTCATAAATCTGACAGGAGAGGAGAGAGTTTGAGAGTGTGTAAGTACCAGCCTTACCGGGGCAAGTTGCAGGCAGCTTCTGGCCCATAGCTGAGCTCTGGAGATGCAGGAGGGTAATGGCAACGTGTTATAGCGCTCTGTCCCTGCAGACAACCGGGAAAAGAAGAGGGATGTGTGCATGTATGCATGAAACTTGGTGCCTCGGTAATCAAACTGGGGAGATTTCCATGTGTGGCTGAGAAGCTGTGCTGAATCCATCCATGCTTACATCTGTTGCAAATGAGTGATTTTATAAAGCCCTTGGTGAAATATAAGCCATGAGTTGTTTCTTTCCCCCACTCATCATGAAATAAAATTAAGGGAGTAGCAGAAGACATGAGATGAAATAGAGAAGGGATTCCATCAGGGATTCCCTTCAGGGAAGGGCCTGTCCACTGGCTGTCTGCACTAAGGAAAGAGGTGAGGGCCCAGGATCCCATGGGCTTGTGTGAGCCCTGGTCTCTGATTCATATTCAGCTGAGATGTCTAAAAGCTCACTTAACACGGTAGGAACTACAGGTGCTTCTCTGGAGGTTCAGAAGGCAGCATGTTTTATTCCACTTCAAAGTGGCCTACAGAACTCATTTTACCTATCAGTTGCACATAGACAAGAAATTTAATTTGAGAAAAAAAACTTCCTGTTTCAAATTTTCCACCCTAACCAAAGAAGCATGCTTGAGGACCAGCAGCCCAGCCCTCTCCTTCCCAAAGCTCAGGCACTGACTCACCTGCAGGGGCTAAGCCTGAAGGCACAGCTGATCATCTGTTGAGGCTGAAGAAACTTTTTCCGGTTGAGACTTTTGGTTTTTGTTCAGCTGACAAACAGGAATTATTGGAAACTCATTTGCATTGCAAGTGTGCATTAAAATGCATGAAGCGTGTAAGGCTGGGGCTGGTAGAAGAAAAATGTGTGCAATTTGTGGAAACTGTGGATTGTTATGACTCCTGAATTGGCATATTTGTATGCTTCATTGTTCTTAGATTTGGGATTTTTGGTTTTTCAAATCTCGTGTGTGTGTGTGTGTGACATACATACCATGACAGGCTGTTTGTTGTTTTTCTTTCATGGAAGACCTTTCAGTACAACCACAGCCACAGCATAGCCATCACTACTGGGCAGTGGGCTGGATGACCCAGGAGAGATCCTATCCAGCTCCAATAATTCTTTTTCAGGAATACAGTTGGCAAGCTGTATTTCTTGAGAATTCATCATACTACAAATCACAGTTGGGGAATGAATACAAATCCTGTGTGATGTCTCCAACTGAGACAGTATTTTTAATCTTCCCTTCTCAGTTGTCTAAAGGCAGTAAAATTGAAGGCAAGATTAAGACCTATTATGCACAGGATCAAAAAATGTTTTTTACGGCGTAACATTAAGAGGTGTTTTTTGGTTTGGGGATCCCAAAAGCAAAGGTGTTTTGGAAAGGTAATACATGCAGACATGTACTGATAAATGACAAGCTCATTTATCTTTGTCCTCTTTTGCAGAATACTTGGAGAAGCTTAACAGATCCTGAAAAACTTCAGATTCTCGCAGATAGAAAAATCACTGATGCAAAGAGAACAGATTTTAAATTCTTAAGCACTTTTCATATGCTGCTCTCTGGGACTAAGAAGTCATATAATGCCATAGCATGTAAAACATTATGTCACTAATTATATAAATTGTATTTCTTCTAGTCTCCAAAATACACAAGTAAAATTTATGAGACTGTATCACAAGTTGGATATTGCCACATAAATATGATACTTCTTTTTCATTAGATGCATTCAGCATTCCTCTCAGAGAACAGATTTATTGGATAAGGTCTTTTTCATCCCCAGAAAGATGCAGGGCAGCCTCACCATTACCTCTAGGAGCTCTGCAGACTCCACTGTACCTGCTGCAAGCTCCTGGTCCCTGTCATGCCTCAAACCACGGGGGCTGTGAGGTGGGTTACAGCACACATCTCTAGTGCCCAACAGAGAATGAGCTTACTGGCAGCATGAGCAAAGTGCCAGCAGAAAAGGAAAAAGAAATCTAATATCTTGTAATTTTTCTCATGCAGGCAGCAGGACAAGCTGCCAAAGCAAAGAATGATTGACTGCTGCTGGTGCTGTCTAATGCTGGACTTGGATTTCGGGAGCCAGGAATATGGCAGGTGTGTGGGAACTGTGAATGGATGAGGAGAAGAAGGAGCCAAGGAAGTTCCTTTTGTTCAGAGCTGCTCTGAGGGAGGGGCCACAAAACTGGCATTCTCTTGTGTGTCAGAAGTGGTGACAGAAAAACCCCAGTTCTTGTGAGGGATAATAAAAAGGGGAGTTGTATAGCTTCAGGCAAGAACAAATTATCCCTTAAAAACACAGGGAAAAATACACTTTATTTTAATATTTGTGTGGCATTTTTAAGCTAGAAATTGTTATGAACACTAAATATTTTGTTCTCTAATGTGTAAAACGGTGACTAATACTATTACATTCTGTCACACAAGAGCCCTTGGGATGCAAATTCAAAGAGACACAATAAATAACCTTTAAAGAAAAAAATAGGGGAAAGAAGGAGAACAGAATCCCATTTCTAATTTCAGCGGGAGTGTGTTGATTGACACCAGACTCATGGAGACATTTCTCCTCTCTGCGTGTGCTGCAGAGCCCACCCTCTATTCAGGGAGAAGGGGGTAGCAAGAAAAGGGGTGTGGCTGGCCACTGCCCACCAGAGCGGCTGTGGATGGGCACTGCCTGACTGCAGGTACTCCCTGTGTGTGTGGAATCTGTGGTTATGGACCAGACTCTTCCCCTCGTCTCTTTCAAACCAGTAAATGTAAGCAGCAATGCTGCCCAAGCCTTACACTTCTGAGCTGTTAAAGTAAAGCTCTTGGTGGGTTTTTGAGAGCCCAGCAACAGCTTTTCTTACAATAGCTCTGTTTGAAAAGTGCTGCTTGGGGAAAGCAGAATATCATTGCCACCCACTCTCCTGACTCCTGCTGGACACTGCCAGGGCTCTGCAATGAAGGATACAGCCTTCCTTCCTCCTACACTGTGTCTGCATTCTTTTTTTTTTTTGCAGAATTTTTCCGTCATTTGTATGTGCTGTTGTCAAATTAAATTGCTACAGGCTGGGGAAGAGTGGCTGGAAAGCAGCCCAGTGGAAAAGTACCTGAGGGTGCTGAACATGAGCCAGCCTGTGCTCAGGTGGCCAAGAAAGCCAGTGGCATCCTGGCTTATATTAAAAATAGTGTGGCCAGCAGGACATGGCAGTGATTGTCCTTCTGTACTAGGCTCTGGTGAGGCCACACCTCAGATCCTGTGCCCAGTTCTGGCCCCCTCACGACAGGAAGGACATTGGAGTGAGTACAGAGAAGGGAAACGAAGGCAGTGAAGAGTCTGGAGCACAAGTCCCATGAGGAACGGCTGAGGGAGCTGGGATTGTTTAGCCTGGACAAGAGGATGCTCAGGGGAGACCTTATTGCTCCCTAGAACTACCTGAAAGGAGCCGTAGCAAGGTGGAGGCTGGCCTCTTATTCCCATGTAACAAGCAACAGGACAAGGAAAAATGTCCTCAGGCTGTGCCAGGGGAGCTTTAGGTTGGATATCAGAAAAAAATTCACTGAAAAAGTGATTAAACATTGGAATGGGCTGCCCAGGGAAGTGGCACCTGCAAGTGTTCAAGAAACAGCTGGGTGTGGCACTTAGTACTATGGTTTAGTGGACATGTGGTGTTCCACCAAAGGTTGGCCTCAGTCTTGGAGTTCTTTTCTGACCTTAATGACACTATGATTCTATGCCTGGTTTGTAATCAGTTTTAGGGGGAAGCAGGATTGTGCCTGACCAGATTGCTTGCTGCGTTGGGATGACCACCTTGGTTGCCAGGCAGGAGGGAATGGTGGTGAATGCCATTTGTCCCTGCTGTAGCAGATTTTTTGCCACAATAGCCCACACTATCCTTGTAGCCAAACTGGTGAGATACGGCTAGGGGGTAATTTCTGGGGCTGCTACAGTTTAATTTTCCTACTGGTGAGCTGGGTAAGGGGACAGAGCACACCCATGACAAGTTCCGGGTGGCACTCTGGCAGGTGTCAGTTCTTACAGGCAGGGACCATTCCTGACTCAATGCCCCATGCCATTGGTGACAGCCTGCTCAAAGCCCCAAACAGGTCACACATGTCCTGCAGATCCTGCTGGCTGCTGCTGCTGCTGGCTCTGCAGAGGGGCAGGGTGCTGGAGGTAACGTGCAATGGGAAAACCGAACCCAGAAAGTAAGTAAAAAAGTAATGGGATTGTTTCTCTAAACCCAGATATAATAAACAGAGCTTGATGAAATGTGCTGGGTGAGTGTTTTGCATGTGGCTGTTTCTACGGGAGTAATTTTTTTCATTTTGCTTTTAATTAGCCAGGCTTAAATTAGCAGCATCTACTGTTGATATTCCTCCTTGAACAGCCAGAACACTTTCAATCAAGAGACTTATTAATATGCAAAATAGTGATTTGTTTTGATTTGAGTCTGGAAGGGTTTCCCCCCCCACCCAAGTTTCCATTTCAGTATCTTCAGTTCTAAATGAAGGTGAAATTGCTGTGGCCATGTAGGAGAACTTAGGTTATCTAGGGAAAGAGGAAAGACTTGATGGAGAGTTTCAGAAACTCCCTTGTGGGTTGGTATTTGCTCTGCTGTATTTTATCATGCTGAAACAACACCCTGCTGTGGGATAGCAGGAGACTCACCCAGGCTGCTGTGTTCCCTCACATGGTAATTAAAATAAACACCATACAAGTATTTTTTGCTTCCCAAAAGTACTCATCTATGTCCTCCTCCCCCAGCCTACAGTTTTGGATGGGAAGGAGGTGTAAGTTTTTCCACTCTATAGATCCTGAATCACTTCACCGATACGTCTGCACCACTGTATTTACACTGCAGATGACTGATGCTGACCTGCACATAAAAAGACAACCCAGCAAGCCTCACACATGGTGGATAGCTTCACTAGGTCTTGCTAAGAATAAGAATGTTAGGTCCAAGCACCACTTCCTTGCTTTGAGTTTTTTGGGATGATGTGGCAGCAAACTTTATTTGTTTCTCAAATCTGGAAGTTTTTGGAGAGGAGTAGGCATCAAGAGTTAAGTTGGGCCAAAATGCTGAAGTAGATGGCTCAGAGGCAGTTTTGGGCTGTAGAGCATCATAGGTCTCCTCCCCACCTTGGTAAGCCTCTTTGTAGACTCTGTCCTGTCTGCAGCACACTATTTAAAGACCACGGGTCTTTAAATCTATTTCTGCGAGACACCCAGATGGGGATGGTCCGGCCTTTTTATTATTGCTTGTGCAACTGTTTAAAAAACCCTGCTGTGGGTCATAACCCTGCTGTTTTGTGTGCAATGCATATACAGAGAAAGCTGAGGAAGTGCTGAAAGGAAATCTAAAAGGGGACAAATTTCTCTGCCTTTTAAGCTCCCTTGGCACAGCAGGAGTGGCAGGAGAGACCCATGCCTGCCCACCCTGCTCCCTTGTGGAGGTGACTTGGGGGCCTAGACCCTTGCCGCTGCACTGCAGAGCAAGGTCAGCGTGGACAAGTTTTGCTCTCTGCCTTAATTCTTATTTTTGTCAGAAAAACATCGTTTAGAAATGGTTTGGATTTTTATTTTCCTCTAAGAAAACCCCAGAGTCTATCACTGTTAATCTGGGTTATATTCAGGAATAGAGTGTCTGACTTTTTCTATCAAACTGTTTCCAAATATGGGTTTTTCCTTCTATAAACATATGGAGAAAAGTCAAATGTAGCTATGAGACTTGGTGGACACCAGTCATGTGCCTAAATTCTTCATTCTTCAGATGCAGAGTCAGATTTGTCTTGGATTTCAACCAAACATATTGTGAAAAAAAGTGATTTACACAGTGCAAATCATCTGATTTGGCACTATTGCCTTAGGCTGGTTGTGTAATGACAAGTGTTGAGCAACAGAATGTTACCTGATCTTCTTACCACCTCCCCAAGCAGGTACACCTCCCAGCTGGAGATGTGGGGACACAAACTCAAGAACAGAAAAGAGGCTACCCCATAACAGTGAGCAGAGGACTCAGTGCATGCAGGGTGAAGTAGTCCCCAAGCTCCCCTTCAGCTGAGGACCTGCCTGTGAGACCACGAGCAAGCCAGAGATACAGCCACTGAAATGGGGCTTTGAGTAACCTCGTGGCAGACCTGATGGGACAGACTGACAGACAGGAGGACACAGGCTCTTGGCCCAGCAAGTAGAAAGTGTGCCAGGGTGCTACAGCGTGCCCAGGGACCGTTTACTTAAAAATAGCCAAAAAGCCTGTGAAGAAAGGAACTTGGACTGCCAAACTGTTGCCTTCAAAAGGAAGATTTTGTGATTGAGAGGCGTAATAGCAATGCCTCTAGGTGACATTTGCTATGGAGGATTGGAAGGACACACTTTTGATGGGCTTTCAGTATGCCTTTCTTCACTGGCAATTCCTCCTGACTCCAGGGAATTGAAGCCCTGTGTGTCCCTGGAAATTAAAACAAAAACTGGCTTCAGTGGTATTTCCTGAAATGCATTTTCATCTCATGGAATCTGTCCTTGGAGCAGCCCCAAAGCATCCAAGATTTCATTTTCATCTAGTAGTGATCAAAAATAACATCAGCAAGGAATAAATAGACAAAGCCATGCTGGGGGGATATTAATTCACATGACAAGGCAGAGCAGTTTGCTTTATTAAAAAAGAAAGCTCATGTGAGGGTTTTCTTGGTCACTGAGTATTTCAGTCACTACAAACATCTGTATTTCACAATCTGGTATTTTTCGGGGTCTTGTCTTGGAGAGAATAAATCTTTAGGTTCTTGTGAAAGAAGCTGCAGCCCTGCTGAAGGTGCCTGAACTTGTCATGTGCCTGGGACACAGGCAGGCAAAGACAGGGACTGAGGGGGAAGCTCAGCTTCATCATCATGATGGCATCAGTGTTAATAGTATTTGGCCATTGGGAATCTGCTTGCTCATCCTGGCAGGGACAGGGGGGCTTCTTGGTGAATGTCTCACTTTTCCCCAGCACAAATTTAACTCCTTTGTTTATAAAGGAAAAAAACAACCCCAGCCATATGGGCTGTCTTTCATACGGGTTAAAACAAGCCAACCCCACCCAAAGCTGCCCAGGACTGAGACACTGTGGCTGCCCTGGCCCTGGGGCACACACCACTTCCCACGCAGGCAGCTGCCTGCATGCTTGCTGCTGCACTGCTGTGGGCAGAGAGGATTTCTGTGTTTCTTTTTCCTGACAGCAGACACATCTCCCCCATGACAGGATGAGTGATGCTGTTCCCTCTGCATGTGCTGCTGGGAGCAGTCACCAGCTCTGCTCCCCTTACCTTGTCATTAAGCAGCACAGACATTGCTATTTTGAATTGAAGGCTTGAAGACAGTATGATTTTAATTCAAGTGATAAAACTAGAAGGGCTCTTACAGCAACACAGCTTCCAGAATGTGATTCAATACTTTTGGGTTTAGACTTGCAGAAAGTGGGAAGAGATCAAAACCCATTCCTGGAGGAAAAGAGCTGCTGCTTCTCACCAGAGACTTATCACACACTGCAGCTGACAGGGGAGATGCTGTCATAGTGTGATGGGTCTCTCTGGAAGTCCCCACAGTCGAACAAGAAGTTTATTTGGAACAATAAAATAGTAAACTCGATGTGTTGAAATCCAGCAGAGGGAGAGGTTATGGAGTGCAGTTGTTCTTTCCCTGGTAACACCCTGTGGATGTGCAGCAGCTCCCCAGGCATTTGGGGATTTTTAATCTCCAAGAGTCTTCTGCAACATATCTTCAGAGTTGGGGTATGTGCTGACCCAAATGGCTGTTAATGTGGAAAATATTATTCTAACATGATTAAAAATGGCCATGTAAACCCCCTAAAAAAGCCATAAGCCATTTTCCATTTATCAAAGAATAGGACTGTCAGATGTATGGGGATAGCAGCACCTTTTCAGAAGACTGCCCTGCTCCATATCAGCTGAGGGTGGTGGGCACCTATAAAAACCAGCACAAAGCTCTGCCTCCTCAGACCTCCACCAGATCTCACATCTGCAGTGGTGAGGTTCAGCTGGAGCTTTGGAAATGAAACACCATTTGCAAAGTTTGCAACTGTTTTAGTCCATGGCTGCTATTCCATGATACGAACACGGAGCTACATGGAGAAGCTGCTGGCTTTCCTGAAGATCCCAGGGACATGTGCTACCACAGCTACATATCCCCAGTGGCACATAAAACAGGGTAGGAAGAGTTCAGGGTATGACACCCCTATGCAAAGGAAGGAATTCAGGTTTAGTCACCTCAATAATCACTTCACTAAAGGCATATGTCAGGCAATATATTGGAATGTTGAGTTTTTGACATATGCCAGAATTCTCTAAAATGGAGCTTTTCTTCCCAAACTGCCAAAATTTTTAGTTGAATCGTGGAGATGCCATACACTTTAAGTACTAAAATAGACCTCAGACATCTTCCCAGCTCTGGGGTTTTTTTTTGGTACTATTCCAGACCTGGAATGAACCAGACCATCCCAAGCCCTTGCCCCAGACTATGCAGACAGAGCAGCAGCAGGGACAAAGCTGCAGTGGTACAAGGGTGGCCACCTGGTGCCAGCCTCCCTCCCAACATCCAAGCCATGTCCCTGTGAGAAGAGGAGTTTTCCTGGCATGAAGTGGGCATCAGAGTGCAGCTGGCTGGATTGCTTTGAACATCATCTTTTTCAAAATGGTCTTTGACAGCAAGAGCCGCGTGCATTAAGCTTGCATGCGTGGGCAGCGCTTTCCTGCTAATGCATGGTTTAAGAACTAGGTCTAATCAAATACAACGCTGAAAACACATTTACTGAGGCACAGGTAGATAGTCTTGTTAAGGAAGGAGGCAACTATTTGTCAAAGAAGCATTGTAATTTTTGGAATTTCCCATATACATAAAGACAAAGAGTATGACATAGCAAAGTCTCTGCTGCTTTGGCTTTTAAGTAGAGAGAATCTCCTTAGAGGATAGGTTATAAAACTTCTCTGAGTAGTTTATGTGATCTTCAGAGACTGCTTGCTCCCTTCTGTTGTTTACATCAACCTTTAGCCTTGGTTATTTAGCCTAGTGATTTTTATGCTCTTTGTGGTGCCACTTCACTGCACAATGGGGATGTTTCTGGCCCTTTTATGTGCACATTTGAGGCCTAACTATATACTGTGAGGACTCTTGATTTTTCTAAAAATACCTTTCTAATATACCTAATATGCTGTGTTTAAAACAGTAGCTGTGAACAAGCCTCTTTTCCTCCTCCTTAATGTCGCCTCTTGCTCACCATGCTAAGATGCCTGAAGACTCTTTCTGTATTTTCTCCCTCCCATTGAGAAGGTTTTATAGCACTGAAAATAAAACCTGACTCAGGTTTGTGGGTACCAAAATTCAGCCCCACCTACTGTGTGCTTTGTAATACTGCCTGAAATATCATTTTAATTTCACATTAGTTGCTTGCTAAAGAGGAAGCCCAATTAAAGAGACGAGGAGGAAATCTGTTAATGGCACTTTTCACGAGGAATACCACAGTAACAAAGCAGGGTGCATGCGAACACAGAGAGTCGGGGATGCTGAGCCCTACTGTGCCTGTCAGCTTGGCTGCTGTATGCAGGGAAAAAGAGAACAAAATTTACACGGCTGCTGCTCTCTGAAGTGGTATGTAAGCTGCTGGTGAGCCCAGGAAGGAAACAAAAAACACATTCAAAACAATTGAAGAACAGTGTGGATGTGCTGAGAAAATAAACCCATCACATTCAAATTTCAAAGGGTTCAAGGGTGAAATTAAATACTATTTGCTTAGATATAAGAACCACTTTTGGAATAACAACCCCATAAAAAATCTCACAAGAGACTACAGCCCAGCATTTCAGGTTTGATAGTCTTTGTTCTTTTTTCTAACACCCATTGCCGAGCACACAGTTCTATTAAGGTTATAAAATCAGGCCTTTCAACAATTTTAATGGGGTCTTTTAAAAGGGTAAACTTCCACTTTTTTTACAATAATAAGACAAATAGGAGAAAGGATCTGTAAAGCACCAGAAAACTCCCTGAGTGTACCCACACTGCAGGGGCCTCTCTTTTTAAGGGCTGTCCAGAAACCTGGTGAGCACCTATTTTTCCATCTCAGCAGCCAGGACTGGGGTTGACATGAAGATGAACTGCACATACTAATTAAGAATAACTATTCCCAAATTAAAAACCTATACTGAACTATTTATTTTGCGCATTCACCTTTCACTGCAGCATGTGCCAACTGCTGAAGGGAGCAAACAAAAATTGGTTCCATCACCTGAAGCTGACAGTCAGCTTTTCAACCAGCAATGAGATGACATGATTAGGCTGCTTGATGACAAGCAGGAGTGCTTGATTTTCCGTAGCAGAGCTGCATTATGGCCTGCATTAATTTGCTATGAAATTGCTTTAGAAGAGCATAAAGGGTGATGTATTCAAGTATTCAAGTTAGAGTTGCAGTACAATAAATACCCCAAAGGTACCTCTGAAGTGGGCTGTTCCCATTGAATTCTTTAACAAAAGGACCTGAAAATGACCTGTCTCTACAAATCACACCTGGAGAAGTACTGAGATAGTCTATCAGGTCACCTGGCAGCAGATATTAAGCATTAACATATTTCAAATGTTGTATGTATTTACTGACAGCAACTGAATAGGTCAAACAGGTTTCTGGTTCACAACAGAAGACAAAATGGTGTTTAGTTCCATATGTGAATAGCTGCTTATGTAAATCAGTGTGTGTGCATGCAAGGGTTGTTGGGACTATTTCCTTGATACCTCCTGTTTCTAAAGAACTTCGTGCATTGCCTCATGAAACAAACTCTGTAGTTTAAAGCTTTCAAAGAAGGATATAATAAACAATGAGATTACCACACAGAGCACACAGTTTGTGTCGGCAGCGAACAAGTTTAATAAAACTGTGTTGCATTTTGGATTCACAAATTCATAGTGCATGAACAAGAAACATGATCTAGTTTTCCCTCTCATTAATGACAAAAATCCAGTGTTAGCCTGCATCCACGGGTTGCCCTTCTAATGTACAATTGAGCCTCCCATACATCTCTTACATTCAAGGCATTTGACTTTTTAATATAATAGGAATTTGCGGCTACCCGTGCAGGGCGTCCACCTGAACAGAAAGATTAGGATGGGTCCAATTAAACCACCACTGTCACCTTTCATTTGCATTTCCAGGCTGTCCATACTATTCCAGATCTTGTGCATACCCTCAGTCTCCCCAATGTCTATCTCCCTGCCAGCAATAACACACACAGGATGGAACTGAAATAATTTTTACTACCCTCTTAAGTCACGAGTTAGGATAATGAAGAAAACTTTCAAAAAACCTTCACTGGTTTTATGTTACCTGAATAGCTTCCCTCTGCACTTTTACACACTTTGCTTTAGACATACCTAGTGGTTTATATCATTCAAGGGAACAGCCACACACACCTGAAAGCATAGAGCCATCCTGAAGGGTGGGAGGAAGGGAAAACCCACCAAAGAAAACCCCATCCTGAGACCAAGAGCACATGCCTGTTTTGTGAGATCAAAACAGAGCAGCATTTCAGTTTGGTTTAAGGGACTGCATACCCTGGACATGGGGTGTGTGTCGATCTCCATGTACATGAGCCAGATTTGGATGGAAAGCACTCTTCTGTAACTCACTGCTCTCAAACTAACATCACACTGGTGGTGTGGTACAAAGGAGGCAGAGAAGAGCCTGTTTTTATGGCTCATGTTACAGAGTCACTTGGTTTGAGTGTGCCTCACTGTCCCTCTACACCTAGGAATTTATGAGGCACTGCTTTAGCCAAGTTTTTTTTAAGGACTGCATTTGTTGGTACCACTTCTGGATGACACCATTGTTCATTTTTTCAATCATCACAACACACCTAGAGCTGGTTTAGATAGAGGTACATTGGCAGAGGCTGACCAGGTTTAGTATCAACAGCAAGGAATCCAACTTTTTCTTGGTATGTACAGAACCTTTTACAGAGACTATGTGGCTGGGTGTCGAGATAGGGGAAGGATCAGAACAAGTCACAGGCAAGGACTACAGATGCCACTGCCAGGGAGAACCACGACTGGGGGACGCAGAGGGGGTTCTTCTTACTGTTTTCCACAGCTTAATAAAAGCTACCTGTTCCTTAACATTCATATGGCATGTGAACAGGCAGTGACCATACTGCTGACAGTGCTGCCCTGTGCCTGCTGAAGCTCTGCACTGCACAGCGATGCAGGGTTTTGGGGCCAGACCCACAGAGATATTTAGGGGCCTAACTTCTATTTCAGACTTCAGTGGGAGGCTGGTGCCTAAATAGGAGTTGAGCACCTGATTACCTTTGCAGGTCTGGGCTTGTGTGGAAGCAGCCAGGAGGTGCTCCACGTCCCTTGCCTGCCCACAGGAAACGCTGCTCCTCTCCAGCCGGTGGTCGAAGCGTGGTGCGGTGCGACCCTGGTGTTGTGAAGTAGCCGTTCTCCGACTGGTGACGGCCTGATTCACAACACCAGCTGCTGCACAGCACCTCAGGGGGCCCCTGGCAAGGCTCCCTGCTCCTGGGCTCCTCTGTGCTCTGTCCTTCTCAGCAGTCCATCTTCTACACCATCAAGTGCTGGAAAGCAAAGTGATAGGGTTAGATCCATCGATCCCGTCAGTTATATACCCCTGTCTGTTTGAAATACAAATGTGTGAAGTGTGTATGCCTCCAAGAAAAAAAAAAAAAGAAACAGAAGCAGCAAACTGGCCTGGCACTCAAGATCTAAGGCTTTGCAGAAGTGGCCGTTGCAGTGAAATACCGCAAACGTGTACAGCTGCACTCCTGCAACTCATTCCCTGCGCACATCTCCTGAGAGCTGGAGGCTGGAAGGCAGAGGAAGCAACCTAAAAACTCAGCCAAGCCCTCAGAGACATGGGAGAAGCAGGCTGCTTTTTCACAGATCCCAGGATGCTGTTGACAGGAGAGCTGTGCCCGAGGGATCACTTTGCTTCCCAAGTGCACCATGGCCATGAACCTTCATGCCTGCACCCTGTCTGCTCCTCTGAGGTGGGCGAGACACCGGCATGTGTGTGGTCCATTCCCAGAAGCTTCCCAGCACATTGGCATTCAGGAAGGTGCTCCCTACCCCACAAATGTCCCAGCCTGCAGGCCCTTCATTCCCCTCCAAGGCAGCTCTCAGAAGCTGAGGGACACAACCCACTGCTGACCAGGAAAAATGAGCTTCTTGTAAAATCACAAGGGGAGTTATGGATTCTGAGACTCAAGGGAAAAAGGAATCTCCCTCGCCTGTGCTGACACTGGTGAGCACACCAACCATCACAGCATGCACACAGCGTGACTCAAGCAGCACAAGGGCTGCAATGCTGCACCACTACAGAATTGGTCTTGGCGAGAGCACAGCTTCAAGTGGTCCTGCAGCTTTTCAAGCAGACAAAAAGAGGTGGAAACAGACACGTGCTTCTTCCTGATTCCCCTCAAATTGCTGCACCAGTAGTACAGTGACTCACTTCTCAGGGTCCTTCTTAAGGGGTTACAAAAACTCCTTATTGGGTTAACTAATCTAGGCACTCATGAAAAATAACCAAATAATAAACTTGATCTTGTGTATGAGAGACCTGCCTCAGCAACCAACATCCAGAAGAAGGCAGAGTTTCTATGAGTTAGTTCAGGACTATCCCTGGAATGAGGACTCATTGAGGAAGTCCTTAATTAAGCACATTGGATAGAAAGAAAGTGACAGGCATCCTAGCACACCTCCAGGGAGAACTGCTGATTTTTAATAGTCTTCCTGAAATGGGTCAGATTTGGAGGCATAGGATGCATTCCCCCCCCCACCCCCCCAATGCCCACTGCCCAGTTAAATCTAAAGGAAACTTAATGCCTTGTATTTCCCCTGCAGAGAATGGAGACGTGTATAGTCCCTGGGCAGAGAAGTGAGTAACATTTGCACTAGCAGACAACATCCCAGAGAGACAGGTTATGCAATCTAGTTGCTGTAGGAAATGGAACTAAATTTCTTAACACCTATGCATGTGTACACACTTGTAAAGTCCCAGTCACATTGTACTAACAGAGCTTTTATTTAAAGAGCATGAAAACACGTTGAAACAAACAAAAAAAAAAGAGTATTTATACTTTTTGTGTATATTATATTCCCATCAGCCTTCAACTCTGAAAGGAAGAACCAGAAAGCTAAACTTTTGTTGTGGCCGGTGCTGAGCAATGGTGACATGCTAATAATGCTGGATGAAGGGGAATCATCTCACCAGAGCAGATCTTTCACTGTGGTGGTACTGAGCACACTCAGTGAACCACATTGTGTCACACACAGAGCAATGCCAAATACTTTTAGTACATTCTCTATTCCCTGGGAACACTGAAGTCTGCCACTAATACTGTGGGTGGGGAAGCAAATGATACGAGCATTTTTCAAGGTTGTTGAAATCCTTCCGAATCCTTTAACAGAATCTGCGCTGAAGCATGTCAGATTACTTAAAAAAAGCATACTACCATATATGCATTGCTTGTAGTCTGGAAGAAGCAAATTTAGAGGCCTTTTCAAGTTAAAAACCAGAATTATATACTGTACAAATAAGAAATGAATGCTTAATCTACTTTCTCTCTTCTTAACACATCAGAGACAGAAGTTGGTTTTCTGCTTCCTTTCCTCCTCGGTCAAATAGTCCAATGTAGTCTTAATGTACATCTAAAATTTTTTCATTTTCAGATTCTCCCATTTTTTACCTACTATGATTTTACACAGTCACCTACTGGCAATAGCATTCAGGTTCTTTGGCACTACATGGTCTGAAAGCTTTTTTTGATTTCAGCTCGATTGCAGGTAGGGAAGTGTAGAATCTCCTGAGCTGCTGAGTAATACACAGTGAGGGAATGGCATTCCCCCATGGCCAGCTGGGACCAGAAGCCCTGAGGAAAACGACCAAACCCAAATATTTACTTTAGAATAACACTACTGCATTAGGAGAAGAAAGCCATCTCCTATAAATAGGAAAATAAACCTCCCGGTTTGGGGGGGAAAAAAATCCACCAACACAAACCCACCCAGTAACACAGATAGTCCTACCTAGGAATTAGCATTTGTGTGTGTGATACATTTATATATATATATATATATATTTAGAAACAGGAAAGAGTAATAAGAAGCCGTGCTAACGAGCTGGTTTTTGCACACTGAGTTGCAGGCAGTGAGAAGAACTTGGCCATGGGGTCAGCACTAAACTCGGGTCATTAACTGCAACCCCACCCTGAAAGGTTATTATCGCCCTTAATATCCCATGCAAATAGATTTTCTTGCTTTGGTCACAGCAGTCTATTAATTCAGCCCTCTTGTCTGGTACATCTTTATCCTCTGCAGGTTAATCCTGCCAAATTCCCTTGCTGTAGTACATGTCACACAGCATATAATATCCAACAATGCAATTTTGCTAATCCTGTTTTATCAGCTTTGTTGCCTTGTCTGGTCAATCCAATAGCGAAAAACCACACATAAGGTTTTTGCCAAGATCTCCCTCTCTTTTGCCCATTCACCCCCTCCCTTTTGTATGGTTTCAATTAAATAGTTTGAGAGCAGAACATAGCATTTGGATATCTGCCAATGTCCTTCAGAAGCAGAATGTCAAGACACTTAATTATATAGGTCTCCCAATTCTTTCAGGCGCCCCACCTACCCAGTCAGCTGAATTTACTAAATGCAAGTGTAAAAAAATCAGCTCAAATCTCCTTTTAAAACACTCCCCGTGCATTAAGGACTTGAAGATGGCTGAATAGCGACATATTTATCGCCCATTATCTAACTAAAAGATTAAACAAATGAGTAAAGATTGCCTCATTAACAGTTCTTTGTTGTCTTGTTTACTGTTTAGTGGACTCATTAACATTAATTATTAGAAGAGGAACATCAATTATTGCAATAACCTTTGTCAAGCCAAGCAAACTGACTGCTAAACAGCAAACAGATCCTCGTTTACCAGGCAGGATTTGCATGGACAGAAAGAAGAAAAAGAAAAGAACCCCATAAAATCCTCAACATCACTCTAAAGCAAGAGAGATCCAGTGTCGCTTGTTAAGTCTGGCATCAGCCGCACGTCCTGCTCTGGACAGAGAATAAAAGGGTGAGTAAATTCTGAGGTTAACTCCACAAGACTTGCTTACCCAGCTCTAAGTGGCGAGATGTGAACAAAGGGATCCCTACTTCCTCTGGCGCTTGCCAGGCTGTATTTATTACACTAATTATTTTAACGCAGGGAACAGCCCTTTCTCTCCCTCGTCATCAGCGCAGTGCATATGCTTGTATAAATATAACGCAGACCGCAGCATCGATTTCAGGATTCTCCTTCAACACGCTGCTTGAGCCGACTGCTTCACTGCCTCAGGTGAAGGGCATTCTACAGTCACAAATACTATGGCTCAGGCTTTTTCCTCCTCCCTTCCCCTCTTCCTCTGATTTCTTTATCCTTTTGGGAAAACCAATCCCAGGTGGAGATCTCCTTCCCTGCCCGAGTAGAGATTCGATGTAGCAGTATTTTAAAGACACCGTATATTTTGGCATCTCTGGCAGGAGTTAAATACCAGCAGTGGCACATTCATTATTTAAAATACTCTGAGGAAGAAAGCTGAGTCACACTAAGCTGGATCTGTCACCTCTGACACTGCTTCTCAGCCTAAATACAAGTGCTAGCCTGTGCTCAAGAACAGAACGAACCTTTACAGAAGCACCCTGAGCCAAATCCAGAGGTTTAAGATTATATACAAATAGAAACAAGGGCAGCAAAGTGCTGCACTTTCTGCAGATGCTTCCACAGCTACACGCAGTGAGTGAGCACACAGATCTCTCCTTACACCAGCCAGCTTTCAGAGAACAAACCCTTGCAATTTCTCAGCAGCTGCCCTGTGACAGCTGCCCCATGCCCAGCATCATTGAAGCCTTCCTCCTCACCCCTGGCCCCAGCAGTGAGGTTCACCAACACCTTCCCCTTGCTGCCCCTCCTAGTACATCGACGGTGGCGGCTGGATCTCCCTGCTAATTAAAATGTGAAACAATTAAGCTGTTTGCTAAATGAACGACTCTGGCTCCACAGCCTCCTGGCCAGAGAGACAGGTCTGCAGAGACAGCACAGCCTGTTACCTCGGCATGAATATGTGCTGACAGGACAGTCCATCCGTCTTCACATCTTTGGACAGCTGTGCTTACCTAGCAGAATGTAAACATCTCTGAACTTTGCTTACTGGATAAAAGGAAGCATTAGTTTCCTATTGCATTTCCTTCTACAAGATCAATCATACATGCACGGGCCAGACACAGCATCCCTGTGTTTGTAATTAATCTCGTAAAGGAAGAACATCTCCTCTCAATCGATCGCTGTATTTGTATGCAGCCTTCCTGCAAGGGAGGGAGTAGAAGAAAATAAAAGCCAGTAGCAGAATAATAATCAGCTGATTTCTTAATAAAGGCTGGGATAGGCTATATATTCACAGCAAGATGCTTTTCTATGTGAGCTGATTCTCTCTTGGAAATATCACCTTGTAATCAATGCTGATCATTAACAGTGAGGTCTGCAGGATTACCTTTAGATGTCCTGATAGTGGGACTCTTTGATCACAACGAAATTCAAAAGTATTTTCTGCCTTTTTTTTTCCTGATGTTTTCACTGAAACAATACACGTGGTACGTCAAAATAATCTTCCATATGCTTTATTGTCTCTTGCTAAGTGTTACTGATTGCAGACAACCAAACTGAACACCACACAGTCTCTGTGTTCACTGTCTGGTTTGCTCATAAGAGACTTCTTCCCACCAACACATCTGGTCACGAAGGATGTCTTGTTCATGTTTTCCTTATTATATATGGGGATGTCTAAAATCCAGACTAAGGAAATGTTTATTAAGAAACCAACAAACACCCCCACAGCACAACCTGCTAGATATCTTCTTCATGAAGCCAGCTCTCTCAGTGGAAAAAGTGTGTGCAAAGTTACTGCCTTTCTGAGGCCAACCGGGACTCAAATTAGTGGGCAGAGGGAACCAAATGCAGTGTTTAAAAAACAAAAAAGGGTAAGTGCTTTTCACCAGCCAGGCCTGCCTCTTTCTACTATTTTAGATCTATCTGTTTCATTGCACCAAGTGCACTGAGCTCACTGACATTTACACTGGGCCAGAATATTCTTTATAATGAGAAAATAAATAGTCTCCGAGACATGTTCAGATGAAATGTACACTTCTGATAGGCACCATACTAGTCTAGGGTGCTGCTGCCCATTTTGATTTAAAGCAATAATATGAAGATTTGCTTGCTGAATGCAATACTGGGACAAGTATCAGCGCCCTCTTCCCATTAGGCAAACGGCAGCAGGATAGAACTGCTACCATTCATGAGAGAGCTCACTCCGTGGTGCTTCACACAAGCTGCTTTAGAGGGTCTTAATGCTTACACGATCAAATATTCAGAAATATTGAATTGTACATGTCTGAGAAGAGAAAAAAACATCCATATATTTTAGGAAACTGATTTACAGCAATAGAGAACAGAATCAGTAAAATCACTTTAAAATACAGTGCAGGTGTGGTATTATCTCCCTGCCTGCCAATACTGCAGCCTCATCTGCAAGGCCTGTGAGGATCTGGAAGCATCCTTCTTCCCATCAGCATCTCACTGTTCTATCAGGTAACAATCCAGTCCTTGCTAAATGCTCTGCTATGGTACAGCCTCCTTCAGGACCAATCATATTTTATTTTGTACGACTTCTTTCTAATTTAAACATCTTTTATCTCCACAAAAGTGGAAGTTTTGCCTCAAAGGAAAAAGGATCTCTAATACCTACAAAATACCTAAGTGTACTATTTTCTTTCAGTGGACTGAAATTATGCAGTATTCACTTAGATATAGATATGATTTTCAGAAAGAACTGGATGCCAACACTTCCATTTTAGAATTTCTTTATCGGAAAATACATCTATGTGGTAACAAGTGGGCTTTCATCTGGGAAATCTATTGCCCATTCATTGTTTATAGGAACAATCAGCAAAACCAACTTAAAAATCATTGCTTTGAATCTTCCCACCTCTTATTTACCTGCTCCCTGCACAACAGAGGACAGCCCTTGAACCAGGGGTGCTGCCATCTAACCCGAAATAGGTTAGATGCTCTTCAGGGAGAGCGTCTGAATGGTCAGTGCCTTGACTCTTCCTCCCTCCCAGGCACAGCAAAAGGCATCTTCCCTCACCACCAGCAAGGAGATTTCCACGGCTGTGAGGAGAGCAGAGGCTCGGACACTTACATCACTCTTAGGATGCCTCCTCTCTGCCCCTCCTTTACCAAGAAAGTCTGGATGAGAAGTGTACAGATGCTGTTTGCAAACACTGATCGCTGTAATTATGGCACTGTTCCAACGTGCAGTGTTTGATAAGGTGCAAAGAAGATACAGTCTGGTCTCAACTCACCGGCAGTGTAAAATACAAAAGTGGTACATACTCGATTAAAGGACAAATGATAAGCCCAGGGCTGGGTACTGAGTTGTTAACCTCTGCCTTCTCTGTGTGCCTGTTCAAGAGGAGACTTCAGACACTTGGCTGACTTGGAAGTTTTGATGCCTCACCAGTTGCCTTGAGGCTGCAAATCTTAAAGGACGAGATTTTTCTGTGGTGTTTGACTTCCTCCCTGAAGCCCAGAGAGCTGAGGGGCAGATAGAATACATGTGAAAGTAACCCACTACAAATGATAATTCACTGCATGTTCTAAGTAAAACTTAAATAGAGCGCAAAAGGAAGGGAATTTTCCTATTCCCATTTCCTCCATATCCGTGTGACCATCACTGTCCTTTGCCCTTACATGTACTGCTCTCAGGTCTGGAAGACCAGTAAATGCAAATCATTCTTCAGGAAATGAAGATCCCAAACTCCTTTAAATTCTATCTCCTGTTTGTTATGCTTTTTTTCATAACTAGCTACCCTCTCTGTTGCCAGACCTAGAGAGGTTTGAGACACACATTTCTCAAAGCCGGCAGGAAGACAACAACAATTTACAGAATTATTCAGTTCTGTTGAAGCCAGATAAAAACCATGATCTGCATAAGAATTCAAAATTATATCCCTAATGAAATGTAGTTTCTGGTCCCAGATATTTTTTCCTAAAAAAAAACTCAAACAAACAACCAAACAAAACCAACCAACCAGACCCCAACCCCCAGCAAAACCCTCCAAAAATCCCAAAAAAACCAAACCAACCAGCCCAAAGCAACTCCTAAGTATGCAAAAGCTTCCCTTTCCTTCACAGAGTCATACTACAACCTATGGTAGTGCAAGCCAGCTGCACAAAGCCACCCCTTTTTGTCATCAAACCAGTGAGAAATCACAAATCAAAGTGTAAACACTTCAGAGATTTCCCATTAAAGCTGCAAACTTGACAGAGAATCACATATGGTCAGTTGCACCACACACACAAAGTCACAGTCCTAAATCCAGCTGGTCTCCTTCATCAGAACAGGATGCGTCTGTCTAGCAGTAGTCACTGAAAGAATGAAGCAATCTAGGATCTGGAAGACAGCAAGCTGGAAGGAGGCATGTTTGAGGATTTCCATTTAATTAATAGCAATAGATTTTATTATGCCTTGCCTCCAGTTTTGCTCTTGGTTCTTTTTAAATTTGCTCTCTATTAATGAACAATATAATCAGTAAAACTAAGCATGAAAGAGTTTAATTAAGCATTTTTTTCCAAAGGTGAGGGGAAGAGTGGGAGAAAGCCCAAACAAACCAGAACAATAAACCTGCAACAAAAAAAGCAAGACCACTGTGGAATTCAGATTCTTACTATATTCATGTCTCTATGGAGGTGTGTGTTATTATGGCACTAATTTGTTTAACACAAACAAGCATAAGCAGCTGAAGATGAAAACCTGTACCTAAAGACATGGCTGACAAAACATACTCATATGTGCAAATAGAATGCTTGGGAATAAAGCTAAACTGGGGTTATTTGCACAAATAAGAGGGCTTTTTTCACTTCCCCAGCAGAGCTGACAATAAAAGTACCCCTGTCATCACCACAGCCTCCTGCAATGTTAACATTCAATTTTTCTGTGTGTGCAGGCAGCTTTTGTTAGCGTTTGTCTACAAAATCATAATAGGTGTCTTTCCTTGTGCACTGGCTTGTGTGATAGCGGTTTAAGAGACAAAACCAAGCCCTGTCTTTAATATATTGTTATCACAGGCATCTCCCTTGGGGAGGTGTTATGGCCATCTAGCAGACACCTAGATGAGATATGTGCTTCTTTGGAGAGATATTGCTACAAAGCATTTGAGAGAAAGAATGGATGCTTAGTTAATAGATGCGCATAATTACTAATATGCGATGCTCCTTAATGGGAGATTTTGACAGGCAGTTTTGAGAGGTATCATAAAGACGTGCAATAGTGCTGCTGAGTTTGTAACTCATTCCCCTGGAATCCTCCAAGCTGAACTTTTATTAGCTGTAATTTTTTTTTCCCCAGTTTCAATGATTATTTGGAGAACTCAGCCCACTGCTGCCCTTCCCTCCCAAGGAAGTGTGTTGGAACAGAAACGTGCATCCAGATTTCCTTCATCTGCAAATGCTGGGCACAGGCACTGCATCACAACTGAGCAGGTTTGGTTCTAGTGGAGGAGAACACCGCTCCTGTTATGAGAGAGATTAATGTGAAGAAGCTACATTTCACAGAAATGAAAAGGAATTAAGGTGAAAAATCATGAGTGAGTTGGGGTGTTAACACAGGAACACATCTTGGGAAGTCAATCACCCTAACTCAGGCTGAAAGTGTATGGGAGACATGTTTTACTGTCACTATTGGGAGCTGCAAAACCATGTGTATAAGTTGGGTGCAATGGAAAAGACCCGAAACTCAGAGGCAAGTGACTGGCTGTATTTCCCTGCGCCTTCCCTCTACATCCCCACATCCCAGCACAGCTGAGGGCAAGATTTCTGATTCTTGCTATTCCTGTCCTGGAGAGGCAGGGTGGCCTGATTCACCACTCAGCTGATTTTGCTCCTGTGATTTCAGGGGATGGCCTAGATGAGCTGCAAGGAATTAACCCCCTGCCCTCCTTCCTGCACATGCCATTTTGTTGTGAAGTGTAATATCGAAAGAAACCACTACAACATGTCTTGCTGTGCGTGAGAATGATCAGCACAAAGCACAAAAAAGCCCAAGCCCCGCTTGCAGATTGTTTTGAGTACTTTAAAGCAGCCTACATTTAGCTTTTGTCCCTGTCCTTCCTTTCGATTTCTGTTGTACCTAGGCACCCTGGCAGGAGTTGATAATTCTTGCTAAAATCCCCTCATTTGCCTCACTGTCCATCCAACATCAAAGCACACACCAGTGCTTTGAGCAAGGAACCCAGAAGCTCCCATATTAACAGAGCAAAATGTGACTGAAAACGCTGGTGAGATCATGCGTGTGACAGGTTAATGTGGACTATTTTTGAAGGTGAAATGGAGGCAATGAGGTCCAAGGGCAGCAAGTGGCATGCTCCCAACCACAGTTCATGATGAAACAGGCCACCGGGTGTCTGTGGCTTTTCAGAAGCCCTGTCATGCACTGCAAACATATTTTGAAAGGTTTTATAAACAAATCCAAAGGAGGTTATTAAATTCATCATTCTGTGTGCAGAAGGCATGAAAAAACTGTTGTGAATCGGGTAAGTAAATAGAAGTCTAATAGCAAATAATAAAATGACATAAATAATACAAGAATGATGACTAGATTGCTGTATTTTGAGTGGATTTCAGACAGATGTGAAACAGGTGGTAATTATTTGCTACAGAGTAACTGCAAGATACTTGAATTAACTCCATAATACATATTGGCCAGAAATCCTGGTATTAATGCAATGTTTTCTGAACTTCTTTAGGGAAAAACATCAGTTGTATATCAAGTTGCACTTCACCACAACACTTCTAATTTTTTTTACCGTCAGTAAAATACAAACATTTAAGCAGATCTCTAAGGTCATACAAGCAGATCTCTAAGGTCATACAAGCAGTCAGGGCAGCAATGAGCAGGAGCTCTCAGCAGAAAATGGACACTGGCCCCATGCAAGAACTCCTTGCCTGTGGATTTCACCCCAAATTCCAAGAGAGTAGCACACCACGTCTCCTTGCTGCCGTGTTCAGAAATTTCAGCTCAGCAGCTCCATGGATCAAGCAACGGTTTGCAAGGTAACTCCTGTGGCTCTGCTTCCATCAGGGACATACCTCTGCATCTCTCCTGGCTTCAGGCATGTAAACTAATCAGAATGATGTTCCAGAGGAAACTTCCTCTTGGATTTCGCACACAATTCTTTCAGCACATATTTGCTATATTTAACTTTTTTACCCTAAAGAATGATGATCCTAAAGTGGAAGGAAAAATATGCTGAATCTCTATGACCAAAAAAAAAGGCATTCTTCGTTGAGCAAAATGTATGAGCCATGTAACACTGAATCGGAGTGCTTTTCATCCTACATTAAAACACTGAACTGAGAGAGATTAAGGAAAACCTGAGACTTTCCCAAATGCATCGGAGGAGCAGAGAATTAAATCACAATTCATGTAGTCAGAAGATGGTATTCAAACTGTTCTGTGAAAGGAGCACTCTCTCTCTGTTTTGACAGCCCAAAGCACTGTGACCACTGCGGGACACAGGCATTACACACATCCCAAACTGCCTACCTTGTTCAGGAATAAGGGCAAGAGACCCAGCCTCAGGGGTCTCTCTTTTCTTCATTCACCCACGTTATAATTTAGTCGTGGAAATCTTTCAGCCAGTGGCGAGGGCTGATAAAAATGTGGGGAAAAAAATGCAGATCCTTGCCGTGATTTGCAAAAGTCTGGTATATGAAACTTGTCAAACACACGGGCAATGTGCATGAACAGAGCAAGCCTCTAAAAATGTAGGCAAAAGCTGAATTTTTTAAGATGTATTTTAAAACAGGAGTCATATTTTGTCAGCTAAAACATAATTTTACAGAAACTGTTCCTACCTTGCTTGAATAAGCTATGGTACCATATGGCAATTTCCACCAATGGTGGCAATAATAACTTTTTATAAAAATAATATCCTTTTTCTCCTCAACAAGCTTTACGGATGAGTATAGGAAAAAAGCCACACTTGAATTAAGCAGATGCTTATGACATTCCTCCTGGCCATATAATGGGATTTATTGAGTTATACTGCAGTCTTTGGTTTTTTAACCAGATTAAGGCTGAAAAAGAAGCCAGCAACTAAAACATTTTTTCTTTTTTATTTTTATTATATTTAGTTATGTTATATTTTTAGTTAAATAAAGTTGTGGAAGAGTACAGAAGCTACAAGACCTAATGGCCCGGATATGTAATTAATCAGATTTGAAAAGCAAGAACCATTTATCTACATAAAACAAATAGAATCTATCCTATTAAGCTAACCCATTCAAATCACAAACCTGACTGCTGCTGGTGAGAATATTTTGCTTGGCAAAGGTCCTAAAGGTTCTAAAATTATGTATGCTATTTTTATTTCCTCCTTGGATTGGATTAGTTACTAAGCAACTGAAGTGTTCAGTTCTCTTGGTTAACAGACATACTGTATTTCATAAAATTGGTTACTGTATAGGACCTAAATGCCCATGGAGAAAAGATAGAATCGTGTTTTTGGGGACTATTTGCTTGTGCATGGTTTTGTGTGATGGACTGTCCCAACTTATGTTTCAAATGTACATAATTACTATCTGGGTTGCAAGTTTTTTAGAAGTTTTATGTCTAGGTTAGAGTTTTAAGAAAAGAGCAATCTCCAAGTCAGTGTCCTACTTGACAAGGGAATTTGATCACTTTTCATTTCCTAAAGATGCCGCTAAGGAATTGGAGATATATCATCAGTGTAATGCTCTTTGGTGCATTAAACAGAAATAGGACACAGCTTAACAAAAAGGAAAAAAAAAGGTAAAACCCAGCAGGGAATATAAAGAAGAGGCCCTGAAATAGCTCTCCTTTTTAGTGAAAATGGACAAGAATTCTGGCACAGAGGCAGAATACTGGCAACATCCTTTAAAGCACATCCAAAGCTACCTTTAGCTGATTTGTTGGTATCACTTGTAAGTATGTATGTTCCTCACACGGTCATACTAGGGTGGAAAAAGTACTTCAGGCCACCTAGGACTGTGAATCGTGCTGCTTACTGATGCTGAAACCCTAGTAAAGCTCCATGGTGCACCAAGCTGTTCAACAAGCTATCTTCCTAGTGCCCCTTGAGCAGTGTAAAATGTGGAGCTGATGGTGGTTTGATGGCTGATCCCCATGTTCTTGCTTGTTTGTTTAACCCCAGATGAAACCTCTGGCACAGAGAAGGAGTGATATGCTAGCTTTTACATGAAGTTACCCTTAAAATAGTCCTTGGGAAAATGTGTACCACCAGACACACCCTGGAACATTTTCTGAAATTGAAGGCTATGCTAGACAAGTCAGCCTCCTCTCTTTCTGAGCCAGCTGAATGTTTCCACACTGCTGGTGTGATGCGGCTGTGGATCTCAAAGGTGCTCAGACACTCCTCAGATAGAGGGAGCCCACAGATACTTCTGGGTCAGACATGAAGAACACACACTCATGTGCCCAGCTACCACATTGAAGATCTTCCCTGCTATTCTGCAGCTTGATCAGGTAAACTGCCTTTCTTTGCAGCCTCCAAGAAAAAAGCCCTGCTAAAGCTAGCAAAACATTTCTGAGTTCAGGGTGCACCAAGTACTTAACGTGGCTTGCCTAACTGTTGCTGCAGCGAGGAGAAGCCAAGCACATGTGAAGAGGTTGCCAAGCAGGGTATCTCTTCCCTCTGCAAATCCCTAGAAATACCTGGTGAGCAGAGGGACAAAGAGAGGTGCTGGAGGTGTGTCAGTCCTATACAGCTGCCTGTGCCATCAGTTTGTTCTGGGCAATATGTTTAAGTTCATATACATAAATAGACTCTACAAATAGACTCTATCTGGATGACAATAGAAGTAGTTTGAAATGCTTAAAGCAGCTACTCCATAAATCATTTGCATTCACTGGGCTCCACCTGTGCCTTCACTGTACTCTCCTTCCTCTGCTTGGCTTGACAGACAGAACACAAAATGGGTCACTCTGTGCTCCCTTGAATATTTTATCACTAAAAAGGGAAAATCAAAAGGTCACTGTTCAAAGGGATTCCTTGTCCACATCTCTGTGCAACCTCAGCAGTCTGGGTAATCTAAGGACCAGACCCTTCAAGATGCACACAAGACCTCTGACAAAATCACTGCCCTCATACCACAGTGCTTTCTCCAGAGTGGCTCCGTGCTGTCTCAAGGTTAATATGCACACACACAAAAAGTTTTATTTGTAGGTACTAAGGCTGACCCCGCAGCATGTACTGCACTGTTCTGGAATTCAGGGTTTACTTTCAACTGCAGTCTATTCTTTAAGCATCATTCTTCTGCAAGTTTTGAAATAACACTTAGAAAGAGCCATTAGTGACGCCTGTGTAGATACCACTGGACTGCAAGACAATGAACCTACCTTCTGCAGCACATCTGCACTCAAGCCTGCTCGCTTAAGGACCTACAGCCTTTGCACAAGCCAAGATCCCTCCCTGAAATCTGACAAATGAGCTATTTCAAAATCAGAGGGAAGGGAAGAAAAATCCCTAGCTGTGACGACTCCCACTTCTGTTCTCTGGCCAGCTGCAGGAAGAGTGGATTTTCGATCACTTCTGTGGTCCTCTTTAAGCCCAATGCAGGCAGAGCTGTACCAGCGAGAGCCAATAGTACAAATGTCATCAGGAACAGCAATGGTTTTTTCCAACCAGATACTGCACCACAAGACGGGCTGCTGCATGACTCAAAATAAATGTGCTTTGCGTACATTTGGGTGCAAAGCACATTTAAATTCTAGGAATGTTTCAGCTTTTCCATCAGAAATTCCTAGGGTATCATCCTGAGTCAGCTGTGAGGAGGACAGCAGATGCAGAGGATCCTACCAGGTTGATACTGGGGAAGATGGAGAAGGAGGGCGAGCAGTGTCTCAGCACCTACCAAACCAGTGTCGTTGTTTTAAATGACATTTAAGTAACAGTGTTGAATAGTGACATGAATGAAATGTAGTGGAAAACACAGAAGATTTAAAAATCAGTAGGAAGGTATGAGATGCTGATGTGCAGTTCCAGTAAAGGCCAGTCAGCAGTGCCGGTAGGCATGCTACACTGTGGAAGCACATGAGGACCCTAACACAAAGCAAAGCACAAAGCCAGTATTTTAGTTAGCTTTTTTAGCTTCTCTTGCTTCACCAGCCCTTTGCCTTAATGTGCACTGACACAGCAGTTCCATCCAGAGCATAATGGCTAAGCAAAGCTAACACAATTTCAGGTGTAGGCACTGTTATGCCCAAGAAATACTAACAGAATCAGTGTTTCAACACCAGAATTGCCATTCTGCAAACTACCTGTCATACCATTTCTTATAATGCCACAAGTGCACAGGAAGAAAATTCTTTGGAGATCCCTTTTATCAGATGCAATCCCACAAAATCTTGGAAGCAAAGTGCTAGGAGGTCTTCAATTTTTGACGTGTGCATAGTCCTCCTGACTTCAGCCGGACTACTAGCTTCCAGGTCTGCTTGATCTACAGCTGAGCTTTCAAAACACTCCTTATTTTGAAGTAAAGAAATGATGCAAGGAGGATGAACCTTACAAAGGAAGGAATTCTACAGAAATGCCTCACCAAGCATGAACTTAGACCTTCAATTTATTTTCCAATATAAGCCTATACTCCTGCTGTTGCTCCTGTGGGGTGCAATGCACCAGTGACCTCTAGGACTTCCCTGCAGCAGGGGATTGTCATCATCTGCTTCACCCTTGCAGCCTGAGCTCTGCTCACCAGTGGTAATACTCAAACTACACTACACAGGAGCTCAAACTGCACTCTTTCCATTTCCCAAACCACAACCATACTACCTAGGCTGCTGATTTAAACAGGAATACTTGGTTTGCAAAACCAGGTCACGGAGAGGGGAAAAAAAACCCATCCTGTTTTGTAATGCCTGGAGAAAGTACATGTGGGAGAGATGGGGTTTCTTTTCTAGGAAAAGAAATACACAGGGAAACTCAAATGAAGGGAAATGAAGCCTCGCTTCTGAATCGAGACAAACGGCTGTCTTCCTGGCACAAGTAAATTAAAGGTGAAAGCTTTGTCAGGAGCTGTGGTCTGTGGAAGACAGTTTGAGACGAAGAATTTAAGATTTCTGGGACAGGAAGAGTCACAAGAGATGAACATTGTATGATTTAATTATCCAACTGGAGGGATAAATTAAGCTTTTGACTTCAAGCTGCATATAAAGAGAGCAATTAGACTTCTCTTTAAGAAAATTAGCATACGGTTTAAGAAGGGAATAGTAATTTTAAATGCTAGTATGGAATTCTTACTTATAGGCAATGGTAATAGATCTGGATGCTAGACAGATTTAACTAGATGTTCCATTGTTTTATATCAGTATTCCTTTTCCAAAACAGACCTGGAGTTGCTTTTTACTGTTAGAAGATGTGCCCCACTAAGTTCATTTTCCATAAGAGGACACAGCCTCCACCAAAACTCACAGCAGCTTTTCCTATTTCCAAACCCACACTGCTGCTGTGTATCTAGGATATGTATTATTCATATATTATTAATCCACTTAAAATAGGTCTGTGCTGTGAATCTGCTCTTGAAATGGACTTTACACATATGCACATATGCTTAGCTTGGGTTCAGGTTTTCATGACAGATTTCTGTACAACAGTAGTCTGTATGACTATTAAACCACTCTTCTTATAAGGATGCCTGTGTGTTCACATATATCTGTACATATGCACCTTTACTCTCCAGGCTCTACTGGCAGTGCATTAAACAATTCCAGTGAAATAAAGCTGTTTCAGAAAAAACGCCAAAACATCTCCATCAAGATTCAGATTTCCCAAGTGGGTAAATCAGCATGAGTCCTCTGACCAAAATCAAACTCTAACAATCTATTCTAGCTAGGGAACAAACCCTAAGTAATTATAAAAATACTTAGCAATTTATTCAAAGTTTAAATTATTTTCCACATCAGAAGGATATATAAGGGTTTTTTTCTACACTGTGTGCCAACCTGCAATAAACTACTCCGTCTGTTTGGAAACCCACCAAAAACTGTTGAGAGAGATTTTATCAGTACAGAGACGAGCACTTTTGACCCCATCTAAGATTTTGCTATGGTATCCCTATTT
>VWYI01041548.1:0-29695 GCA_013399455.1 Anthoscopus minutus
GCCGCGGCCGAGCCGAGCCTGGCCGGGCCCCTCCGGAGCCTCCGCCACCCTCCGAAGCCAGAAACCGAACGGCACTTTTGGAGCTTCCCGGGTTTTAAAATGGGATATTCACAGAGGCAGACCCAGCTTCACAATGCTGTCAGTTCTCAGAACTACACAGCCATTGGCCTTTTCTAAACACAGGGGAAGCTCCCAGGAGCCTCTCTCAGGAAAACCATTCCTGTGAATGGTTTTTCTTCCTAAACATCAACCAACATCAAACCAACACAGATGTCATTATTAAGTGTGTCATTATAAGAAAGCTGCATGAAGAACAAAAGAAAAAAAAAAGAAAAAAAAAACCTTTTAATTTTTCAGTGTGGGATGAAGAATTTTTGATAGGTGTTAACAGATGCCACATTCCCCTGCTTGCAGCCCTGCTGAGTGCCTGGATAACACATTGCCCGCTGTAGGGCTGAGCACAGCCTCAGTCCCAGGAGAAATGCAATGCTGGGGAGTCTCATAATCCATAGGAACCACTCCCAAACCCATGCCTGAATTTCTGTTGAGTTTGCAATCAGAGCTCACTGCTTCTGAACGATTTGCTGGAAGCTTGTATTGATCTGACTCTTGTAAAATCTTGAGCAGTGTTACGAAAACCTGAAAAGCAGCTTTGAATATTGTGGGAAGATATTACCTAACTTTTGCTCTGAAGGTTTCTTCTATAAAATCATACCTTTTTAAAAGCAGACACATCAAAGTTAGAATTTTTCGTAGCTACAAAATAACACAAAATTGACAGTTGTGTTGTGAGTGATGGAGATAAAGGGATGAGAATTCATAGAAGGAAGTAATTTTCCCTTTGATAGTTACCAAATAAGTTTAATTTTTGCCTTTGTTGAATTTCTGGGAAAGATAGTTTACAAAAATTGGTTTAAAATTTTGTTTAACTGTGGGTTTCATTTTCTAGGTAGGTTATTTGACACATTTGGAGATTTTGGTGTCTGTGGAATATTCACAACATCCACTGAAGAAAAAGTGAGCACTGCAGAAGCTCAAAACCTCTGACAAAAGAGGCTGAAAGAACCCCAAATATTGATCAAAGTTACAAAAATTACTTTAGTTCCAGCTCCTGTGAGCTCCTGGTTTTGTCACTACAAATCTGCTACCAATGTCAAACACCAGTTTTAGTGCATAACAATTCTGCTGCTACTGAATATAGTGTTTGAAGAACATTTAACTTAAATTTAACTTAAAACTCTTTTGATGTCAAATTGGCTCCTAATAAGTGTCAGAGTTAAGAATGATGGTACTAATGAAAGAATAGTAAATATTAATATAATTTGCAGTACTAGCAAATCTTTTTTTCCTGTGAAGTTACAAGTCAAATGTTCTTAATTTGTAATCAAAATAGTGGAAAGAGCTAAGGGAAAAACTCTTCTCACACCATATCAAAAACTTCAGTAGTGTGGTAACTTAAAGAAATGAATAAACTATTAAGGGTTATTTAATTAAAATATTAAAGAAAATAGGAGGAAAAATATAACTTTATAAGCAAGTTACCCAGGAAACCAGTTCAAACTGAAGTTCACAATTTTAGCCTTTAGCATTTGGAGACACAAACGCAGACATACAGAGACATACACCCCTAATTTTAGTGTCTGCAGTTATTTTTACATTCTGCCAAAAGCTAAGAGTCTTCAAGGATTGATTTCATATGCAATAAAATCAATTTATATTGCTTGAAATGTCCTTTTGACATTATATTAAGCCACATCAATGCAAATTCGTTAGATTGGATAAATGGATCATTTAGCTGTTCCACTAAAGTTTGTAATCTCTTATTTCTTTATAATCAATGCAAACACTACAAGAAGTAATTTTCTTCATGGTTGTATTTTCAAACATACAAATAACTAATGGAAATCCTGGTGTCTCTGCAGCAAAATCAACACTACAGATACCTCATCCATAACAGTTCCCCAAAGAGTATCTGCATGCAAGGAATTTTAGTCAGGAATTCTTTGATGGCATTCTGATGGCAAGGGACAAAACCAAGTCATAAGGTAAAACCATGAGAAGAAAAAAAAGGGAGAACATTTCCTATGTCCCTGCCCTTGCACTTATTTTTGCTAATGTAGCCATCTTTATAGTCCAGGCAGCATTTAATTCTCATTTAAGCACAGAATTGTTTGCCCACCAATTTCTGGTGATCTTTGATGTACAAAAATACCTTGGAAAGAGCCTCCAGAACTTTGAAGGATATTTTAAAATGCTGAACAACATCATGGCAAAACCAGCCAGAAACATCAGTGTCCCAAAGGTGAGGGGGAAAGGCATCTCTGTGCCATTTTAAGTAAAAGAAAAATGAAATAAAAGGAAAGAAATCAGGCAGAGGGAGGAGGTTAAAGAAGGAGGAACCTCATGTCCTTACTTCCAGAAGGGAATGAAACAAAAACTGAAACCAAACTGTGGACAGATGAACTGAGGATGCTGTGGGAGCAGAGAGACCAGGTGACATTTCCCACAGAGCCATAAAATCACAGAATCACAGAATGGTTTGTGCTGGAAGCAACCTTAAAGATCACAGAATCCAACCCTCCTGGCAGAGGCAGGGACACCTTTCCTTTTCTGCACATGGTAGAAATAATCTCATCATTACTTTTGAGCAGGATTAGAACTCAATAAAACCTTAAAAAAAGGAAATCCTCACAGCCCTTGGGCTGAGGTCAGCCCCAGTCCCACCACTCTGGAGTGCCAGCAAAAGCCAATTACGCCTTTTTACCACTGCCCTTGCAGAAAGAAGCACTGAGGGTGCAGGTACACCCCTCTAATGCTGACCACAAGCCTGGGAGTGAGGCTGGAAATACTCTGCTATGGCTTTATAGCCCTTTTACTCACAGAAGACTTTTTACTCACAGAAGTGTTCCAGAAATCTTTACTTTGATGTGAAGTCTGATTTTCCCCCATATTTTCTGTGCAGTATATCACCAAGTCATGTTCTGTCTATCACCTTTTCACATCTTCCCTTCCAGTGCACTACTCTGTACTTGGCAAGAAGATGCACTTTTCACATCTTTTTTTTATTGCCTTAGAAAACCAGCTAAGACGTTTTCACTGTCAGTTGCTTATTTGCAGTATTTCCTTCTTTGTAGTGCAGACAGAACTCTTCAGGTGGAGAGACACAATGTGAAAATCTGAGTAACAAAAAGACAAGACAGATCTTCAGAGGCACTGCCTGATATTTATAGCATAAAGAAGAATATATAAAGTTTCGAGTAGGATGAATGGCTAAATTTTCATAAGTTCTGTGTGCTGCCCTGAAATGGTTTCAGTGTTTGGCTTAGATAATTAAATAGTATTGTCTCATTATTAAATGTTGAAATACAATCCATTAAAAATTAATTTACCAGCCTTTAGCAATGAAATCCAGTTACAGTGCTGCACTGAATAATAGAGATTCTGGCAATAACTAATTAATTAACAGTAAAACAACATTCACCAGTTGCTGCTAAAAATGGATTAACATTTAAGGATGATCACATAGAAGTCACTAACCCAAGATTTCCTCATTCAAGAAATAACAGGTATGGATTTAGACAGAGTTTTACTCTGGCAAGTCCAACATTTTATTCTTTGATAAATAAACTGATCTCCTTATCTTTAGTTAGGTCAGAGCATCAAGATGACTGACCCACAGATTTAGAAACTGCATTCAAGACAGATATTCTTTATTCTATATTTATAGTTCTGGATACCATTTGAAGTGTCAGAAGAACATCCTGTGGATCTATTTATGATCTTAGAGCAGAATTCATAGAAATAGTTTAAGTGTACAGCTCCACACAATGACTACAAGTTGAAGGTTGTGGTTTTAATTATTTTTTTACAGCAATCTGCTCTGATTTGTTAATTTGATTATCTCAATAATTTGGTGCATCTGATTAATTAATTGATATTTAGTCACTCTAAAATATTAGCAAATCACTAAGAGATTAAAACATCTTTCTGTATGAATGCAACTCAATCTCCTTCATTGTTGCTAAACTTGTTTCTCTTTTATTTTTTTCAGATCTTTTATTCAGAATTAAAACCTTATGAATTCCCTAATTACTTGAAAAATATCCAGGAATTAATTAATTTCATTGATCAATACATATTTATTTGTTTGGAATGTACTTTTTGCCTGTGAATCTACAGCAAAAAAATGCTTGAAAATTGTAGATTAGAGCATGACAAATAAGTAGTTAGCATCTCATGTAGGAGTGGAAGGAAAATGGAACAGACAGCAAACTTCCACAAGAAAAATTAAAGGTTTCAAGATGAAAGATCGATAAATACTTTCTCTATTTTGAACCTTTCTTTTTCTTTTTTATTTTCTTTTTATCTAATTTCGTTTTCAAATAATAATTCCTAATCAAATACTCTTAGTGTCTTTCTGGTGAGTCATGAGGTTGATGGCAGACAGCAGAAAAACATTCTTGCTTTTCCAGAAGAAAGCTGTAGAGCAATATTACTGCAGAGTTAATATATAGGAGAAAATGTTTTGAGTGAAAAACTGGGCACAAGCAGCAGTGAAGAGCTGCATCATCCAGGAATATGAAATGGATTTCTGCTAGATCAAAGATGTGAGTCTTGCCTTTAGTCCATGGAAATACAAAACCTTACAGGCTGGAATTCAAGCTTGGATTCCAAGCTCTTAATCCAAATTAGTCACGATGCATGAGAACAATGAAATAGGATATTAAGTTAAAAGAAATTAATTAATTCCATCACAAAATATATTGCTGTATATCTTTTACCTCTATAAATTCAATTAACTAGAAACCACACTATGGTATTAACTTTAAAAGTACTTAAAATATTGTACTGGACTGGTTTTATAATGGAGGATCTTTCTGCTTGGGAGGAAAATCAGGTTTGTGTCAGTCCCCAGACAAACACTTGCAGGGGGACACAACATGACCTGTAGTAGTTGTCGAGTGGATGAAGGTTAGAGAAATCCTGACACTGATAGAAAGTCAACAGCATTAGATCACAGGAGACTGACAGCTTTAAATCTCTCAGATTAGTCTGTCTTTCTTATTTCATTCATCTTTTAATCGTCATAACACACAACAAAACCAAAACCACACACAAAAAAAATTTTGGAATCTTGGTTTCTGTGTTTGTACCATAAAATTATGATTCTTATTCCAGATTTCAGTGTGATTTCTTGAAGCCAGACATATGTAATACTCCTCCTAATAATAGTTATTCTACAAAAAATATGAGTGCATACTTTTCTTTCTGATCAGTGAGTGCAAAGGTTCTGCTTCAGCCTATCAGAAATGTGTTTTTATACTGTGAAATTGAGAATTTACACTCTGTGTCCTGGAGTGGAAAGAAGACATGTTGGATATTGGCTTAAGAGAGAAAATTCTGGGATCGTGGGGGAGGCTGCCTGGCCATAAGCAGCTGAACTGGCTGCACTCTGGGCACTGCTGTTTCATGAGAGGGGTCACAGGAGTGAATAGTCTTCAAAACTACCAACATGGTTTGTTTTGTGCTTGGCTGAAAGACAAACCGGGAGAGAATTGATGTATGTGCAGTGTGAATGGTGAGAACAGCAGTATCCAGCTCTGAGAAATTCTTCACCTGGGCATGTGCATTTATTTGTCTTTACAGACCCCACCACCCATGCATGATTTTGTTTGCTGCAGGGATTCTCACCCTAAAGGAAATAATTGCAGAAGTCTGGGGGTTTTTTAAGGTTATATGTGCAAAACTTCCCCAGTGAAATCAGAAGGGACTGTGATGATGAAGGCTGTCAGGGACGGAGCCCCATCCCTGCAGCTGATATCCAATGTCTTTCTCAAACCCTGTTACTGACTGGAGACACTGATACCAGGACAGGCCCATTCCACTATTATTTTCAAAGCTTCTTTTTTATGACATTGCTTTGGCTTGGAAAACAACCAGTTTCCATCTCATTGTTTCTGCAGCCCTTACTGGACAGTCACAAAGCAAATATTAATCATATTAATGACACTGTGCATCACTGAAATGTTAACCTTCAGGCCAGTAACTCAGATTCAATGGATTGTTTTGGTCCAGGCTTCCGAATTTGAAATGACCTTTCCTTGTCTGAGAAAAATTGACACTGTCCCATTTAAGTCACAGTTTATCAGCCTAGATGGTCACAGACAATCAGTCAATGCAATTTAGACTGGCATCTATGGAGGCAAAAAGAAAAATAAGTCCCACAGGATTCAAAGGAAAGCAGACAATATAGTCAGGGCAATGTGGGCTCAGCTATAACATCTTAAAGAGGAGCATCAGCCAAAATGGAGATGACCCACACAAGCAGCCATAGGTTTGCTGGTGAAACATTTAATGTTTTTAAAAAAGACAAAGATTAAAAAAAATTACTTGCTTTTTCATTGGGACCCAATTCATTACTCCAGAGATGGTGAATCTGGACATGAACCAAGCTATCTCTGAAAAAAACCCTTTAAACTCTCTTTAAAAGAGAAAAAAACCCAAACAAACAGTTTGATTTCTTTTAGATATTTTTGTTGTCACTTAACTTCTCATAACAACTATGAAATAGGGAACCAGGGAAAGAGTTTCATTACGTGCATTGCTAAATTTCCAACTTTGTCAGCATACAAAAATGTTTCCTAGAAACCACAAGAGAAATATACCTCTGAAAGTAGATAAGAAACCAGATTTTCACTTAGATACCTTTGTGATCTTCCTGAAGTTTGTTTCCAAGATCTGAGGTTAGAATCATAAAAACAGAAAATCATAAAAATATTTCGTTGCATCTCTTACTTGAATGGACACCTCATTTTTCACCTGTTCCCAGAAGCTGAGTGAAAAGCAAGAGACTAGTTTTGGTTTATTTGGGTTTTTTTCTTGGCATTGACACTTTTTTTTTTCTGTTTAAAAATGGAAGGAAGTTTTGTTTTGTGGGCTTTTTGTCTTGTTTTTTGTGTTTTGTTTTGGGATTTTGGTTTGGTTTGGTTTGGTTCTGGCTTTTTTTAATAAAAATTTTGTAATTTAACATCCTCGGTAGATCAGGGTAAAAAAACCTGCAAAACCAAAGAAATGTAAAAATCCTACTCTCTACCATTACACTGGAACCATTAATTGTTTTGTAGTGCTCCTTATATTCTCAGTCATCCTTCTTATTCTAGCGTTAAAAAAATAAAGAACATTAAAATTTTGTGAAGAAGGCAATTCTTTCTTCTAATGCTCATTTTGCCTGAAGAAATTATTCATTTGAAAACAAAAAAGGCTTAACTAATGCCTTAACTGGCTCTGTATCTCCGCAGACTGTGCTCTCTGTAAAATTTCCAGTTCTGATCCACCTTATGTGAATTTTAGCCACATCTCACACCTATTCTTGCAGAAAACACATCTGTAGTACCTGTTTTGAGAACAAACAGACAGGGTTGTAGAAAAGTGAAGAGGAAGGCAGAAATACATCTTAGAACAGTTGTCAGAGTCAACAAAAGTATCCTTGCACTTGGCAGAGGGGGTGTTGAGCTCTGGGGCTGCCGCAGTGCAGAGTTCCCAAAAAGGAGATTTTGTTCTCTTTGGCTCTCTGCACCCCTAAAGCTGCATTTGGGCTGCATGATGTACTGGTTTCAGTGAGGAAAACTGATGACAAATAATACAATTTTCCATTAAATGCTGCAGAAAGCCACTCACCTTTGGATAACAAACTCCTAAAGAAAAGGGAGGATTAGATTATAGCTTACATTAAAGTACATCAAAGGAGTTATTCTTCATTTACACTCTAGGAAGATGGAGAAGTCTCAGGACCTATTTTTTACAAAACCTTCACTAAATCAAAGAACTGCAATTCATCACCTTACACAGAAATATAATTTGCTGGTGGAGTTTGGATTTTTGAATTCCAATACATTTTTTTCCTACATTCTCCTGTGAAATTTAGTTGCTCTGCAGCAATAGCATCATTGTATAATAAATATGGGACAAACCAGAAAGTCTGTACTGGGTTGTTTCTGAATTCTGTGGGGAGGTGATCACTATGGAAAATTTTAGATTGAGTTCCAGATATTGAGGACTCCGATGATCAATGTCTTTTGTCAGAATCTTAGGTTCATCTACAAAGATGAGTGCTGTTTGCAAAATTCAGATCCAAAATATGAAGATGTTGGACTCTAAACTGAAATCCAAAACTTGAGCTCAGTCAGTTTTATAATCATTTACAGAAAAAGTAGTTCCTTTGAGAATTCTGATATACACTCTGAAATTTAGGGATGATCCATTCTGCTTTAGAACACTCTCATCTTCTTGATGGAGATAGCCTGGGGATCCATGTACTGCAAAATCAAAGAGAATAAGGAAAAACAATCAAGGCCAAGGTATAAAACAGTAAAACACATGTTGTGTTATATTGTTCAAAGGGGTGAAACAGGTGTTCATTAATAATAAATAAATAAATAAAGAGGTGATCCACTGGCTGTGTGTTGCAGTGTAAATTCACTGTGACCAGCACACACAAGTGTGAGCCCAGCCTTTGCCTGGAGGGCAGTGATGGGACAGACTGCACACCATGGCCAGGGAGAGCTCCTGTCTCAGGAGCACCAGGAGGGACAGCCTGTGGCAGATTCCTCTCCTGGGCCCCTCCTGTGACATCCACTGCCTTCTCCTGTGCTGAAAGCCACTGTCAGACACATCTTGTCAGCATGGTTTGTGAGGAGCAAAGCTCAGTACAGAGCCAATGAGGCTTTGCAGATACAGTTCACCTGACCTTGAGGTCCTAATATCTGAAAAGCTTCCAGAGCTGATCTGCTCAGGTTTTTTACCATTGTGACAGTCATCTTTTTGTCTGCACTCATAGGTACCGAGCTGTGTTAGGATGTCACTGTGATACACGACACAGAAAGAGCCAGGACATGAGGAGAGGTTCTTCCATCATCAGAGAAGCCTTTATTTGGGTTTTACAGTCCTTTTTATCAGGTGTTCCAATACAGGCTTAACATGATTGGCCAAAGGGATCACCTCTCTGGTTCCATTGGTGGAACAAGAGAAAAACACATTCTGAACATCTGTCCCTCTTATTCTGAGGACCTGAATCTATTTACAAAAAACAGTCCTTGAAAATGAGTTTTCCCAACAGCTTTCCCCTGGGAATATCTCAGCCACTGACAGGCTGAGAATCTTTCTCAAGCCCAGAAAGTCATGTCCACACAAGGGTTATAGCCCTCAAAGCAAGAGGACATTTCAGCAGAAGTCTTTAGATATTGCAATCTATAGCACAACAACGTCTAAAATCTCTGTATGGAACAGTTTAATGGAGTTTACAGACCTGAAGAGTCTCTAAAGTCAGTAATTTAATGAGATATGGAGTCTCAGAGCCTGAAATTGCCTGATGTATTTAAATGTTTCAGATGATTAGATTTTAACTAATCATTCCCACCAGCAGAGAAGCCCCCTCTAGTGACCATATTATGAACCCGTTCCAGATTTTTTTTCTCCCTCTGCTGCAGTAGAAGAAATTTAAAAAAACTCTGAAAAACCTTAGAAAAAGGGGGTTAAAATGGTCTCTGACCTGGACTGCAAGTATAAAAGCAAAAAAAGAACTTTCCTTGAAATATGAATTCTGGATCCTGTTCACTCAGGTCTCTAAAGGAATTTCTATATAATGGTTATTAACAAAAGAACCAGAAGTTAAGAATCAAAATTACAGTCCCCTTTTCTACAGCTAAATGCTGACACTGACACACTAGAAAATGAAATTCTTGTCTGCTTTGTTTCTAGATTCCTGAGTCTGAACACTGCACTGAGCAGTGGTGACTCCTGCCTTCTTCCAGCTTCAGCAGGAGGAACCTGGTCTCCATTAAGATTAACCCCTCAATTCCAGACGAAGATGCAGGATGAAGGCATCCCAGCTATAGGACCAACATTATTGTCACTAGTTTTTCAGAAGAGGAACTTCCAGCAGCAGTTTTTTAACTCAAGATTGTTTTGTGCAAGTGAATAAGGCATGGAGCAAACATAGCAGATTAGGCTTCCTTTGGATATGAAGGCAGACACTCACCTGTGTTTTTTCCATCATTAACAGACTTGGAAGGAGGAAGATGCTCAGACACCCAGTTCAGCAAGAGTGGCAATTTAGGGGCTCTGAGAACCATCACCCCAAACTGGAGGAGTTAATGGCTTCTTAGACGTTAGGCTGGGTATTCTTGAATCATTCTTTTAGCTCAGGCTTCTGTTTTTTTGCCAAAAAGGGCATGTCAGGAGCTCAAGTGCCCTGCTGCACGTGTGCCAGGTGCTGTTTCTTCAGATGAGGAGCCAGCACCCACTGCCAGATGGTTCTCATGGCTCACAGCAAGCAAGAGGCAGAACAGGGCAGGCACAATCCATTGCCTTCTACATCTGCTTTTCACAAACCAAGACTAACACAAAGGTACTGCCACACTTTTCCAGAGGCAGGAGGCAGAAAACCACACCCGCCACCTGGAGAAGTTCTTTGGCTTACAAGCTGACCTACATGTCACCACTGAAATTGTGCAGGATGCTATCTACACACCCAGGAAGGATTTTTAGTGGAAGTTTAGTCATGATGAGGCAGTTTCCTTATTCAAGTAGATACAGCAGGAATTACCCGTGACTTCCAGACTGTGGATTAGGTTGCAAAAAGAAAAGGTAACATGGTAGAAGACATCTCAGAGATACCTTTGGGTGTTTCTAGACAATGATTTTAAATAAGGGGTTTAAAATAATCATTATTAGCCAAAAGAAGAAACAAATGCTGGACAGAAACAACATTCAGAGCTACTTTAAAAGTACAGGGCACTTTTCAGTCTCACTGAGCATCAGATGTAATGTCTCTGCTCACTTAAGCATGAAAATGATGAATAAATGTGAAACAATGTTTAATTAATATGCAACAAACTGAGCACATTACAGCTTTAGAGGAATGAAACTTCAGAGCCTTTTCAGATTGGAGGTCTGGTTTTGAAATCCCCCCCTTGGTCCCAAATTTAAGTTACTAGGAGAATTCCCTAGGGATGAGACAGGGCTGAAAGTGAAGAAAATACCACCAACAGTAGCGACAATTAGCAAGCTGATTCGTGAAGAGACATTCTGAACTGGACTGCAAAGGAAGCTACAGTGAATTTCAGTAAATAACTGCCTTTGATTCACCTTTACTCTCCAAATGTGCCATGGGGTCATGAGAGCTCATGGCAGAAAAATTAAATTACACTTCATTATAAACCAACTAGCTGGAGCCTGAGAGCATTTCAGAAGTGAGATTTTGATTTTCATATCTCCTGAACCCAGACCTTTTCATCTACTGAGCTGCTTTAGTTCCAATCAAACACAGGTAATTAGAGCAAGGTGCTGTTGAGGATACTGACTTCATCTGAGAGAAAGGATCTTCATTATAAAATTGGTTAAACTAGAAGAGGGATGAGCAATGGGCATGGATCTCCATCCTTGCAGCTCTTCAGAACTTGTCTAGGCAAAATCCTGCCTGATGTTCACATGTGTAATGTTATACCTGTGTAGTTATGGATAAACATACTAATGTAGGAAATAAATATAAACATCTATAAAATTTCAAGTACATTTTGAAACTTTCATACTTCATAGATACCTGCTGTAAAGAATATAAGACACCAGCCTTAGAAAGGAATGACTCTATAAATTTTTATTAGATGGATCAGAAATATTTTCATGCTGTGGGCAGTGTGGGCTCATAAGAAGCACACATTACTATCTGCTATAACAAGGAGCATTAACTATGATTAATGAGCTGACTTTGAAAGTCAGACCATCTCCACAATATAATCTTTTTCTCCTCTAAGGCAATTTTTAAAGAAACTTTTAAATATTTAAATATTTTAGCAGCCTTCTGAAGCTGGTGCTGTCTGAATGTCTTCAGAAATTTCTTTCTAGGCCTACATTGAAAAAATACCATCTAGCTGTCCCATTACATTATGTGAACAGAAATAAAATATGTATGTTAATGTAATTACACATTGGGAAAACTCAGGTCTGGTAAAAACATGGATGATTTTGTTAGCTATATTTAAGCTGATCTAGATCTGAAGAGGTTTTATGTTCACTTTTTTTTTCTGGTAAAACAGGGGAGAGTGTCACTGACTCCTTTAAAACAGGGTTACTGACCTGGTGATTTGAGCACAGCCCAAAGATCAAACAAACCTGGAAGGAACTGCTCCTGAATGCAGAAAGAGCTGCTGCCCTAGCAGAGCAGGTTAAAATGTCAGGTGCCTTACGTCCCAGATGGGAGCACGAGGCCAGGTGAGCTCAAACAGATTCATTCCAAAATGGACTGATGAGAGGGGCCAGTCACAGTATTGGTGCAGGGCTTGCAGTGCCACTCTCAAATGTGACTTCTGAAGCTTTGAGGGAGCTCCTCAAAAGTATTCAAAAGCATTTAACTCACTGAATGGCCAGTGTGTTAAACACTCTCTGGTTTATCCTTTGCATTAAACAGCTGCTGGACAAAACACAGCAGCTGTTCCCATAGGAGTCATTGCAACAGAATTGTCCTCACCTGCAGCGTGGACATCCAAGCAAATGCACTTCAGATCCCTCTCACACAAAATGTTCCTATGGCAAGAGAAGAAATTAGCCCACATTAATGTCAGTGAACACTGTGATTCTCTAATCATTATATAAAAAAATAAAGACAGATGTGCACAAATATGAGAGTTATTTTTAATCTGCATTGGAGAAAAAGGAGATATGCATTGCCTTGGTAGATTTGTATTACCCAAGCTGTAATAATTTGGATTAATTTCCTAGGGGGATCCAATGAAAACTGATCTGTGCTCTGTCCTGACAGAACAGTGACAGTTTTATGAGTCTATTCATTTCCTTGTCTGATGGTTGTCAAGAAATCCCACATGGGTGGAATGGATTCGCTGACATGCAGGGAGTGGTGGGTATTTCAGCATCTTGATGAACTCAGCTCTGCAATTTGGGTCTTCTCAGGCAATTCCAAACATCTGAGTTACCCCCTTGTTAGCAGCCTAAACAGTGAATATCTTGTGTGTGCAGCTACAGGAGCCATAACACACCAGAACCACAACAACAACCCCACTATAGCTTCCAAGCAATATCTTCTAGAAATATGGCCTGTAAGTCGTTTAAATAAGGTGTTTGCTCACACCAAAAAATCGTCACCCTAGATGTCATTGAGGAAGTTAATTAAAAAGCTATTTAGGGCATGAACCCCAAAATCATCCATATTTGGAAAATGTTTGGGTTTATGCTTTAAATCTGAAAATGTAGTCATTTTTTACTGAGTGCTAATAAGCAATTACTGCTGTTCATTCTTAGAGAGGCAGACGTTTCAGGGGAGAGCCAAGGAACACAGTAGTAATAAGAATTAATAGTTAAGAATATGGGCTTTATTATAATTTTCAGAAAAATTAATTCAATATTAATTTGAAAATAAAAAATTCCCTTGTATTTCTTCTTAATATGCAGGTTGTGTGTTTTCCGCAGTGCTCTGGGACCTTTGCAAATTAAAGCTTCCAAAAAAATGAGAGTGATAAAGAGTTACCATTTCACAGTTTCTTATATCTTTCACAGCTTCTTATGTCTTTTTAGTCACCTTTGTCAGCCCTTACTGAAACATTACCAGACTGGTAAAATCTTGTTCAACATTTTGATTTTGCAAAGGGGAGTAAAACATAAGGAAAGACTATGAGATATTTTTAATATTTCACATTGGTCACAAGAGCAGGAAAACAAGGGTGGCCACAACTGCAAATGTGCAAATCCCTGTGTTTTATTTCCTCAAACTTTCGTTTAGTTTTTGAATTAAATCCAACACCAGCAGCAAAAAGCAATACACTCCATGACTTATGCTGTCCATAAAGCCTGTGGGATTTACACTGCCATGGGAAGGAAGCTATTTACATGTTAAAAAGCCATTTATGATACTAATAAAAGTCCACAGGATTTACTTTACAATGTGTGAGAAGCCATTTTTGATGTTAAGAGTCAATTTACAATGTCAACAATTGTGTTAGCAGTAAAAATGCAAAGCGGATATACAGCATTGATTTTTTTTTTTCTTTAAACTTGCATTGTTGATATTTCCCTGCCAGTGATTCATGTCTCCACCACAGAGATTTTCTGGTTTATGTTTTAAATGAGAAAGATATGGCATAAATATTTGTTTTCCCTCAATGAATTAATCTTTGAGAGAAACTATTTATGCAGATGTGTTTGGGATACCTCTGTAATACAACAGAGATTTCTGACCCGTTAGGCAACTTTGGCTGCATCAATTTGCTACAGCACCAAAGATGTTCTCAGTCTTCACACACTCATTCACTTGGACATTGAGCAGGTTTGATCTAACAGCAAACTTTGAGTACTTGTTCCAATTTTAATTATCCTTTTATTTTTATTTTAAATATTTCTTGGACAAGATCAAATACCACAGACTTCTAGAGTATACTTTCCTGCCACTTTTATTAATAAGCTGGATAAAGAAAAATACCATTTCTTAAGTTATACATAAAGGCTCTGAAGATATTGTTTAACCAAAATCTTTACTTCTGTAGGTTTTTTGGTTACCCAACATCAAACCCACTGGGTAATAACAATAATAATTTCACATAACTGAGCTGCCATCTCTTAGTTCTTACTGTGGTACCAACCACAATTCACTTTCTGTTTGTTTAATTGATCAACTGAGGGAGAAGGATTCTCCTCTCCAGGCTGAACAGCCCCAGTTCTGCACAGGAGAGGTGTTACAGCCCTCTGATCCTTTCTGTGGCCCTGCTCTAAAAATTTTTTCTTGTTAGTATAATGGAGGTATTAGCAGTCTAATTAAAAAATGCTTATTACTCTAAATCTAATTGCAACAGAAAAAGAAAATATAGAAATGCAGGTAGAGTATTTATTAACAGAAAAATCACAGGAATAGCAGCAAGACAGTTAAAATCAGAACACGCATATGTAGTTACTACTCTGCTTTGGGAATTATTCCCACCTCACTTCCTGCTGTAATTTGTGTTTCTTATTCTACCAAATGAGTTGTTCCAGCAAAAAGCACATCAGTAATATTCTGATTGCTGACAAAAAGGACAAGTCTGAAATCTTAAATACTCTAAAAGACATGTTTACCCTTTCTCTGAAATACAGCTCTTCAGATTTTCTTCTTGGTTAAATGTTCTTAGGTCTCCTTTTTACGAACAATTTTCCTAAGTTGGTGAAGGAGAAAAAACAGATTTTTTTTTTTGTAATAGCTGCACTTAAAGATTCTAAGAATTAATTAAGATTTTAAAAATGCACCAGGAGGCCTGAAAAGCTATAAAAAGAAAGGATTTTTGGATAAAATTGAAACTGAATCCCAAATGCAGTGTAACTCAACAGGTAATAAATTATATTCAATTAAACACTCTAAATTTTTAAAAACATAAGAGTATTTTTCTGCCATAAGAACATCAGCAATTAAAGTCTGCTGGATGTTTTTGAAGTTGAATACATATCCATGAAATTAAGATGCTCTTTGGTAGTTATGACCAACTCCTGAGTGCACCAAGCCAGGGAAACAGGAACTAAACATTGTGAACTCCACATGTGGATGGACCAATCACATTTTTGTATCCCAGAATAACCTATGAGAAACAAAGGTTGTGAAATAATTAGAGGTAAATTGAGAAAAAAGTAATGTCTAAATATCTGAACTTATCTGTTGGGTTTTCAAGAACAGGTAGGGAGAAGTTGCCAAAGTCAAAAAATAGGAAAATAATCATCACTCATTCCATGTGCTCCCATTTTCTGTTTTACAACATGTGTCATTTCCCATTCTGTTGAATATCTCAAAAAATCAGAGAGCCAAGAGTTGAGGGAAAAAAAACCCTCAGTGACAGCAGAGAGCCTAAAAGAAAACAACACTCCAGTTCAGGTGACAGCATGACTGGGAATTTGGAAATGTGTTGGCAAAATAAAGCTGGAAGTCATGGCAACTGAGCAGATTTGTAGATTTTATTATTGATTTTAGCAGAATAAAATAATGGTACTGAAATTCAGCTTCTACTCTCTGCTCCAATAAAGCATCAAATTCACTGACATCTCGAACTTAGAATCAAAAGTGACAAGTGATTTTTGGAAAGTATGTTTTTGATTATGTCATGCAAGCTGCCTGTGGAGAGCTGCACGTCTACATGTCAGTCCCAGAAAATAATCAGAAACCCAGTAAACACAGCAGCAAGCCCCAGTTATGAAGTTCTGCCTCTGAATAAGAGTTAGGAGTGCAATAGATCCATGTTGATGTGCCAAAATAAAGCTTGGAAGATAACAAATCTATCCAGCTCTGAGAAAGGATGGAGAGGATGCCTGAAAGTCTGTGCCTGATGGAGTGCCTGAGTGTGTTTAGCAAACTGATAAGGGCACATTTTTCTCCCTGGGACCAGCTTGGAACAGCAGCACTTACTTCTTAGCAGTTAAACTTGCTTATTTCCCCAAACCAGGGTGGTGATGGAAAAGCTGCCTCGTGGGAATACGTGCTGGCTTGTACTGGCCTCTGGGATGTGCCTGGGAATGGTGGGGTTACACCAGTGAGAAATAAAACCACAGCAGTGACAAATGGAAAGGGCTGGACACTGCTCTGTGATTGCAGAAAGTCCATGGGCCAAGGGATGCTTGGGAGTCTTCTGAGTCACTGAGGGGAGCCTTCAAATATTAACAATATTTTGGAGAATTTGCCATGAGAACCTGCAGTATTTGACTGAGATTGCATCTTCTAAGCTTGAAGGAATTAAGAAAAATTCAGATGGCTGAAAGAGATCTGATTTATATCTACAAGCTTCATATGGGCAGAGCCTTCTCCAGCTTTAGGCAGCAGAGGTGGGGAGCTCTGACCATCAGTTCAGCAGAAACAGCATCGTGGCCACAGCCTCCTCCCTGCTTTGCCTGTGCCCCTGCCCTGCTGGCCACTCCTGCCACTCCAGGAGCAGGGAGTAATGCCTGCTACTGGGGATTAGAGGGACAAATAAGGCCTTCAGCATTGCTGTTCATGCTCAATACTCTGTTTTCCCTCCACAGCAAAGGGGGCTGGGAGGCTCATCCCTCTCTTCCCTTCCTCCACCTCAGCCCTATCCTTGTCTCAGCCTCAGATCAGCAAAATTATGTTTTCCTTCTCTGCTCAGAAACACAGAGTGCATTATTCTGTCTCGTGTTCACCTCACAGGGCACAACAGGAAGCTTACACTGAAGTAGGTATTGACTGTTTATTTTCTATAAAAATAAAGCATTTTTCACATCTGTCACCCCTAAGACTGTAGTAATTATTTCTCTAATCTGATAATGTAATTATTCTTTCTCATTTCTTGATCCTTTGGATCTGATTCTGATTCTGATTTTGTTAGTTACACTCTAAATGTCATAGCAGATTCAAAGTTCCAGAAAGAAATATCCGCTTTTGTTCAAAGAAGCTAAGTGTAGCATAATCAGTCATGTCCTTCAAAGCCATTTTCTGAATCTGTAGTAGGCATCAAGGTAACTCCAGTGATGTTAGTGGGGTCATATCACCATCCCTACAAATTAATGAAGCTTCCCTGAAGAACTGCATCAGTTTACATCACTGGAGGTTTGCACAGACTCTCAGACTTTTATTGAGATGGGGGCCGTGTATGAAAGCTGAAGGGAGATAAAGAGGAGGAAAATATTAATTTGGAATTATGTGCTGAGATCCCATTTTAATTTTTCCTCTGCTGTATTCTGGCAAGTAAAATGTCGCTGCATTTGAAGTGTCAGTCTCAGATGCTCCCTGAAAAGAAAGTTTCAGACATTTAGTACTCTTGAAGTACTTTAAGCCTCTTTTTCTCTGCTTTTCTCTGATCTCTCAGTTTGTTACCTGAAATACTTCAGCGTGAGTATGAGGCTCTCTCCTGAACATCTCAGCTATTCCTGCTGCTCTCCCTCACCTGTGGTCATAATTCTCCCTGGTGATATTCCTGTGAGTGAGACATCACAAACCTCAACGTGACTTCAGCTGAAGAGAAGCAGCAGGAGTGGAGAGCTGCCAAATCAGACATGACGTTTTCTTGAACTAATGATGTTTGGGATGGGTGATGGGGTCACTGCAGGATACTTTGTGTTCTGAAAGCCCCAAGAAGCATCAAAATAATAATAAAACATGCAAGGGCTTTTAGGTGCTTGAGTACATTCAAAAATCTAATTTTTTTTCCCATTGTTCCACTACTGTACATTCCTGTGATTCAAAAGATCACAATCAGAATGCTTCCATGTGTTTTTAAACTCAGTTGTGAAGCTTCTCCCACTGTGATGAATCTCCCTACACGCTCCTTGACTCATTCTGAAAATACAAAAATGAAGTGCTAAGAATGGAAATCCATGGCATTGAGATTTCCCAAAGAACAAAACCTCACTCTTATTTTCCCTCAGCGAGTTCCAAGCCGAGGCCTGAACCCTCATATCCAGGAAGATATTTGTTTATTTAGCTTTCATCTCTCCCTGCAGGGCACGGTGCAAAAGCCCCCATGGCAGCAGCTGCCAGTGTTCAGCGTGGTGTGGTGGTGCCACACACGAGGGGCTGCAGGCACACGGGGCTGTTCTCGGCAGAGGTTCAAAATTGTCACTTATGAGGTGACACCAAAGGCAAACGAAGAATTACAGTCACAATTTCCCAGTAAATGAAGTCGCAGGGCAGTGAGATTCTACTGGACTGGGTCTTGTTCTAGAAGATAAAGTTCCAGAATAATTAGGGAAGGAGCTGGACGATGACAAAAAGGAGACAAAAGTGTGGTTAAACAGTGATCTTCTCCCCCTCTGGCTCTTTCCAGGGACAAAGAGGGGTGACCAGATAGAGATGTGGATTGAGCTTGAAGAGCTTGAGTTCACTTCTTGGCTTTGTCCCAGCCTCTCTGTGTGGCTCTGGGAAAGCCACTGAATCTATTACATGTGCCATTCTCAGGCTATCAAAGCTGCAAGAGCATTTTCCTCTCTCACAGGGATAAAATCCATTAACTACAGCAAAGTGCTCTGCTCTTATAATTAAGGGGATTGTGTGCAATGAGTACCAAGACCAGGGGCTTTGAAGCTGATATTGGAAGATATTTTGGTGTTTAAAAATGCTGAGCAATTTAATTGAAACCTGGGAATTAAGAGCTTTTGAATATCCCGATATATAAAAATCCCTAATTCTGCCTTTACAAGTTAATAAAGCACAGCTGGAGTAGGAATCACACCAAGGAATTTGCTATGGCAAGCTCTCCATGCCTGAGTAGGCATTGCATAAATAGGAATCTAAAGTTCTTCAGGCTCTTGCTTTCTTCAATTGATTTAAAAATCTCTCTTAAATGCTTATGAGTGACAGTGAAAAATTTCAATTTAAAACTCTTATTGGAAAATAAGATTCAATGTTTAGGGTTCATTTTCAGTGACAGAATTACACTTTGCAAAACTAACCACAAAACCTCACTGCCATTGAAAGACCCTGGTCCATTCCTTAAAGATTTAACCTGTTTCCCCACATGAGGGGCACTGTGTATATAGGTTTTACTTATTTAGAAAGGTCTGTATTAACTTATTTAAAGAATCAAACTCTGAAAATGCACATATTTTGATTTATTTGTAGTGGAGGTAGACACACACACACAGTCCTTGAGGATGACTACAGAGAATGACAAACAGTGAAAAATCACAGCCATGGATTTACTGTTATTGCTTGATTACAAAGTGCACACATGTTTGGATTAAATAAAAATATTTTATTCTATGTATAGCAGTCTTAAAGGATATTTTGTACTCTTAGTGATTTATTCTTTCATCTATCCATCCATTTTTATGACATCAAAGTAGATTTAATAATAAAAGGAAATAAATAGTCGACATAAATGTTATGACTTCATTTTCTAGCAATATTCTAATCTTAAATCTGTTTATAATGTTTCTCATAGCTTTTAAAATATTTTTTCCTATATTTAATCATTAAATTGAGTGTTTTTGGTAGGAGGGTTGTTTCAGATTAGCAAACACATTATCCACAGATATACTGAACTGTTTTCCTACTGTTGTATTTTAAGATTTTGCACTTATAGACATTAAAAAGTGAGAAACAATCAGCCTATTCATCTCTAAAAAATATTAACTAATTTTTCAGTCTTTGGCTGGTGCCTGTATCTCTGCATTAGCTCATATGATAGCAAATTTAGTGTTTAAAAAGTCTAAACTTTTTTGTTTAATTCACATACGTGTTGGTGAAATGAACTTAATCCTAAACTGAATGAGAAGGAACCCAATGAATTTGGCTAAATAATGCTGTTTATTATAAAGTCCAAAATCAGGTCTAATCTTTTTATATAATTGCTCCTTTTCCTAGGAATCATTCTTCAGACTGCTGAAGTGATAGTTCAATTGTTTTGTATAGGAAATTTCACTTTGGTTTTGGCTAACAGAAAATACTCAAATATTTCATTTCTGCCTGCATTTCTCATTTTTCACAGAAAACTTCCTTAAAAGTTCATTCAGAAATGGAAACAAATAAGAACATTATTTTTATATGAGGAAATTTGAAAGAAAATAATTTGCAATGCAAATATTTTCAGATCTTAATTAAAATATATGGTTTTCTATGGAGGAAAACATTTTTAGAAAGAGAAGCATATTGGTTATTTGATGACATCTCTTGGAAAAGCACAAAGAGAACAATGAGTTCTAAACAAAAGGAAAATCAGCAACATTTTTAAAGTGTTTACTGAGAAAAATGTTTTGGTTTTCTTGATAAATCCAAGCATCTGGCATTTTTCATAATCTCATCTACAGTGTCAAATAGGTGTAACAATTTTAATGACACCAGAATCTAAATAAACCAAATTTTTCATTATTCTTCAGAGTACCTAAATATTTCTCTCCACTCATTTGAGTTCACTGAAAAAGTCTCATGCTGTTCATAGTGAAAATAATCACATATTGGTGTTGATGTTTATTTTGCTGTTATTAGTAGCCACAGCAGTAAAATAGATTTACCATGAGGCTCAGCTTTCAGTTATCCTAAACTTTTACAAACCAGATGTCGGTTGCTCAAAATCTGTAATTGGAGATTTATTTCATCTCATGGAAATGAAACATCAGGTGGTGACATCCTTGCTAGGGCCACCATGTCAGTGGTTAAGATAAAGTTGGGGAAGCCTCAAATTTCTTTTCTCCATCCATCAGACAGGAGCTGCTTTTCAATGCCACCTTTTTGTTATTTTGCTTTTTAAAATAACCATCCTCATTTGAATGGAATATTTCCTATAACACACACATGCATTTAGGCTTTTCAGCTTCATCTCATCTATCTCTTTCTCGCTGTGTGGCCACACAGTTCAATTATTCATGCAATCTATCTGTGCACATTTCCCACAATGAGGAAGCAATTAACAGCTGGACAGAGCTGCCACTCTTCTTTATTAGAGAGATCCACAGTCCTTTATGAAACAATGGGGTAAACAGAAACAAATCTCAAAAAATCCAGCCATGTATCCTGAAATATTTGCACCAGCAGAAAATATGGCCCACTACATTTACTTACCAAGCTTAGTGTCAAAATTATATTTAAATAGAAGGACAGAAAACGAATTTTGGATGATTTGGTTTGGTTTGGGATTTTTTTGTTTCATTTTGTTTTGTTTTAAACTGCTTTAAATCTGCTTATTTTCCCCAACCTGGGAAAAAAAATCCTAAAAAACTTAAGTGCCCCAAATTGTTCAAGTCATTAAGTGTCCAGAGCTTTTAATAGCTTCCTTATTTTTACTGCATTTCTACAAATATTGTCAGTGGGAATATCTCACGTTCAGTAGAGCAAGTTTTTCACACTTCCTCATTATTAATGCAGCATGGACCCTTTGAGATCACTGAAAATCAAATGTTAATAATTGGCAGTAGGGATTGCCTCTGGACAAAGAACATTTTACACAAGTTAGAGTTTGCTTAACCTCTGAGGCCATCAACAAATGTAGATTTTCCCACCTTCTTGAAATCTCTCCCGGTTTGGGTTTTTGGTTAGTTTGTTTCTCAGTGATACTGAGAAAGTCCATGGACAAACCTAGAGCTGAAATAGCTTCAGAAACTCCAATAATGGTGAGTGGAAACAGCTGAGCCTTGACTGCTGATTAATATTTTGAGGTGTTGGGTGACACCTCACGATTCCAGATCGCATCAGAATATGGGAATCTGAGCTATTGCCTCAGGCAGTGCTGAGCAGCCTGTTCCCCTGGGAGGTGTCCCTGCCCATGGTAGGGGAGTTGGAACTGAAGGATCTTTCCAACACAAACCTTTCTGTGATTCTGTGACTCTATATTGAGGAAAAGGCAGGAAAGAAAAGAGCATTTAGGGCAACTAACCAAACCATGCATGTATTGCCCACATCTTCACCTGAACACACTGGTGTTTCAATAATAATTATACTCTGTTCTTAAACCTTCCCTTCACCTGAACACATCAATACCAATAGTAACTAAATTTCTCCTTATACATGCTACCTGCAAGACAACCCCAGCACCTTTTATTCTGAAAAAACTGCTGTTCAAAACATTTATTAACAGTTGCAGTCACCGGGCACTCTGCCTTTCTCCTTTGTGCCTTGCAAATAAATGTGAATTTCTGGAATTCATAAAAGGGAATGGACTATAAAACGTGCAAAGCACAAATCTCTAATGTGGTGCTTTTTGTTTAATGCTGTGGTATTTTGTTCCCCTAAGTGCCTGCTGTCCTTGGTCAGAGGCATTGTGGCCATACGTTAAAGAGCTGGCTGGGGACTGTGAGAACCTGATTTCAATTCATGGCTTTTCTGGTGCTCTGTGGAGTGACCTTGAACAAATGAATTTCTGTCTTTACTCCCTGGTTTAACTGTCCATTAAAAAAAGCCACAGGGATTATAATAGTGACCTTTTTATAAAATGCTGTAAGCTGTAAAATTTTTAAGTGATAATATTGATGATGTCATAATCATATTTTTGGAAAATTGCTATAACTGCTGTTGTTTTTATTATTTTATATATTTTATAATGACAACCAGTAACTGAACTGAAAACTAAGATGCAAAACTAGAAAGATTGCCACTTATTTGAAAGTAGCCAACCAACAACTCTTTAATCTTTCCTTTTTCCCCACCATGCTCCTCTGTAGAGTTTCAAACATCAGAGAATTTCAGATTGATGGGCACAGAAAGAGCAGGGCTGAGGAAAGGATAACTACATCTGTCTCCAAGGAGAACTCCACAGAATCATAGAATGATGGGGGTTGGAAGGGACCTTAAAGATCATTTACTTCATATACTGCAAAATACAACAGTGATAAGAAATAATAAACACCCAAATGTTATATTCTTTGTCAACAAATCCTCTGCACATCTCTTTCTGCTAAGAAGAAAGAGCCATAATCACTGCTGCAGTATTAATGGCCTTAAAGGCAAATTGATAAATGTAATGACTGGACTTGCTCTCTTCTACCAACACAAAGGCTGAGTGAGTGAGTAGTGAACAGGAGGAGTGTTTTGCATCTAAATTCAGAAAGAGCTGCTAAAGTAAGTCATACTTATGCATTTTTAAAACAACAGCTTGAAAGTTTCCCAAAAAGACCTTTCAGTTATTACAAGCATCTATAAATATTTCAAAGCTTCAAGAGTAGAAAGCTTTAAAGCTCTGTGAGAAATGCCTGCAATTGGTGAACAAGCACCAACGTTTCTCTGGAGTGGTGCTCCAGCAGGTGTTGTAAAGACCCCCACAGGGTTTAAAGGGACTAACTGTGGCCAGGTTAAATAAAACCAAACCCACTGAACTCTTCAGAATCTGCTCTTTTAGTATTCCAGAAAGCCTCAATGTTCATCCACGATAAATTCAGACACCTGATTTTCCCAGATATCTACCTCCAGTCTCCTATTTCTCCTAGTGCACAAAGAAATCCAGAAGTTTGAGATTCCTGATTCAGTCATGGGATGGGATGGTCCAAGGATGCAGGAATCTAAGAGGCAGTTCTAAACTTCCAGGATAAAGCTTCCAGTTAAAACTTCCAGGATAGTTACCCAGCTGTTCCAGGTGTCCCAGGATTAAAGTGAGCTGGGAGGCTTCTTAACACCTCTCAGATGCTGTTCTAGGAGAGTGTCCTGTAGATGCTGTTTAAATTATTACATTCCCATAGCCAGTGCTCCCCAACTGTAATACCATCCCATGGAAAAAATTCCAGCTAGTTCCAGCAGCAACACATGGGCTCAGGTTTGCACACACCCCCCAGGGTCAGCAGTAGCATCACTGACATCTCTGCAGTCAGTGCTGAGTTTAAAAGGCAATAGATAAAAGAAGGTTTTACCATATATAGGTCGATGTAACCTAGTTTAAGTTTTGTATAGTTCCATGAACTTTGCTGGAGTTGCTCTGTGTTAGCTTAGGCAGGAACATGCTGCTCTCATCTTGACATAAAACTGCTTTGGGAAAAGGGATCTCTTTTGGTGACAGGCTGCATTTGCATCTGGCAGCTGTGATTGATACAGTGCTGGCCAGTACATAATATCACTGAGCTGCAAATGTCACATCTTTTAGAGTCACTAATTACCTGAGGTAAGACCACACAGATGGGTGCATCAAAACCACAAAATATCTCTGCTGGGAATACCTGTTGGAGCCAGGAACACCTGCTCATACTCTTTTTTTATCTCTTTCTACTTTTAAAGGCACAGTCAATATTCCTACTGGAAAAAACCACTGTGAAAGATTTTCAGTAAGGAGTGAGGTCTGTAATGAAAACAGGACAAGGTAATGTGATGGTCAGGTCACTGTCCCTGGGGATATTTAAAAGATGTGAAGATGGGGTGCTCAGGGACATGATTTAGTGTGGGTACTGGGTGAACTGTTGGAATTGACAACTTTAAAGTTCTTTTCCAGTCTAAATTATTCTATGATTCCATGATTCTATGAATGACAGCAAAAGCAAATATTTTCATGACTGGTTTATGTAATAGGATTTTTTAATTTCTTGCTCCTTTTCCTAAATTACTGAGGCAACTGGCCAAAGAGAAGAACATCTCTGTACCCCTATTTAATCTAAGAAAACTAGATAGGCTTCATCTGGAAGGCAGTGTGGATGGCTAGCTTGGAGGAATTAGCACAAATGAGATCAATTTATGCTTTTGTGAACTGCAAAAAAACCATGGAGAGCCCAAGTTCTATAGGAGATACCGTGGCTGAAGACCATGAAACAAGGCATGGCTCCTGTTATCAGACCTGCATTTATTACCTCTGTCCAGGTCATGCTCTGGCAGAAGTTTGGAAGGGAGTGATGCCTTGTGTTTAAATATAACCACAGGAGACTTTTTCCACTGCCTTGATTCAGGCCTCTAAAGGGGCAGATGCAAGATTTTGTGGGTGTGTGTGCAGAGTGAGCATTGCTTTTGTTTGCTTTTTCTTACGTTTTACCCTCCAGCAAATGTGAAGGATAAGCAGTGTTACAAGAGACATCAGAAATTTTGGCTCAGCACTGGTCCAGATGTCTGCATCTTTGCTCACAATGCCAACAGTTGCATCTTTAAAGGACAAGAAACAATGCCCCATCCACACTGGGGATACTCTAGATGAGAAAAAGAAAAAAGAAAAAAGAAAAATAAAGCATTTTCTGGCACAGAGTGATTTTATCATCAGGCCAAGGGTTTTTTTAAAAGCCTCTGGGACTGTGAGTTTAATTTTGCTGTAAGGCTCCAAATCCAGTAAAGCTATCACTGGAATCACATTTGTGAGGGCAATTGTCTCAGGATGACTGGATAGACATTTTGCCTTTCAAGCATATGTCTCTGAAATGGTGGTTGCCACCTGGCAGACTGTTAGACTTCAGTAAGGGATGGAAAATCTATGATTATTTTTCTTAGCCTGAAGAGGAGAGTTTATGATTCATCCCTAACATGACTTTATTCCTAACATGCAGATCTTGTATCATTTATGCAGGCCCTGTATCAAAATCCACAAGAATGGGATAAAAATCAGGCCCAAGGAGACTTTTGCAGCATAATCTTGGTGGTGGAAGAGAGATATTCAACAAATCCCCCAAAGAGACATCTGCATTAATTGTCAAATCAGCTTTCATCTCACTTAGCTCCTGTGAGATGATGAGCTGCTACCAGATGGTGCAGTTGAAGATGATCTTGGTGTCACACAGGTTCTTTCAATCACATGCATAAGAATCAGATCTTTGAAAATTAAGCTGGCAAGTTGTGTTAACTTATGGATTTTCAGCATAAACTCAGTAGGATTCAATCTCACTTTTCTCCTCTGGCAATTCAGGGATGAGAGCTCTCTCCATAGCCACACTGGGCACAGATGGAGTGTGGATTTAAACACAGGCTGACCATGAGGAGGTCCTGATGCTGGAAACTACCACAGAACTCTTTATAAAAGTGTCTCTAGAGTAAGGTGAGGAACTGATCTGAACAAATTTCAGGTTAGTGCAACACTTCGCTGTTTCCAGGGTTATCTTCCTTTAGCTCTTTTCAGGAGTTCAGGAACACACCAGGTTTTCACAGGTGTTATTTATTTAAAACTGAATGTTTCTATTAATTTTAAATTTTGCCACTATTGTGGATATTTTCTTCATTTTTGTTAGGTTTGATTTGATTTGATTTGGAATTTTTAGGCTGTAAAAGAAGCCTCAATGTCACTAGAAGACCCTTGAGCTTTCATAATTCAAATACTTGCAGAATTATTTTTTTTGTATATATATATGCACATACATATTTATATACATATTTATTAACATATACTTATATATATGCACACATATGGATACATGTACACCTGTATATATACATTGCACGGAAACAGCAAAAACATGAAAAAGAATCACATTAATATGTGACCATACATGACAGAATTTCTTCATGGGTTTCATTCCTTCAGACTCTGAGGATTCAATTTCACAAGGTCATCTAATGTACTAATTTGATTTTATTCTTTACTATGCTTCTGCCATTTGTTCTCATATGAATGCCAAGCACTCCAATAAAATTTCTTATTATCTTTTTATTTTAGAAGCTCTAGCCCAATTTGATCAAACCAGCAATATAGGTTTGTCTACATCTCAAATACAAGGGCTGTGAAAAAATCTCACCCACACTGAGGTCTCTACAGCTCCTCTGTACAGTCAGGGTTCTGTGGAAGTGGAAGGAAATGGAGGTTGTTAAGTAAATATTCCTGTAGAATATTTTAGATTGTGGTCTAAATGTTATATACTAATTTATATTATGTTATGTCATAATATTATATGTATTAAATAATATAACATATTCTTTTAGTACCACATGTAGATATCCACATTTTATCAGAAGAATCTCTTTTCTTCTTCCACCTTTTACAAATAAGGCACATGGGCAGGCGATTCATCTGACCTGTGGTAAACATCTTTTGGGGATGAGGTGACTTTGACTCTGAGGGTTTCTCTTCCCACAAATTGTAGAGGGATAATAAATTACTCCAATGGCTTGTATTTGATCTGATTGTTTCCAGTTTGTTCTGGTGCTCATGGTTATCACCAGGTCAGTCCATTTCTAGAAAAAAACAACAGGAGGAGTGCTTGGTTGACAGATTGCTGTTTTCACCATATTTTTTGTTGTAAGACATGCTTTTCCTTCACTTGAAGAAGGAGCAACCTTACTATTCCCTCCCTCAAAATTGTTTCCTTTCCAAAGATTACTATCAAAACTACTAAAGATTGTAACACAGCTGACAACAGTGATCAGCTGAACACCTTCAAATGATGAAATCACTTTAACTATACTTTGTTTGTGTACTGGTTTCCAAAGGCCAGGTTATTCCCCTCCTTTTATTCTAGGACATTTTATGGAGTCAGTCAATTTTAGTTAAGCATCAGATTTTCCACTTCTGTTTCCACCTCCAAGATTAACTGGCATAATTAAAGTGTGGTTGCTAAGCAAAATGCTGATTACCTTTTTGATGGGTAGAAAGCTCCATCTGGATGTTTCATGGCTTTTATTCATTTTACACAACTGATTTATTTACCTTTAAATAGTACAGAAACATTTTATGGTTATACATTATATGGTTATACAGTGTAAAACAATAGCAAATTCCAGCAAATACCCAGATTTTTTTAGTCACTAGAAGTAGGAGGAAGGGAAAGGGGAATGAACCAGGATAAAACCAGCAAGTACAGATCAATGACATACTATGATAAGAACTTCAAAATTTGCTTAGGGAATAAAGAAAAATCAAACTCAATGGTGAATTTTTAAAAAGTATCAAACATTGATCTGTATCTAAAAACAATATAATAAATTTGAGTTTGTAAAAGGTAAGACAGAAGATCCACAGTTATGAAAGAAAACAAAGTTAAAAATATAAAAATATAATTATTGCATAAGAGAATCTATTTTAATCTATATTTAATGTTTGGAATTTTACTGCTGAATTAAATGAAGTTATTTGCTATCAAATTAAATACAATTTATATAAATCATCATATACAGGGAGTCTATGGTTGGTTATTTAGTGGATATCTACCAATACTTGGACAGTGAGGAAGTCTTAGTTACATCAAAAAACATTTTAAATATTACATGTTTTCATAGCACTGAAAGAAATCTAAGAATTGAAATCATATACCAAATAGAAGAAACACTAAAAATATACTGAAGACGACATTTGAATTTTCACTCTAATTTTATGGAAGAAGACAGGAAAAGAAATTTCCAGGATGGTGAGAGTTCCTTACTTTTGATTCCTTTTCCTTTATTAAGAAGCATTGTTTTAAAGCACTTGTGAAACACAAGGGAAATTTCCCCTTGCTTTGGTAAACTCTTGATGTGAGCTTTGAAAAGCAAATACATTTTGGCAGATGGAGAAGGTGGCAGCAGATTTTCCCTTCTCTTTGATGGTACACCACCAATCCCATCAACAATTAGAATAACAATGTATTGACCTGCATTGCTCTGGTGCTCTTGGGGTCACACTGCTCCAGCAGCTGGAGCAGCAGAACATCCCTGTGCTAGAAAGTCCTGCAACCTGGAATTCTGCCACTCTTGCTGATAATTCCAATGCCAGCCTATTCAAGATGAAATCTCAAGTCTGAGTGCCATCCCCTTGACACATAAATGTCCCCAGTAACCATTCAGCAAGAGCATCCTTCTTCTCCTGATTATCCATTGCTCTGCCACAAAGTCCTGTTGGAAAATCCCTCTGGAATTTAGCACGTTATGTGTGTTATATATAATATGTGATATAACAGCTTAAATGCTAATAACTCATCCCTTCCCATTTTAAATAAAGAAACAAATTAATTTCTTAATAAGACAAATTGCAGCCCCATGGGTCAGTAGAGGTGGGGAACAACAGAACAGGTGCCACAGCTCTGAAGGAAACCCCCTGGGGTCAGGGTGGGCAGCAGGCTGTACCTGAGCTAACCCTGTGCCCTCAGGATAACAAAGGCAGGCTCTTCTCGGGCTGTGAAAAGGTGCAGTGGGTGCAGGCTGCAAAAATGAACATTCTGGTTAGGTTAAATGGAAATTTATTCACTGTGTTGCTGCAAAAATACGTGCTCTGAGGGGTAAGCCCATCTCTGTCCCCAACTTGACTGGATAATGTCCTCATAAACCTGCCCTGGCTTTGATGTTAGTCCTGACTGAAAAGAAAGTTGGAATAAAGACCTGGAGGTTTTCCTCCTGATATTGCTCTTCACCCCACTCCCTCCTCACCCATCAGCC